>CAWZYM010000148.1:1015000-1322500 GCA_963966185.1 Rhabditoides inermis
TAAAACATAAAACGTTTACAAATACTAACACAAACCTGCGCCTCTCTCTCTCTCTCTCCTAATATTGACGTTATGTATATTTTTTTTGTATCCTAATAAGTATTTCAAATGTTACTTTAACAGTCCGGTATGCGCAGGTTTGTGTTAGTATTTGTAAACGTTTTATGTTTTATGCATGTGCTTTTGTTGCATTGGGTTAAGACAAAGTGAATCTCTTTACGCAAGTACTTTTTAAAGAAAATTTATTCTACAGATCAAATGAAAACGAGATGTTTACGTTGTAAATGAATAAAAATCGTGAACTCTGGAGTAACTTTAATTAATCGATGTCAGGTTCAAAGTGTCGTCGCACGACGAAGGGACGACGGAAGAAGGCGAGGTGATACTCAATGATCTCAGCCAGAACATATACAACCTCAGCCATCTGGTCAGTCACATCGATTAATATATATATATATATATATATATATATATATATATATATATATATATATATATATATATATATATATAGTAAAAATTTGTAACTTTGAAACATACTGTAACATACTAACATAATATTACCGTACCCTTTCAGTTCCTTGTCTTTTGGGGCCCTCTTCTGATCCTCGTATTTTGCTACGTTATCATCGCTATTCGACTCATGCAATACTCTCTGCAACAGGGACCCGGACAGGTACGATTCAAAGTACCGTATCCATTTTTCAATATACCGTCTTCAGCACCAGCCCCAATTCTCGTCTCGCATCGAGGGTCAATCCACTCACTCGTTCCTCTCTCAAAACGCCGGAGACGCTGTGTCCAGTGAGTTAGAGAAAGAAGAGAGAGGGGATTTGATGGGAGGAAGACAGCGAAATCAATCAATAATTGATTTGTTCAGTTGACCAGAACGGTTCCAACCTCAACATTGCCTCGTCCCGGCGGTGTTCCAGTGTGAGTGGATCGATCAACTGATCTTTAGTTAATCGATCAGCTGATCTGTATCATCCAATCAGCTGATTGCAGAACTCGACTCGTGGAAAGACGGAAGACGTTTCGCTGATGCCCGGCAAACAGCTCACAGTCTACTCGAAAAACGGAGGTACGGTTCTGTGGGTGTGCAAATCGATAGCGCATACTACAATACTGCGCACAGTTCATGCTTGTACTAGTTATTTTGAACACGGCAGTACTGTGATATCGTAATTGTACAATACGCAGTTGTTTTGTGTTTAAATCACTTCAAAATCCTTTGACCAAAAAAATGTTATTATGAATGTGTACTTTACTACTGTACAGAGTATGTCCCGTACTGAGTACTGTATTACCGTACCGGTTGCAGTCCGAGTGCCGGCGTGGCGTCGCCAGCTGCGCTCCAAGGTATTCCGCACCACACTCGTCGTCGTTCTCGCCCACTTCCTATTCTGGTTCCCATATAACTTTCAGGTACGCTAGGGTTACTGTAGTTTATGGTACGTGAGAATTTCCTCAATAAGTTTTTCCAGGCCATCATGAAATACGTCAACGAAGCCGTTTACCAGTGAGTTTTTTGTCACGGATTGGGAAAAAACAGATCATATACATTCCTTACGTTTTATAAGAAGATCAAAAAGGATAGATACTGGATTTACATTAGCCAGACTTATTTTTATAGTATGCTAATATGTCAAGTATTGTATCAGTATTGTCATTGATCCCTATAAGCTCACTCCAAAAATCCTTTGACAAAGAATATTTTTTTCCTATTAAGAAAGTGACTCACGCGGCCATCGGCAATCATCAAAAAACACGCGTTTTCTAGTCAGTTTCACGCAAAACACAAATCATTTGCTACTTTCAAGCAATGGCATTTTCTAAATGTCATCTCTCAGTCAAAAATCAGATTAGCACAGCATTGTTGAAATGAATCACGCACAGATTAGACTACTCATTATAATTCGATCTTCCTTATGCGTCTTGGAAACGTCAAAGCAACGTCAGAAAACGCATTCCATCATAGAATATTCATTTCCTCTCCCCTTCCCGAAGGATTTCTTCTGATGTGATTAATCGCAATTTTTCTGTGAATGTAATAACAAAATTAAAAATATTCCTAATCTGACCAACTTGACCAAAAGTCACTCTGATAATTCGAGACTAACGCAAGTAATTAGATTTTCACCGAGGAAAATCAGAGAAACATTGAAACACACATGGATTATGCGATTATTCATCGTTTTTGTACAAAAATCGCCGTTAGTCAAGGTGCGAAAAAGATTTTGCGCTAGTTATTTCAGGCAGCAACAATAAAAGCAATAATCTAGAGCTAGAGATCACTCGCTTTTTCGCCGAAAAAAGTGTTTTGCTACATACAAATGTGAATCCATTTGCGTATCCATGACTCATAGGAAAAAGGTCATCTTTCATATGTATCTGTATTCATCTACTTTTTTGCGGGTCTGTTTTTGATATGTCAGATGTGTGACGCTTCAGTCTTCAATGTTTGCACATAAAGTCGAAAAAAGTGAATGGAAAGGACTCGAAATGAGAAAGGGTGGGAGAGAGAGGGGGAGAGAGGGAGAGAGAGAGAGAGAGAGAGAGAGAGAGAGAGAGAGATGGGAAGAGAGAGGAAGAGAGGACAGGAGAGGGAAGGAGAGGGGAGAGCGGCTTTCAGGCTCTAATGACTCCTTCTATGGTGCACATATCAAATTCCCACTGTTTTCTCGCTGCCCGTTCACTGTTTTTGTGAGTGCGTGTCTGTAATTATACAGAAAAGCCGAAGACGAAGTCTCGCGAAAATGAAAAACTTCTTTCGCTTCGTGTTGCAATCATAATTGCTTCGACAAGTGAGATTGGAAGCAATGTACAACCAGGAAAATACAGAGAACCACTGGAAGGTTGCATTGAGAATTAAGGAGAGGAGAGAGAGAGAGAGAGAGACGGGGGTGGAAGTGCCAACTAATTATTCCAGTCATAACATCATAGGCATAGTATGAATATTGAACCGGAAGTGTCCTCCTATCCTTAAGTCCTTAAGATTATAGATAAATGAATCCACCCACTCTAACAAACGTTGATGTGACATGGATTACTGTAATAAGTATCAGAGTAATTGTAACACATGTAGCACAACAACCTATTTCGTAGTGTACAACGTACAAATTGTCGTATATTATGTGTGCCGTTTAAAGCTACATTTTACAAGTGACTAATACGATGTATTTGTAGGGAGCTGAGCGATCGGGCGAACATCTTCAAGGATCTCCAGATCCTCATTACTCTCATCAATCCATTCATATACGGGTTCACGAAATAAGGAGGAGAAAAGAAAGACCAAGTCCACTCACTCTCGGGTTGTATGCTGTATAGAAAGGATGAATTTGCCACAGGGTTCTCATTTCCCGATTCCCTCTTTTTCGATTTTTGTTGTTGTATACTGTTGTCAGTGCCGTAATAAACATTGCTGTACGTGTGTATTGTCATTTCATTGGGAGAGAGGAATTACATACCAACAACACCAAAAGACCGACAGCGTGATTGAATAAAGTCTAATTGTTTTTTTTTGTTTATCGTAAACCCGTGTTTGGTAACGTAATTTTGAACAATATGTACCAAATCAGACATGCATGTTTCATTAAACTTTCACACTCTTTTTTCTCTTCTTTTTTTTCTCTTATTTCCATATTTAATCCCTCTTTTCTTTCTCTCTGTCTCTTCTCTCTACTACACGCCCACGCATATTCGTAAATAAAAATATTATGAGGAAATTATGAAATTATCCAAGGTGTTTTTACTTGTTTATGAGGTGCTCAGAAAGGTTAAAAAAGTTACTTGCCTTTCCTCTATCTTACCCGTTCTATTAAAAAAGTGGCATAAACAATTCGCACGTGTTTTTGTCAGCTTTCTTATTAGACTTGGCCGCATAATCAACAAGCCGCATCAAGTAGCTGCCACTATATGACATGATACTCACTCAGCATCCACGAATTCTTTCAACACGTCTTATGTATACTGTCTTCATCTTCATATCGATTATAGCAACAACTAACGCATATACAAAGTGCAGACGGGCGTATGTTGCTTGCAGAATCGAATAAATGAGGGCAACCCTAACATCTCTATTCTATTCTGTGTACTAGTCATCTTCACACATACACATACAAAACACACCCACAGAAAACACACACATGATGTTCTTGTAACATATATTACTTATTATTAAATTAAAAAATACATGTGAGTACTAAACATATATGTAATATATTTACAAGCATCTGAAGGAAACGCCATTCTGTCTTTTCAACTGGCTCTCAATTATAGGATCTGGCAGCAAAAAGGCAGCTGTAAAACTACGAAAGTGTGGATACCTTCTTCTCTCTTTTCATCTCAAATATACTATATTTCTCTCTGTATCTCTCTCTCCCTCTCTCTCTCTCTCTCTCTCTCTCTCTCTCTCACTAGCACTCAGGAGGCGGAGCTTGGGATAAGAGAGAGCCGACTCGTTTTATTCTGCTATGTGGAATGGCAGAGTTGAGAGGTGTATGAATGGAGGCTCTCGTATAGATTCTCCCTTCTTCCGCCAAAACACGCGTCATTCGAATCGCTTATCGCATTTCTTTGCAAATACCCAGTTTGCAAATATCCTCGCGTGTTGTCTGCTGTACATGATTCTAATTCCGTGTGTGTGTGTGGCTGTATCCCTGTATCCTACCGTATCCTCTCTTCCCTCTGCCCACCCGCAATCATCTCACGCCGGCCGACTGATTAGTCAGTACATGCGTATGTGTTACAAACAACGCATGGAGATTGTGGTCATTTCCCAGAGGAAAAGTCTCGTAATCCTTATACCCAGCCGCACCAATTACTACTACTATTCTACTGGTATTACTATCTCTACTTTAATCCCTCTCGAAAATATCTTTCCCTCTCTCTCCTTCTCTCTCTCTTTCTCCTTCTTTCCCTCCCTTTCCATCTCTCTCTCTCTCTCTCCCTCTCTCTCTCCCCTCTCTCTCTCTCTCCCTCTCTCTCTCTCTCTCCCTCTCTCTATCTCCCTCTCTCTATCTCTCTCTCTCTCTCTCTCTCTCTCTCTCTCTCTCTCTCTCTATGTCTGTGTGAGTGTAGGTATCTAGCAGGCCAATCTAATTCTGGCCGCGTCATTGCGTGTCTGATTTTGTTTGTTCTTTTCCCTTATCTGATGTTCTCTTATGTTTTCCCCATACCACAGACCCCCCTTTCACAGTCTCTCTTCCGGTTATTTTGTTGAAATAATATTGGAATGTTGTGAAACTCGCTCCAAAACTCTTTCACGATACAACCCGCCGTTTTATATTCCACTCTCGTTTCACCTGTCTCTCTTTCCACACACACACAACATCCCCCTGTTTGGCGTGCACTTTCCTTATTCAATTCAGTACCGTATTCGAGAGAGAGGGAGAGGGAGAGAGAGAGAGAGAGAGAGAGAGAGAGAGAGAGAGAGAGAGGGCATTGCAATATCGTTAATGCTTTTTGTACTCGCGAACTCCAATGTGGTAGGTTTAATGAATATGAATCGAACCCTTCGGAACAGATTCCGTGAAACTCGCCAATCTGAACCGTCTCACATACATGCCATTTCCACTTCTTCCAGAATGGACTTCCCCCCTGCGAGAAAACTCGTCGAGAATGTTGAGATCGGCATCCTTTCACTCATTGTTTTCATCGGATCCGTCCTCAATGTCGTCGTTTTCATCCAGCTGCTGCGACGATCCAGGTACCACATTTTTCCGCATTTGCCACATTTTTCATGCCGCACTCGAATCTTCTTCCTTCGTCACAGTTTATTAGCATATCTCATATCGCGCCCCCGCTTTTTAGGAGGGCGGAGGGGGAAATTGATGGAAAGAGCGGGTATAGATCAGATGACCAAACCACATACGCATTGATAATGCAGCGGGTTTTTTTTATGACTAAATACTTGTTCACTCAAGTGTAAGAGACTGAATGATGTCTTGCTAGTCTCAGCTGCTTCACTCGCTCAACTAAAAGAAGAAAACAGTATGCATTTAGTATGTGTCTGTCATGTCTCTTTTTTCTAAGAATACACATACACATTTTCTACTTTCTCAGAGCATCACACAGACGTCTTTGTGTTATGAGAAAAGGGCGAATTACTAGAGACTAGACAGTAGAGAGGCAAACAATGACTGAGTAATGATATTGAAACATATATGTATGAAGTATACTTTCTTGTTTTCTTCACGAGACTATGATCTTGTGAAAGCGTGAGGAACACACAAATAACTTATTTGTGTTCGTGAAAAATTTGAGGGAGATATGCTATACCCAAATGGCTTCGAAAACCCTGGATGAAAACTGTAAACTTGCATAGTTTTTTCAACTTGCGACGCAACATACCACAATAACAAAAATGCTATAAAAAGTGAATCAATTACAGTATGTTTACAATCGTTGCAGGACTCCGACAGCGAACACATCGTTTTCCACCGGACCCTACCACCTCACTTCATTCGCTATGTTCAAGCTCAACCTCTGTATCACAGACTTCGCCATTCTCTTTTTCTACGCTCTCGGAAAGGTATTCTTAGCTACTAGAAACTAGCGTACTCTTAGACATCACACATAGAGAAATAAATCGTCATGCTACGCTTTCAATTTTGAAGCCCCATCGAGAACTCTGTCAATACATTATGATAGTTTGCCAGACTGCGAGAGAAAGCGAACTGAGATTCAATTTAGCATGGTCGCTTAGGGTACTGTACGTGTGACAACTATGGAGAGAGAGAGAGAGAGAGAGAGAGAGAGAGAGAGAGAGAAAGAGAGAAAGAGAGAGGAGAGAACGCTCTGCCTAACTATGCCAATTGGAAGATGTCCGTACTTACGGACATACGCAATCATTCCATCATTCACTTCGGAAAGAAGAGATCTTTTTTCTTTTCTCTTTTAATGACGTGCAAGAACACCTCATTTTTCTTCGGCAATCATATAATCTTGGATAAAAGAATAAGAGATCATAAATCCGCTCGATACCAAGTAGTTTTACCAGAAATCTCTCTAGAAATCTCTGCAAAATCCCCAGTAATTACCGGTGTCTGTAGTTTCCCTTTCTCATATCAAATCTGATAAGCGGCTATGTCGACGGGTTCTCTACTTAGCAGAATTACGTAAGCATGCGAGAGACGAAGACGAAGACGAGACCACGAGGTATGAGCTAACCATGTCCGATACCTGAGTACCTGGCTACGAAGCACACAACACAAAGCATCTCCGTGCGATGGATGTATGTGCAGACGCGGTGTTTTCGTGCAGCATTACTTGTAATGTCGTCTTTATGTATGACAAAAAATGAAGTTACATGCATTTCTCCCCCCATTCAACCATGCTCTTTAATACAATGCTATCAAAGCACAAGTGGATTAGGACCGTGCAGACATAATTCTCTCCTATTCAATAGCTCAAGGCTACACAGTATCTTGCACGAATGATGTTTTCAGATCATCTGGCTGTGCACCTTCGAATGGTCTCTGTTCGGAGAAAGAGGCTGCCAGGTAAGCACATAAGCATAATGCGTGTTTAACATAACCATACATCTTTTGTAGATGTACCAGTTTCTGTCTGCACTCGCCTTCTATGCGCACTCGAATGTGGTGGCTGCGATCGGGCTGGACAGAGTGAAGGTCGTGTGCTCGCGGCACATTCAGGGTAAGTGAGTGGGTGGAGTAAGTGTGTCCCCTCTCCCTCTCTCCTTCTATGTCACTCTTTCCTATCCTGCTCTAATGTTGCGCTCTCCTCTCCCTCAGTTTTTCCTTCGGAAAAAAACACATGCTCGGTAGTCGTTATTCTACTAAAGCCAATTGACTCACAGCTGGTAAGATAAGAAAGAACTAAAGCAGTGTCTATTCACTAGCCACTTATTCGGAAGGCTGCCAGAAAAATACAATAACGTTCATTTGTGTATTAAATCACTATCAAACTGTGTAACAGCTTAGAGTAGATGTAGATTAATGGAAACACGTTCTCGGAATATTTATCACGTAAGCAAAAAAAAAACTTCCTTCCTAGATATGAAAACAAAACGAAGGAATACCTAGAGCCTAGATATTACATACATAAATAACAACCACGCTTCAGCTTGGCAAAAGCATAGTTAAGTATACAATTTACATAGATTTTGCATGTTGCAACAATTGATTAATCTATTTGAGTTTCTAAGATTCTTGGGCTGCGCCGTTTCTAGTAATCTGGGTGAAAACGTGAACTATGATTGGTGACGATGTGAGAGGCCTCGTATCCCTTTTTAGATGCATTCAAAGTGGCAGAATCGAGAAATGCTTATAATATTTTTTTTCGAGCGTCACGCAATATTCGAGGTTATGAATGTGTGCTCGGTCTATTTCCACTTCCTTATTGGCTTCGAGTGAGAATCAAAAGCTAATCCGATAAATATATTAGACACTATTAGACATAGACAGATGTTTGAAGAATCATAAGTTTCGTTGATTGGTCATGGTCATATAAGCAGCCGTGGGGGAATGGGGAAACTACATACATATATATATATATGTACATACATTAACGTGGTCGAGTGGTATTGCTTTGTGAAAATAGCGTGATGTGTGTAACATTCACTAGACATTCGAACGATTAATGTTTCTGCTGAATGGGGGAGAAACTAGAGAACGAGAAAGAGAAGAGGTAGAGATAGTCTCTACTATCGCAATTCATTGCGTCAATGTCTAGACAAACTAACTAGAAACTTTCGAAATTTGAATCACATTGAAACACACTGTTCAATATTAACAACCAATTAATAATTCCATATCTATCAGTATCCACCTTGCTGCCTGTCAGTGGTGTCCTTTCAGGCGCGGCGTCGGTGCGTCGTGTGCGTTCTCTGCTCATCGCTTGTTGGTTCTTTGCTGCCCTCTGCGCCCTTCCCCAACTATTCGTGTGGACCACCTACTCGGTGGACGGAGAGTGGCAGCAATGCGTCACCGTATTCAAGGTATGTAGGTATACTGTACTCTCAGTTATCATTATCGTACACCCCCTTCAGATCATCCGCTACAACAACCAGTCCACCGAGTACACGCAGAATATGGAGCTGCTGTATGAGCTGAGTCACATGGTGAGTTGATCAATTAATCGATAAATCAATCAATAATGATTTAGGCTCTCGTTTTCTGGATACCGTTCTCGGTGATCTTTATTTCGTACGTCTACATTGTGTTGAGACTGCTGCAGCATTCATTCAGACCAGATAAGAAGAAGTGAATAGCACATGTTGTTGTTTATGTTTATGTGAATGCCTCTGAACCGGAAGTTGATAACAACTTCACTATCAACCTATCACTTTCATGTATTGGCAACAGTTTCACGATACTTTTTTATGGTTTCTGTGACTAGACAGACTGATGCCTGGTCGTCTGCTTGCGACGCAACAGCTCGAGTTCGAAAAAACGGATGGCGAGCGAGCAATCAGCACACAAGAAGCTTTGAATAGCAGATGTTTCTAGTAGACACATAGGTGACTGAGTCGTGCCACTTGCAAATATCTTATACAACACTTTTGCACGGTACTATGCATACATATGTATACGTACTCACGTACTCATCAGTCATGTTGAGAGTGTTTACGATTTTACTAGTAGTATTGCCAGGTCATGCTTACAAAATCATGCAATAAGTAAGCGATAGTAAGTTTGCTCGGGCTTACTGTGGTTTTTGAATCTTGTTGATTATGACTCACCATCACCGTATTACAAAAGGTCTTGCAAATTTTATCCACTGGGAGTTAACATCGTGTTTATCTCGATTTGGACCGACTAACAGTTACTGAAAGTCATGCTTCACGCTATTATTGCTAAGTAATCTGTTTATTTTCACTGTTTATCAGTTATCACGTATTTACCTTCTAATACTGCGTCAAAGTGGATTAGATGTTGAAATGTATAGCAACAGCGACAACCGTGCAAATGCCAATGAGAGCGAATCAGGAATTCGAGAAAAAGGAGTTGAGCAGATGTGGAAATGTGGGGAGAGACACATGGATAACTAGTGAGTCACAAAGTGGCAGGGGATTCCATCGGCTACATATACAAAACAACAAGGGTGTAATGTGGTTGTGTGAGGTACTCTCGTCCGCCCTCCTCGGGGGAACATCCCTTTGCCATGCTGGACAGACTCGACAGAATGCCCGACAAGAAAAGGAGCATCGCCATGGGATGGATCAGCACAGGGGCCAGGGTGCGTACTCCTCTCTCTGTCTCTTTCTCTCTTTCTCTCTCTCTCTCTCTCTCTCTCTATCCTTCTCTCCCTATTGTTAACTATAACCAATTGTTGCAGAAGATCTCTCAAGTCTCGACCCGATCTGTGAGTGTGTTCTTCTGCTGTTCCCGACCCGCCTACCACCCGCAGCCTACCATAAGCCTTCCGGTACGGGATACGGTACACTGTAATCATAATGAAGCAGTCTGCAACGAGTTTCATTCAAGAAACGAGAATCACAAGAGCACGGCACATACTGATTCACTCCCACACATTATTCTCATATTCACGTCTGATCGAAAAACCCGCATCACGAATAGTTCTGACAGTGTGTATGGCCCATTAGACACATGTGTAGGTATTCTCAATCGACACATTCTCTTCTCTGTGTGTGTCATCCGTGACTATAACTATCGCTATCCTTGACAAGAGTGAAGAAGGAAGTGATTTGGAAGAGTATATCTGCCTTACTGGGATGATACCATACTTGGTGTGATGCGGGCTCCGATAAGCGTCGTCAAGTGGCTGTTTGGCCGTACAAGTGCATTGTACTTGTCTGACGTGAGTGTTGTAGATGTGGCGTCGCCAGCTGCGTTCCCGCATCTTCCTCACAGCTCTCGCCGTCGTTGCCACACACGTCGCACTCTGGCTGCCCTACAACCTCATCTCCAGCCTACGGTACGCCTTGCGCTTGCGTCGACTCTCGCGTCACGCTCACGCGCTGTCCTATAACTAGCCGACACATACTTGGTATGCTTGCTTACTCAGTGGATTAGCCGCACACTTCGCTCGCCATTCACTGTTTTTGCACGCGATCAAAAAAACTAATCCGCCGGAGCTGCACCCTGTATGTAACACAAGCTCGCGATTGGTGATGCAATGCGTGCGCTATTCAGAAAACGAGTCAGACTACATAGAAGCGGGGTAGACAGCAGGGGTATCGAGTTCCAACCACACCACCTCACCCCCTCTTCATCAGCTGTTTTGCAAGTGCATGGTACATGAGTGGGGAGCGAATGAAGGAAGTCAACAAGGAGAATAGGGCAGGGATGAATACGTTGGTTGCATACAAAACACGTTGCTTAAAATAACTGAAACGGAAGAAAACTACACTTTGAAGAAAACAACTTGGGCTTTCAGTTTCGTGAGTGCGGAGTGGTTCGACTGTGCGATGGGCAGTGGGGCCGGACTGCTCGAGGATCTCATTGGTGGGTGACACCTCCCAAGTCAGTCGAGTACACTGGTGTTTCAGTGCTGGCGTCTCTCATCAACCCCCTCATATATGCCCACAAACACCGCGCCCCCGCCGCCAAGCTCAGTGCTCTCCAGACGGCCGGAGTCAGCGGCGCCCCGCAGGTTTGTTGGTTTACTTGTTTGTTTATTTGTAATCGTTAGATGTGTTTACCCGTGTGTTTGCAGGAGGAGCGCGCCAAGTCTTTCGGTCTCTCGGCCGGTCCGCTTCTCTCCGGAAGAGCTACCCCGCTCATCCCGTCTATGCGCGCGCATAGCGCTGACATTGTTTGAGTTACTTGGGTCTCACCACTGGGTGCGAATCGCCTTTCCAACTCTTTCTGTACATATCGATGATGACGTGTATTTCCTATTTGTAATTACACAACGACAATTCGGGCAATCAACATTGTTTTGTAATTACGTATTCGGCGTCGATCTATCGTATATGTGATCTCACACTTGCGATAAAATCTTACTACACAATACACGCGTTTGCTTATGTTTTTTTTTCTTCAAATATCATCGTTTCTTGTGATTATAATTATGCTTTGATCGAAACTGTCACTCTCTTCTGACCGGATATTCCGTATACGCTTTTGCGTCAAAACTGTGTCAAAAACCAAGATGAAATTATAGGGTGTTCCCTTTTCTGACCGACAAATTCGAACGGCCGAAATATTAGACAAAAGATGTAAGTATTATGCAAGTGTTTTATACTATAAAGTAGTGATTTCTCACAATTTAGCGTCAGCAAGTACGTTTTTTTTCGTTACGGGATTGGATCTGAAGAAAATTTCAAATCAGATGAGCCATCAGTAAGTAATATCGTTGATCATTTTGATTACACTAAATTACGACCTGACTAGAAAGAATATTTTGCGGAGACCATATTATAATGGATCTGTGGCCTACAGTATTTCTCATACAGTCTCTTAAGATATCTACCAATTATCTAACGCGTAGGCGGTAAAAAAAACCAGGCTTCGTTCGCTTATCCTAATCCCACACATGAAATATCACTCTACTGTATATGTACATATATACAAAACCTCTCGATATCGAGTTTTAAGGAACAGTAAACAACCTGACAAAAAATATTTACATTTTCTAACAGTAAACATATGACAAAAAAATAAACGACTTCATGCAGCATGTTCATTTGGAATCGGCACGATGACATCTTTTTCTGATTTTAGAGAAAACAACAGTCATCTGTCATCATTTTGCAAAGAAAATCCAAACAATGACATAAACATGCAGATGAAATACCATGAGTAAAGAAATGTGATGGCATCTTGCAACGGTAATATGGAAGTGAATAGTGGATGCAGTAAAATAACTGGAAACATTAAAAAGTCACAAAACACTCACCATTGTATTGACAAGCTGAACGGTCTGCGGTTTGTCCCTCTTCCTACGATTTTCGATTCCAGGCTGAAATGACAACTGCAAAGAACAAAAATATAGAAAAGGAATATTTAAAAAAAAAACCTCGCAGGACAGAGAGAGGGAACCGTGGATGGGGGCACCGCGGGAAGCACTGAAAACAAACAAGTACACAAACAGATAAACAATCAAACAAACAAACAAACAACCCACAATGCGCCGACCCAGACGGTGGTCTTCCGGAGGTCGTCCCCGTCTTCCACGTGCATGTGTGTGTTGAAGGGAGGAAGGGCTGGAAGAGGAGTACGGTAGGGAAGACAGTCGTGCCGGGATCCGGACCGCATTCTAACAGTCACCAGTTGCTACAGATGAGTATGCATTATCATTTTTCTGTCTTCTTGAACAAACTTCTCAAATTGAAAATGGTGTATACTCACAGTACTCCTTCACTTCCACTACGGTTTCCCTCCTCTGGGCGGGCAAAGCAGTACCAGAGGGGTGCGCAAGCACCTGACATAAAACTCGATAATACAGTCAATCAATCATTCAATCATACCCTCCACTCTCCGAATAGCAGGTGCTCCGGCAGTGGCAGAGTGAGGGAGATCATATCTAAAATTATAGGCATGTTTTTTTTAAACTTGATACTGTTAAAAGACTGTAAATGGTAAATGCATGAATGTAAATAAAACGAATTCACCCACCGTTGTCTCCATCTGCTATGTGGTTCTCTCCTCTCCCACTCGCATTCGCCTGTCGACGCAGCAACTCGAACCCGTCCGGGTTCTGAAACGAATAATTGAGGAGTACTGTAAGTTTAGTTTTTACTTCTTCTTTTATAGAATATCCGATAAACAATGCCACATGTATAGGGTATCTCCCATTTTCACGGTACGCGAATTATCGGCGGTCAATCAGACAGGGCCGACATGACGAGGTTTTTATGCAAATTATGTGGTTTTGACGGTTTTGGACTACAGTACGGTAACAAACACCAAAATCAAAATTCTAACGAACTAGTTGATCAATCAAAATCGCTGAAGAGAATCAATGGGGACAGGTGTTTTGATCCTGCTGTGAAATTTTCATAAAATTAATTTCATTCTGAATTGAGTTATTAGCTCTAGCAGATAAAAAACTCTGCTTCATTTGACTTGCAAATGACCTTCATTTCCATAAAATCAGACCGCAAAGCGCGCGATTTGGTCTTGCGCGGACCGATAGCGCGGTTAAATGCGATGAAATGATGTCTGGAAAATATGCGCTGAGATGGCTGCCGTACCGTGAACCGGGGGGATACCCTATAGTTAGTGCCTGGTCACGGCGCAACGCGCGATCCCGCGCGTCGTCAGTTCGAGACGAGACAACGCGGCGCGTTGATTCGGGATTCTCGAATGCGAGAAATGAGCGGCGTGATTGCACGCCCATGCCACGCGCGCTGACCGGCGCGCGTTGTTTCGGGATTTTTGACGGGCAAAGCGTGATATCACGCTGCCGCTCATTCGAGATTCGCGAAAGCGTTAGTTCGGGATCGCGCGTCATTTCGAGACGCCTGCATCCCATGCACGGCCTCCTCATTGCCTTTCTCATAAATGAGACGGTTGAGAAATGAGACAAATCATGTGGCATTACCGAAACAATATGCATAATTTTCCAATTATCACGGCCCACCGGTCGCTTCATCTCTCCAATCCTGAATGAACGCGCGGCGGCGTTGTTTCGGGATTTTCTGACTTCTCCAACTACCACGGGCGTTATTTCGGGATTCTCGAATTCGAGACTTTTGCCGCGCGTTCATTTCACGCGGCGCGATTTCGGGAAAAGCGTGGCGTGATGGAATGACGGCCACACGCCGAGACAAAATCGCGCGTGAAACAACGTCGTTGCGCCGTGACCATGCACTACCTATAGTTATTTAAGTTATTCATCATTTTTTTTTCTAGATTCATATATATAATTGATATACTATTCAAAGGTTAAACGTATAAAGATGAAAATGATGCTGAAATAATTTCTCCGGATGGCTTATGGAAATGCATAATCTAGTGATTGAAAGTAAGAAAATACTACACTCTTCCATCACCTGCAAGATACCGGAAGTTCATTCTCACATTATCCGAGTCACACATAAATGTGTTTTTTTTTTCTTGATTAAAATATATATTCATGTACCGTACTCGCGGACAAAACTCGACGTCATGAATATTTTCATTTTGAGTGAGAGTACGTTATATTGAGATGATGTCATAATAAATTTGGGGACGATAGGTAGACTTGCATAGTCTTCACTCAAAATACTCACTATGGGAATTTGATTGGATATCGAGCTAGAATCTGATTACCTGTAGGCTGAACTGGATGTTAGCAGGGTAGATCTGTCCGGAGGAAGTGAGAGGAAGGGCGCGGATATGGACTGGAAGAGGGATATAATGTACAAGTATATTGTACATATCTCTGCACTCTATTATTGAAAATTGAATGCTTTGCATCTTTGGAACGATGATTCGAGGAAGCTTTTATTTTTCAAGAAAGTTGTTCGGAAAGGAAGAGAATACGTTACCGACTCAGAGTTAGAGAGAGAGAGATGTGGAGAGAGAGAGAGAGAGGGGTGGAGAGAGAGAGAGGTGGAGAGAGAGAGAGAGGTACACTCACTGTGCTCCCCTGCCTTGTAGACTGCCTTGTCCGTCTGCACATGCAGCTCCTCCACATCCGGTCCGCACAGAACAGAGCAGTGGAACTGGCTGGAACAGGTAAACAAGTAAACAAGTAAACGAACAAGCAGGTAAACAAGTGAACAACTCCGCACCTGTGCCTGTCGACATCTATGGTGACGGTGACGCTGTCGACTTTGTACTTGAGGACAAACGAGAAGGTGTGAGACGAGCCTGCAATGGTTGCGAGCATTTCAAGACGCTTTTGTAAGCCTGTCTCCAGGTTGAAGGGTCTGGATTCCGTTGTCTATCTAGTTGGTATGTTCTGCTTTCTGATCTTCTATCTACTTCGTGTACTGCACGACTTGTACCCACCAGCTGTCCGCGACTTGTACTTCTGCTGGAACACCACTGTCTTCGTCCGTCCCGAGACCGATTCTGAAACCGTGTCGGATTTGCTTCTTTTTCTTCTTCTTCTTCCTTCCCCCTCTCAGTCAGTACAATCGATGAAAAGTGAAACGTGTGACCACTGAAAATGTGAGCGATTTGGATACACGTGCGCATGTGCCGACGCACCGAAAAAGAAGCAGCAACTGGATAATATGCATACTCGACACGTGTCCTCCCTTCCTCCACCCTCCCACCCGTCATTCCCCATCCACGGATGGCAACGGCCGGCGACCAATACGAGATGATGGGTCCGCTCGAGGGGGACCACCACCCTCCCGCCTCCAACCCCAGTGTGCTACAGTCGGCCAGCGTCAACACCGGACCACCCCCTGGTACGTATTCTCCTGTCTTCGATCTCACACGTGTTCTTTTCCTCTCCACGTACACACGTGAAGCGATGTCGATTGAATTCCGCTTGATTATCGATCGAGCATCGATCAATTATCGGTTGATAGGCGCGACGCCTACTGCCGTCACCCCTGGCTCTGGTACTCCCGCAGACGTAACCCCTGCTGCAGGGACGCCCGATAAGGACAAGTCCGGCATGGACAACGGTACCGTATACCTAGCAGTACTGTGGCTACCGTCTACCTAACTATCCACCTCAGGCAAAGACGCGAAACACGAGAAAACGGCGCGCGTGCCTCCGTCGAACGGAGTGCTCATGACTGTGGCTGTGTTCTGTCCGGTACGGGTTACGGTGACACTGGGTTACGGTAGTGACGGGATTACTGTAGCCTGCGGCGGTGGGTCTGCTGCTCGGCTGCTCGGAGCACGTGTGCTTCAACGTCCTCCTCTCCAGCATGTTCTGGCTGCCAGGTATTTTGTACTTTGATCCCGCCACCGTGTGTAGTCTGATCTCGACACGTCTTCAGGCTTTCTGCACGCCGTGTTCACTATCATGTGGCCGCCGGCGATGGAGGAATACAAGGACCCCAACAAGAACACGGTACGTAGTACTAATAAGTACCGTAGTTACCCGTGGATACAGTAACCGGTTCCAGGAGCCGGACAACGTGGAGAAGGGCGCGGGAGATGCGGGCAGGATGGGAGAGGCGTATCCGATGCCAGAAAAGATGGACAATGTACGGGAAGAGAGTAGACTGACTGACTGACTGACTTCACTCATTTCAGCCCATGCGGTCGGATGAGAAGGCTGAGAAGACAGGGGACAAGGTAGACGGCAGACATTGGAATGATATGGTGTTGTCTAGGGAGGAACTCCGAATAAGAGCCCGGCTGCGAAGAGCCCCGCAGAGACGAAGAGCAAGCAGATGCAGAGCGGAGAGGGCAAGCCAGGGGAGGCCGGAGATGCGGGGGTGGGGAGAGAGAGGGAGAGAGATAGAGATAGAGATAGAGATAGAGATAGAGATAGAGATAGAGAGAAAGAGTGAATGCTTCCCTCTTCTAGCCGCCTGCTCCGAAAAGCGATATGAAAAACTCCAAGGGATCGAAGGACAAATCGAAGGATATGTCGAAGGAGAAGAAGAGTGCGGTCAAGAGCGGTGATGCGGTGGGTGTGACGTCATCTTGTCATTGTGACGTCACTGATAGAGAGACGATGGTTCCCTTTAAGCCCAAGACTGGATCGAAGCCCGGCTCGAAAGAGGGCGTAGAGAAGAAAAGCTTCATAAAACCTGGCATGTTCTCCGGATCGAAGAAGTAGACAGAAGAAGACAAAAACAGATAGATACAGTATGTGTGTTAACGTTTAGGAGCGTGTGTTACCGGTTATCAGCGATAAAGTAATTGTGAAACGATGCGTTTTGAACGACACAAACAACGTGAGGCGCAGAGTAAACAAACAACACAACAAGGCACAAAAGAAAACTCACCTATTTTGACGTTGATATCAGAAGTGCCGGTTCCAATGGGAGTGACAGAAATGGTGTTGGCAGAATCCCAGCGGAAGAATGAGGGGACAGTGACCACAGGGTGCCTGAAAGTGATCTCAATCTCTCTCTCCCTCTCCCTCTCCCTCTTCCTCTCTTCCCACTCTCTCTCCCTCTCTCCCCCCCCCTCTCTCCCCCTCTCTCTCTCCCTCTCTATCTCTCCCTCTCCATCTCTCGCACTCTCTCCCTCCCTCTCTTTCACCCACGGTTTTGCTGCGAATGTCACTGCCGCAACAGTAGCCAATAGGAGAAGCGTGAGCCTCATTGTAGAAATGAGTGGAGAATACACAGAATACTTCTATCAGACTTGGATTCTGTGAGAATATCAGTGCATGTGTGAGATCTGAAAACTGAAAGTGGTGAATCAAATATAACATCTACATAATTAAATCACTAAGCAAATAATAAAACGCGCAAAAATCACGATAATCGAATGTATAATATGGCGATAATTGGAACGCCTGAAATACTATGAAACAGTAAGGAAATATTGTGATAATCCGTTCACAGTAGCATATATGAAGGAATGAATGGAACAATTAGGAGGAAACAGCTGAGTCGATTGGACGGTTCAATTTCAATGCGTGCACACAGGGAAGAGCGGCAGAAAATCAATGGCGGCGGATAATTATCTCCACATCGAATCTCATCTCCGGCGAACATAGAAGGCAGAAGAAGACACGGCGGCCTTCTGGATGCACAGGTCAGATGACGTCACGTGGGCGGATCAGGTTGCAGCGAGAGGGCAGAGAATCGATGCGAGAGTGCGGATTCGAGATAGTCTGTATAGGAAGGTCTGTGTTTAGATAAACATCGTCGCGTTCCCTCTCCCGACGGGCAGAGAGAGAGAGAGAGAGAGAGAGAGAGAGAGAGAGAGAGAGAGAGAGATGCGATCATGACATTGTGTCATCATTTACAGCTACCGTATAATGACAGACAGTTGAGAGGCAGATCAACTTCGGTTGGCGAAAGATTTTGTATAAAAAACAGCAACATAGTCTTATGAAGGAAGACAGACATGAAAATGAATTATGTATTCTCTTAGCACATCACATGATCGGAATTCAGAACTGAACATATTTCTTAATGACGTCTACTAGTATCGTACATTCAAACAGTTTATTGTAACAGTTCTCTCTGCTCTCATTTTGCGCGCTTTCTTAGTCATCATGGTTTTGTGACGTCACCCAACAAACTAAACAGTTTCTCTTCAGATCAAATCGCAGAGACAAATATTACTGTATTACTTTTCTGAATCACCGTTCACAATATTTATTTTGCAACCTGAATTTCCACAATATCAAATGGCAAATGGCTCATTGACCAACGGCGCTGCCGAAAGTACAATGCAATCAGGATGGAACCGCGGAATAAACACAGTCTACCGGAGAGAGAGAGCGAGAGAGAGAGAGAGATGAAGAGAGAGAGGAGGAACGGGGTGAGTCACTCACTGCCATTCACTCAAAGGCACTCACTACTCACTATCGAGAATTGAAACGAGACACACAACATCTGTGCAAGTGCAAAGAAAACGCGAAAAGAGGTGAGAAAAAGGAAAACTCCCACGCCACTCGAGGATCCACTCCCTGTCTCCGACAGACTCCTTGCGCATATTTGTCGAATCCGCACAAAATAACAGAAATAGCTGGTCAAATCACCATATCAACAACAAACAATCTGATTCACTCCTCGGCAATCCAAAAGAGAGAGAGAGAGTGGGAGTGAGCGCGGAGTTAGAGAGATACAATCTGTAGAATAAACAGTGAGTGAATGGAGAGAGCAGTTCAGTCCCTTCCACATGTCACCAAAACCCTCTTCCTAGATCCTAGATCTCAGCTCGCACCGCAGCCAAATTGCGAAACGTATTTCGAAAAGTATCGGTTGAGCGTCGAGCCTCCATCTTCCTACATACCACCCGGCTTCCCCTATCCCATCCCCCTACCCTCTCTACTACCGATTACTTTGCTGACTCATTCCCAAAAACCTCGCGTCTAGCCACTATAATCTACGACTCTCTATCAAGCAAAGACACTCTCAAACGACACCGCCCGGGATTACGGTACTTTACACCTCACACAGAGGCACCAAACCACATGAAGATGAAACCAGTATAACGGAGTGTGGTTACAAGGAGAACAGAAAGAGGAGGCGATCAGAAAAGTGAGTTTCTCTCGGGAGGGAACAGCAAACTTCCCGACGAGCTGTTTTGTTGCTATTGCGACCGAATATACACAATTCTAGGCGCGAGGAGAGAGGGGGAAATGAGAGCACAGCTGGGATACCACGGCAAAACAGCTTCCTGGAAAATCTATAGGAAATTAAGTAACCGGACAAAGATTGGGGAATGGGAATTCCCAAAATCAAACAAAAATCGTCTCGGATTACTCGAAATTCGGGGAGGGTACATCCCATTTCAGGGAAATGGACGGTCCTCCCTATCTCTCTCTCCCTATCTCTCTCTCTTTCCCTCCGAAAATGGCTAAGAGGGGATGAAATGACCATGTCCTTCACTTTAATCCCCCAATTCATTCTCAAACTCCCCTCGAAAACTTTCACAAATCCAAACCTTTCAAACAACTTGAACTCCATCAATTTATCCATCAACAACATCCATAACAGACAACAACGTTTCCTTTCCAAGAACTCTCATCACATCTACAACACAAAACAATGAAGAACGGGAAAAGGTCAAACAAAAACAATCATACTGTCACTTCTCTCTCTCTCTCTCTCTCTCTCTTTCTCTCTCTCTCTCTCTTTCTCGGCTCCTCTGCCCTCACTCGACCCTCTTCTTGTACATCTCAATCTCGCCCACACACCACGAGGAATCAATCAACGTCACATCCCTGAAAGACATTGAGTGGGCGTGGCGAATGGGGCGGAGTCTCACCTGGCATACAGGTCGGTTGTCTTGACGAGTTCGGAGAAGATGATGTGTGAGGGTCGGCTGCGGGAGAGGCAGGAGGAAGGGTGTATGCGGAGGAGAGTGGAGGGAGACAGCACCAGACGGTACCTGCAAGCAATCCAATCATGTCACACAGGGACACACACACACACACACACACATAGACAGCAACACGTACAAAGGGGACTCCGAGATCCCATTTATGGAAGACGGCAATACTATTTACCTTAATTAAATGATCAACGTGAAACACTATTTGATTCAAGATGAACATTGGAACTTTTTATTCTGATAGACATTTAATTACACATTACTCACTTGTCCTCGCTCCTGTCGTACTCGCACACGTTGAGGAACATGCCCTTGGCCAGAGACTCCCTGCAACATCCCCCTCTCTTCCTCCCTCCCTCCCTCCCTCCCTCTCCTCTCTCTCTCTTTCTCTTCTCCCCCCCCCCCTCTCTCTCACCTCAGTCTGTCCCTATTGCCTCCACAGCTGCGCATCGGCAGATCCAGACTCGCCGCCGCGTCCTGCAATCACATTCATATCCAAATATCCATCATTACAGTAACGAGCCTGATGCACCAACTAATCCTATCACATCTCCTTTACATACCTTGAGTTGTTTGCGGATCTTCTGCGCGGTGGAGAGATTGCGGAACGAGAGGAAGTTCTCGCCACACCAGTTCTCAAACACATACCATAATACAACTTGACGAATATGATTCACACGATTTTAGGAATTTTACGAAAAGCTATCAATGCTTGACTCATTGATAGCTTTTCGTATGGATAAGGACAATTGCCTATGTAGAGTCTCAAACAACGCAACATATAATAACTACCCTGTAAAGGCCCTTATAGCATTCAATGAGTCAAGCACAATTTACACCACGTAAATTACGTTTCAACGTACAAATGTATTTAATTGTGAGAATAAAATGTAATGAAGAATTGCATTGAGCTCAACTAAAAAAAACGCACCTTGAGATTCCTTTTGTTCTTGTTCTTCTCGTGTGTGAATGCGTGGTAGACGTTGAGCATGGTGAGATGGTCGCCCTCCGTCGTCGTGAACCTACATGCTCATCATGCCTCCTCTCTCCCGCCCCCTCGACCCACTTCTTCCTGGCCCTCTCGACCTCGTCCCTCTCCGCCTTGCCGCTCTCGTCTGCGAACAGTGTCTCGCTGCTCATGCATGCCACCACAGTCAGCGCCTCCTCCAGACAGTCCCGCTCCGCAGCACACAGCAGCATCCTTAAATGCATCCATTATTTGTCTTTTGTATCAATCTTCTTTTTAACTCTTTCACAAGACCATTAACATTTCAGAGCAGATGAAAAAAAGTAATGGCACTAACTTAGCGAGTGCGGGTTCGACGGGGAACTTGTTCATCTTGTGTCCCGTGTCTGTGAGCAGCTGCTTGTCCTTCTTCTTTCCCTCCCGCACTGCCCCCAGGGCCTTCAGCTGCTGCAGAGCCGCAGCCAGCGCCGCAGCCTGCAACACAACGATGCATCGGGAGAAGCTGTTTCCCTCCTCTCTACTCATGCATACGCCTTCCCCATTCTCGATCCTCCTCCCTCTCCCCCCCCCCATCCTCGATCCTCCTTCCTCTCTCTCCCCCCCTCTCACCTCCGGCTGCTCCACGTACTTCATCTTTGTCGGCTTCTTCATTCCCATCGCGTACAGCTCCAGCAACACCTAAACCACGGGGTATCATTTCACAATTACCATCATCTCAAAATTTCTATAAACCAAAGTCTGGACTGGATGGACTAAAATGCAGAATATGTTTCAGCAACTAATACCAACGTTTGCATTTCAAAATTACACACAATCCACAGTACGTGAATAATATATGAATAATACAATAAAATGAACTGACCGCGGCGAGATTGCTCCTTAGAATCTCAGGCACACTGCTCTCCGGCATGGAGTCAAAGTGGACAGAAGGGTAGAGGCTGGAGCACTCTCTCTTTCTTTTCTCTCTCTCTCCCTCCCTCTCTCCCTCCCTCCCTCCTCTCTCTCTCCCCTCCCCCCCCCCCTCACCGATAGCACTTTCCCGGGGCGTCTCTGCCTGCTCGTCCTGCCCTCTGCACCGCCTGTGCCTTCGACACACTGTGTACCCGCAGCACATCGATCCGCTCAGACGCCGTGTACGTCCTGCAATCACACCATGCGCTCACTCCTTCATTTGAAAATCATATCAACGTGTAAACAACTACTACTACTAGTAGTAGTAGTAGTAGTAATGGTATGATGCCACTGTGACTCACTTGGTCTTGACCTTTCCCGAGTCGACGACGATGCGCACCCCGGCAATGGTGAGCGACGTCTCGGCAATGTTGGTGGCCAGAATCACCTTGCGGTGGCCCTGCGACACACACACACACATCAACACATCACAAGACCACACCAAAACACAAACTAGACTCACGTCGGGTGCGGGCTGGAAGGCCTTCATCTGGTTGCCGCTGCTCATCGCCGCGAACAACTGCACGGGGAACAACTGCTTGTCCGAATCCAGCTCCTGCAATAATCCATATTTGGAGAGACGGAATATGTCTCACTCAACTCAAATACAAACTGACAATTATATCAGCCGTTACACTACATATGAATCACATGTCTAACACACAGTAAACTCAATCAATCAATCAATTACATACGCCATACCCATACGCCATACCTTGTTGGCCTCCTTGAGCTTCTTGGCGGCCAGCTCGATCTCCTCCCGACCTGTCAGGAACACGAGAATGTCGTCGCTGGAAAAATAAACACATGTACGAAAACGTAACAACAAATGGAGCAACACGCCATCATACACTAAATCACTAAAAGATGGCAATAATAGTGTTCCCATTGAATTCTTATCAACCAACAAAAATGTTAACAGTACAACTACATGAGAAGCATACCTGATGGGCTCCTGCCTGTGGATCTGGAGGACGGAGACGATGGAGTTGAACATGTAGTCGCTGCTCGCCGGGTCGATAGAGTCAGCGTAGAAGAGCTGCAAGCAACCACTCATCCTCCACACTCCTCCTCCTTCCCCCCCCCCTCTCTCTCTCTGTGGCTCACCTCGACGGGGAACGTCCTTCCCTTGATGACATAACAGGGCGCCTTGTCGAAGAAGTCGGAAAACAGCTGTGACTGCATGGTGGCAGACATGATCACCACCTTGAGGGGAGGCAGCCCGTTCGCCTCGCGCTGCCTCTGACACAGACGCACCACGCCTGCCATGGGAGGAGGGTCAGCGGTTGAAATGAAGAGGATAAAAAGATACGGAGATACTTAGGGAACAGAAGAGTACTCCTGTCTACTTCATCTCGCTGTGGCCGAATGACAAATGTACAAAGCCCCCCAACGGCTCTTACTACCTCCCTGGCACAATGCGAGTGTACTCACTGAGTAGAATGTCGGTGTGCAGACTCCTCTCGTGTGCCTCGTCGATCAGCACAGCCGAGTACGCCTTCAGGTACGGGTCGTGCATCGCCTCCCGCTACAATACATTACTTCACACTGTCATCTGCACACGATATCGAAATTTCGTTTAAAAAAAGACTATGGGACTATGATAGAAGATATATGAGTAAGACATTAATAACATACGAGCAGAATTCCGTCAGTCATGTAGCTGATCAGCGTCTTCTCCGACACAGAGTTCTCGAAGCGAACGTGGTAGCCAACCTGCAACCGTCAACACATCCATTCACTCACACATGCTGTCTCGCATGACATTTTACTGTGAATCAAATGCCGCCGGCATTGAGAAGTTGTCGGGAACATGTACATCTATTCGTGTGCTTGCCGACCTTGTCTCCGAGGGGAGTGGCAGTTTCGGAGGCGACTCGCGTGGCGAGTGAGATGGCGGCGACGCGCCTCGGCTGCGTGCACGCCACACGCAGACCACCCTCGCACAGACCCGCCTTCACACACAACTGAAACACACACACCCCTACCAACAGACCCTCCCAGCCAATTCATACTCAACCATGCTACAACCGGGCAAAATAGGCACCTGTGGTATCTGTGTACTCTTTCCGGATCCCGTCTCTCCGAGGATGATGCAGGTGGGATGTTCGACGAGCAGCTGTACAATCTGCCGCTCCACCGCGTCGATGGGGAGCGGGATGCGGGACAGCTGCACATCAATGGAGCATTTATTCACTGATTCTTACATGGGAACCGATGAGTGTGCTACTCACCATGCCACTGCGATTCTCGTTGTCACCAGTCGGACGCGATCGCTTCGCCTTTCCGTTTCCGTTCGCTGAACATAGTTATCGACATAACGTGCATAATGACAATGAGATCACTGACGATGGGAGGAGCTGGCGAGGTCGCCGTTGCTGTGCGCGCGCTTCAGAGGAAACTCCTTGCTGTCCTTGGATGTGCCTGAAGACAGCATGTGCTTGTGCATCGTCAAACGCAATTTTAAAAAAAGTACCATTAAGGAGAGGGTAGCTTGTGGTGGCGGAAAGCGACCCCCGCGAGTCCTTCATGGCGGGTGCAGCTGGAAAAAAAACATGTTTCAATCATTGTATGATGTTTGTATGATGTATGGATCCTTGTATGATGTTTGTATGTAAACGCGAGCGACTACGAGACATCTCATAATACGGGTATCGATTAGATAAACAAAACACGCGTGACATTAGCGATTGCAAAATCACGACTTTGATAGCGTATGATGCGGCAGCGGCGAAAAATCAGTCTGTCGCAAAGCAAGACGTTTAAATTTTTGTTAATTCTCAGTTTTCGTGTTTCACTTCTTTAATCAATGTTGTTTTAATCAAATGCGAATAGCATACATTCAGGAAAAATGAACAGCGCCGACAATGATCCGAATTTGCATTCGACATGCACTCGTACATCGCCATCGCTGCTTGAATCGTCAATTCGGGTGAGTGTGAAAAGTCAAAAAAGAAGGAATGTATACATACATATGTTCAGGGATTGTATTCTGATACAGAATCAGCAGCACTCGAAGAGTATTTTGATCAACAACGAGATGAGCAGACCGAAGGCACTACGGACTTCGAAGATATCGTGAACATGGTTAATTTGCAAAAAAAAAGAAAAAAAGAGAAGTATATATAATTAACAATTTCATTGCAGAGTACCGCGGCAATGTACATGATGGTGGAATACGAAAATCCGCTACCGCAATCCGCTACTGCAGCAGGAGTTGGAGGTGCAAGCCTTAGAGATTTATTGAAAACACCAGAAAGGCTCGGCAGCAGCGGTGGCACATCGCCCAAAGGTGATCTAATACATACAAAACAAGATTATTATTTAGTGCAATTTAGAACTCGAACCGTCTGTTACTAATGCAGAACATGCGGTGACAGGGACTGACCAGCAAGTGATGACTGTTGGGCCACAACACGAAATGGACTACGACTACAATCCATTTTCCGATTCCGCTGTTCCAGAAATGATTGAAACGCATTACCATGATCTTGATCTTGAACAATGTGACGCGGTACCTAATCCCTACGAAAAGTGTTCCGCACCTACCCCTGGACCCAAGACTCCCAATCGCAAACGCCCAGTGAACAGAATCAAGAAATCGGAAAAGGATATCAATAAGAAAAACGATCAGCATGAATACACGACAACTGCACGACAATACAACTTCAAAAGGGTCAGTTCTTGATTATTTCAAAACAATTGAAGTAAAATAATAATTTAGGACGATATGACTCCGCAAGAATGCGAAAGGAGATTCAAAAACACCCAAGCGTGTCGAAGGCATCGTGATAAGGAGAAGCTACGGAAGTCGAAGACGGAGACACAACTCCAGCAGCTGATGGACGAGTGCATACAACTCAAGGCGGAGAACACGCGACTCGAGGCGGAGAACACGCGACTCAAGTCCGAGAATAAGAAGAAAGATGATCTAAACGCTGACGCATAAATAGTAGATTATCTAGACAATATGTATTATACATACATAATTATTATTCGGTACTTGTTTTGTATTGATTGCATTTTTACAGTGTGATTGATAATATCTAATATATTCTTGAAAATGATATTGAAGAGCCAGAATGATATTCACGACAACGCGTATAAATGAAACGAAAAACAATCACAATACAACAAATATCGAATTTATCGTCTATAATTTAAAAAAGAGACATTTATTCGACCCATCGAAATCGATGGGTCGAACAAACGTCTACGCGGTGCGGTAGCGTCGCGGACGTGCGCGATTGAGAAATAATTGATCGGCAGTTTGCTGGCAGTGGGACGGGTCGAAGTGAGCATTCAGTACATCGTGCAACTCCATCAGCACTCGGTGAGTGACCATAGGTATGGGACAGGGCGGGGGCAAGTAGCTAAGTAGTTGGGGGAAACCGGGGCGCTGTACGTATTCACATACTAATACTACTTTCTGTTTTACAACTGAACGTGCAATGTTTGTCTTTTTCGTTACTAATTATTGTTTTGAAGTACAATGGACAACTTGGAGGATTTTTTCTATCTCTCCCGCCCGGCACCGCTGCTGGTCAAGGACCAGAACCCCATCATGGGTTCTGCTCTTGCCACCCCATCACCACTTAATCACTACTGTCAGGAGAACTATGTGAGATATTTGATATATTTCTTAGTCTGTTCAGTGAAATACACTCCGTTATACTTGCTACAAGTGCACATTTGATATAATCACTTATGCCGACAAGAATCCTTCCCGAGTAACCAGTGAGGCGGCGGGAAGTACATGTGGAAGCAGCTATGGCGCGAGGAGATTTTGATTGGCATGGAAGCAAAGGAAAACCTGGAGCTCTACACGTCAAGAATGGTACTCTAATGGTCCAGGAATGATTATCGATCAAGTATCGTTTTTCCACCACTAACCTTGTCAGCCGACCTGTCTTTTCCCGGCGTTAGCCTATTATGTATCTAGCATCTTAGGCACTACTGTATGCGTCATATCATTATGATTGTGTTGTCATATTCAGATATAACGATTCCGGATAAACGATTGATTGATTGATTGGTATTGTATAGCTGTATTCATTCATACATTACAGGAATCTTCTGATAATACGATCTCTGGCGATATGGTGTCTAATAACGATGAAGACTTCGGAATGCCGAGTTTTCAGGTAAGGTTTATATAAATTGAATATGATTATCTCACAGCATATCATATATCAATGTGTTGTAGAAATCGGAGTGGCAGGCGGCCTGCAACAAGGTGTCGAACGACTACAACACTGTGCCAGAGCATATCGAGCTGAAAGAGCTATATGGTTCGTTTACTGCATTTGAATTAAGCACAACTGAAAGCGACGATTGTTTTCGTTCAGCTCTAGCTCCCATGAGGAGGGAGTATCAGGATGAGGAACAGGAACAGGAACCACACTACTTCAACTACGATGCCGAGGAGACCTACGGCGAGGTGCCGATCTACGAAGAGCCCGCCCCCGTCGTGTCGGTGCATCTGCCGATCGTGGTGGAGCAGGTCCAGGTCACCCCTATGCCGATGGCTGCTGTAGTTGTCCCGGTCGCCCCTGCACCTCCTGCCCAGGCGTCGCCTTGCAAGATGCCTACTCGTCGACCTCGTTCCTACAAGATGACCAAGGAAGACGTGAGTATGCAATTGTATGAAACTTTGTAACTTTGCAACTGCAGGACAAGAACACTGCCGAGTACAGGGAGAAGCGCAAGCGCAACAACGAGTCAGTCGTGCGCTCTCGCGACAAGAAGAAGCGCGAGCAGGAGGAGATCGAGAAGGCCAAGGAGAAGAAGATGGCAGACCTGGAGGTAGAGAACTATACGCTGAAGATCGAACTCAAAATTGCCCACGACAAGATCCGCGACTATGAACAGCGCTTTTTCTAGCGCTAGCTGTGTTCTACATGTATATAATTGTTGTGACTGAGATGTATTAAATTCTGTATCATGATTCTCACTCACCTACTTGCATTACCCTCTAGAAGTCTAGAATTACACGATATTTGTTTTATTAGTCTGTATTTGTCTATCATTTACGTCGTATCCCTACTGAATGGCGATCTCCGTCTGTTCAATCCTCTTAAATTGTACAAAGATGACATTATTGCAGTGCAAATTAATAAACTTGTACATAGACATACATATAATATATCGTATGATGTTTGCGAATCCTTTCGCACGTGCCTCACCCTAGTGTGACGTCAGCGAACCTTCGGGGTTGCCGTCTATTCCTGTTTTCGAACCTATTCGAAGAGCGACTCAGCACTCGGCGTTCATTGGTCCATTGCGACGCGGTGCGGCAACGCGTCGCGGAAATAGGCGGAGCGCGCGTGACTCACCGATTGCGAAAGAGCCCGCACAGCCCGCCGGCCCTACCGACCACTGTCCACACGACATCTCTCGCGTGAGGTTCATTAGCCTCTCACTGCTCGGTATTTAAGTATCCGGCATACGCGTTCCCTCACATTCCTTCTCTATGAACAATCACTTCTATTCGGACGACTCGCACGACCAGAAGCCGATGATGTACGCCAACAACGATCCCGCCATGGTACCCAGCTCGTTTCAGCCGCAGCAGCCCTCCTTCACTCGCCAGGTTGGTGTTTTTTTTAAAATGTGTATCCGTTCTACTACTATATTCGATTCATTCGATCTTTGTATATCTGATTTTCTTCTCGTGCTGTGCACACGCGCCGCAAACTGCTCACATGTTTTGTCAGCTGATAGCTTGGTACCCTTTTCGAAATGACTGATAGACATTCATCTCACAATTAGTGAATTGAATTTATTACACACAAGGATGCGTCACACATGTAATGCTTGTGAACAATGACAATGGAGGGGCATCAGTAGAGTACTGGATGGTATGGCTCTAGAAAACCAGCAATGAGAATCCACGATGACGGTGTGTCTTCTGGCTAGCGGCTGACAACGTGTCAGGGTGGTCGCCAACCCACCGCGGTAGCGGAACTTCTTTCGGCCCACGGGCGGCATCGAACCCGTGACCTTTCGATTGAGAGCCGCGCACACATCCACTGCGCTACCGCCGCGCAAGTTCATCTTTATGTTATATAAACAGTTTATGAAAAGAAAGAAAAAACTATATGAAAAGCTACTACTTTAATTCTTCACCACCCAAATTGTACTATTACATCATAATGTGCAACCCAACCCATACCCACTATAACTAATTATAATATGATGTTTTAACACTTAGTTCCGTACTAGGAAAGTGTCCAAAATAAGCGTTCTGATTGTAAGTATTTAGGTACTTCATCAGTATGGTGCGTGCTTTCCGCCATGGCAATCAGCTGATTCTAAAAACACGCAGTGGAGCAGGGATGACATTGATGAGTCACCGTATTCTATGTGGCGCGGGAACATTCTAGATAGAGCGATGACGCCATACTTCTGCAACAAAACAAAGATTGAAATGAAAAGTTAGTAAATATATTTTCAGGAATCGTATTCTTTGGACACGATTGCCGAGCTGGTGGATATGGATCGGCAGCGCCAAGAAGACAACATGTGCGATGAAATGACCGACCACCTGTTTGCCGGCAATATGGTGAGTGAGGGTACCTGGATGTCGTACCTAGAGCAGCTCATCCAAGTAAGTTAATTGCAATCAACAATTATTAGTTTATTTCGAACCTATTAAGTGTTTTGCAGTCATTTAGTACTCTTTTCAGACCGCTGAGGAGATGGCCTCGTACCAGGCCATACTCAACGACTTCGACCCTGACGAGCTGGACCCCATTCAGGACGAGCATATCAAGCAGATCAAGGCACAGACAGGACAGTACGACGCATTCCAGCACTACGAGGAGCAGCGTCACGGTAAGTGCGCAGTATCATTCTCAAGCATGTGTCAGTGTTACTCTTTTGTTTCAGTAGCCCGTCCCGACTCTCGTGCCACCGACGACCAGCCCGTGATGCCTGCTCAGCAACTGTTTGCCGAGCGCACTCGTCGCATCAGCATAAAGAAAGAGGATGAGGACATGGTGCCCGATGTGCAGCAGCCTTCCACCTCGTCCGGCCACTACAACACGCGGCCGCGTGCTACCAGGCCTTCAACCGCGTTCGTCGTCGAAGCTGACGAGCCCTCTACTTCTTCCATTGACTACAAGCCCAAGACTCATGCGCGAAAGTACAGCCTCAAACCAGAGGAGGTATGTTTATACATATATGCATCTTGATTTCTTACTAACGGTGTTATTTCAGGTGAAGAAAACGAAGGGCTACCAGGTGAAACGGGCTAAGAACAACGATGCAGTGCGCCGCAGTCGAAACAAGGCGAAGGAACAGCAACAGTTGAGGGACCAGGAACTCGAGGATCTCAAGCAGCACAACGCTGACCTTATCGCGGAGCTATCGCTGCGCAATGATGAACTCGCCCTGAAAGAGAGCGAGATTGCAGAACTTAAGAGGATGCTAAACCAGTCCAAGTTCTAATCATCATCATTGTAATAACAATAATAAATTGTAAAATATGTCCATACAATTGTCATTGCACGAATAACTAATCTTCATTGAAATCTCGCTGTTTGCTATATCCCTTGCTTCATTGAGTGTTGATTGAACCAGAGTAGATAAATAATTCCATTGTGATGTTTTGTAAATGCTACGTCGGGTTAATGCAAATAACAATTTTAAAAAAAATGAGTGTACTGAAAACTAAACGACAGACGACTTGAACTAAAAGGTAGCCTCTCCCCGATTCAAGATATTACTCTGCGGAAATGGTCAGCCACAGTCCACTAAAGAAAACGGGACGAGTATAACCGACACACCGAACAGATAGTTGCTCAAAAAACTAGAGTGACGCGCCATACGCAAGATACTCGGTGAATGATGATGTCACAAATTCAACTATATCAACGTTCTGTTCACGAGTATTGCAAGTGAAAAACGCAAATTTAGGAAATATCAGCACTACTACATCACATCAACAGAGCAGACAGAACAAATGTACGAAAAATACGTGGAATTCGTTCATTGAACAAATAACAATAACAATTTAGGCCTTGACAGCGAACTTCCTCAGGGGGAAGGCAGTCTGCTTCTTGATCTGCTTCTTGGTCCTGAGGGACAGCTCGTGCTTGGTCAGAGCACGCCTCTGAGCACGAGTCTTCTTCATGCGCAGATCAATCGGCTTGTACTTCTTGCCCTGAAAACGATGAGTGAGCAAGTATTAACGCAAATGAAACAATATTAATACTCACAGCGTAGAACTTGCGCAGCTCAGCCTTCTGGGTCTGGCTGATCACGGTCAAGACGCGAGCGATGTTCTTGCGCACAACCTTGATCTTGCAGAGCTTGGAAACGGCTCCTCCAGTGACCTGGGAGACCTGAACCAAGAAAAATAGATGAAATACATGAACATAAGGTAAATATATATATATATATTATATGCAAAAACTGTCGTTACAAATCCTAAACCGATAACACTACCACGGAAGTGAACCGGCTCAAAACGGGCATTATCATTTTGGGATGGTTTCTAGGAATATACAAGCTATGAAAATCACCGTATTCGCTGGACCATGCGTAAAACATAAAGACACTACAGCCAACATGAGACACTAAGACGATAATTAACTCACGCGCTACAACCAACATAAGACACTAAGACGATAAATAACTCACGCGAAGGGAGGCAAGCTCCTTCTTCTGCTCCTCGAGGGTGGTCTCGAGCTCCTCCCTCTTCTTTCCGCGAAGCTCGTGGGCCTTGATCTTGACCATGGTTCCCCTAACAAACAATCTTCCAGTACGTATCAAGAGGTTTTAGAGAAGAAATTGACGAAATTAGCGAAAAGGACGTCAATTTGAGAGAAATAGCATACGCAACAACAAAACAACACTCTAAAGATGTTAGTAAGCAAAACATCACAAATTTACATAAACGCACACGATAGCCCTTGCAAAACAATATTTAGGAAAAAAGAAACGATTTTTAAATTTATATTCAGCGCAATGCCTATAGAAAACACTGTATTTTTGATGAAATTCGTGGCAGGACCAAAATCAAACTTACACAGAAATACACGTTTGGCTATAGTAGCCGTACTAATAAAAACCGTAATTAGGATGTTTTTTGGTAAGCAGGATATTTTATCGCACCGTGTACTACCGCATCGCAACACCACCACATTCTGACATCGTCATTGCCAGACGGACGGACTGGCTCACACATAATGTTTTTGGAAGAAATTTTGAGGTTTTCGGATAGTTATGAATGATAGACATTTATCGCGTGCAATAATGTGTGTGATAACGAGAACAATAAATGAACAAAAACGAAGACAGTGGAGTTCGAATAATTAATTACATATAATATAATCGCATAAATTCATGTATAATCGCAAAAAGCATCGACATTATTTATTTCATTGCGAGAAAACATTTTCAGAAGACATCCTGTTCTCGTTTTGAATCATCTTCTTCTTTCCGACGTGTTGATCATTCGAGCACAAGGTCCTCCTCTTTCGCATAAAGTCCAGAACATTGTTCCCTAAAAATATGAGTGCAACATATGAGAAAATATGATATTTCCTCATTCACTCATCTTGTCGGTCGATCCCCCTAGAGGATAACATGTATCATTGGTAAAACAGTATAGTGGGGCCGCGCCTCTTTTCATCATGAGTAGCAAGGTTAGAAGATTTGCGCTTTTTGAATAGTACTTTTTGTCAAAATTTTCCGTGACTGACAACGGTTCAACCGGCGAGCTACCGCGAGCGCGATATCGAGAAAATCCTGCATTGCAAGTTGCATTCAAGCTCATAATCCACAATGTTTTCACCATGATCAGCTGATTTTGAACCTAATATAACACACTGTCTCTGTAAGAATCGAACACTTTTCGGGCATGTGGTTACTAGGAGCTATGTCAGCGCACATTAGGGTTATCGAAGGTCCTCTACAAGATGCAATTAGTCGTTTTTGTCAAATATGAAAATTTGGCTCATTAAGGGACCACTACCTCAAATCGGTCAGTTTTTGTCAAAACACTTCAAATAAGGACTCGTTCGATTTTTTATCCGATTTTAAAAACTTTTTCATATACTGAACTTTCCGAAAAAATCTGATTTGAAAAAGTTATGACCAAAAAAATGAAAAATTTGCATATTTTTAATTTTTATAAGTATGTTCCGATCCGAAAAAACAAAAATGAATTACACCATTAGAAAGAGCGTTTTTTGTTTAGTTTGTATGATTTTTCACACAGAAATCGATTGTACCGTCTTTCACCATCCAGACGATTGAAAGTGGTCCAGGCAGCAGAAATGGGGCTGTGTGAACGTTTTCATGTTATATCAATCCGAAAAAACAAAAACTAAATACACCATCAGAATCTACGTGTTTTGTTTTGTGAATGAGCACGTTTTCACGAAAATCGATTGCACCGTCTTTCACCATCCGGACAGTTGAAAGTTGTCAAAAAGGATTGATTAACGTCGTTAATAAGTTACAGTTGAATTCATTTCTCAAGAAAACACGAGAATTCACGCGTTCCGTATAAAGTACAGAACGCGTAGATTTTGATACTACAATCTGTTCTAGTTAATTCAGATTGATACAACGGTAAACTGAACAGAACTGTGTGCATTGTTTACAGATCATTTTCAACTGTCCGGATGGTGAAAGACGGTGCAATCGATTTTCGTGAAAACGTGCTCATTCACAAAACAAAACACGTAGATTCTGATGGTGTATTTAGTTTTTGTTTTTTTCGGATTGATATAACATGAAAACGTTCACACAGCCCCATTTCTGCTGCCTGGACCACTTTCAATCGTCTGGATGGCGAAAGACGGTACAATCGATTTCTGTGTTAAAAATCATGCAAACTGAACATAAAACGTTCTTTCTAATGGTGTAATTCATTTTTGTTTTTTCGGATCGGAACATACTCATAAAAATTAAAAATATGCAAATTTTTCATTTTTTTGGTCATAACTTTTTCAAATCAGATTTTTTCGAAAAGTTCAGTATATGAAAAAGTTCTTAAAATCGGATAAGGAATCGAACGAGTTCCTTTTTGAAGTGTTTTGACGAAAACTGACCGATTTGAGGTAGTGGTCCCTTAATGGGCCAAATTTGCATATTTGACAAAAACGACTAAGTGCATCTTGTAGAGGACCTTCGATAACCCTCATGTGCGCTGACATAGCTCCTAGTAACCACCTCGTCCGATTCTTACAGAGACAGTGTGATAAACGCCTAATATTTGTTACGCACCCAGCCTCGCCAGGTGCATCCTGTTGAGATCTTGGCGATGCCATTCCTCCTTCATCCACTGTTCCACCTCCCGTTTCTCGCACATCGGCAGACCATCACGCTGCCAGATACCGTACTTCCTGAAATGAAAACTTCACGTGTTATATATTGTTTGTCTGTACAAACCTCATGACTCTCTCTTTCTGTTGTCCTTTCACCAAATCGTTCTTCTTCGGCTGCCAATTCGTCGGATCTGTAGTATTTATATTACATATATAGTTCCATACCATTTCCTCAATAAGTCGCGTTTTGTGAAGTACATCCAATGAAAGCGGAAAGTCAGCAAAATCGTGCAAAAGAGTCAGACAACCAGAAGATGTTAATCTCCAGCTCTAGCGTAGAACCGACCCACCTCGCAGCCCACTCTTCATCTCAGCCGCAATCGAGCGCATACATCCCAGCACATAACGACGCATCACAAGGCGAACTGAAATACGCGACACATTCATTTTGAAGACCAATACAGATTGAATGTGATGCTCACCCTTGTCATCGACTGCCTCCTTGCTCTTCTTGGCTGCGTCATGCTCTTCCCTCATCTCCCCCAGAAGGCGCGCACACTCGTCCCCATCTATCACATCCATCGTATCCTCCTCATCACAAGCCCAAGCTGTAATTCGAAGAGTGTCCACTTCAGCAGTATTCACCCACCTCCCGCTTGAACGATGTCTCGGTGTCTCTCCAGCTTCTCCCTCCGCCTCTCCTCTTTTCTCTTCTCCTTCTCCGAACGCTTGCAGACCTTCTCCGCTATCCTCTGCTCCTCCTTTTCCTTCTTCGTCAGCTCAGTCACCGGTTCCACCACACACACGCTCCTTTCCCCTCAAAAGACCCTACGTGAAAACGACAACAATAACAAGAAGGGTTGTCTCACCAATGCACAAGTTGTTCATGTGTTGGGCCATTCTCGCCCATTCCTGTGTCTCCCACTCTCGCAGGTCGGACACCGAACAGTTGGGCAGATCGGCCGCACCGCGGTCCAGCATCTCTCTGCAATCCCTCCTCCCTTCTCCTCTCTCTCCCTGTCCATTCCATACCTCTCATTGACTGCCTGCTGAGTGAGCTTCACCTTCTCGAATAAGTCCATCAGCTGGTCGACACTCACTGAAATGTATCTAATTCTTTTGTAATCTGAGTCTCCGAGCAAAGGCATTGGACAATCGTAGACTTCACTCACGCTTCTCCCTCTCCTTCAGCACACTATCCGATACCTGTCGCATAGATCGCAACACTGACTCCCGAAGCGAATCCGACACTGATAGATTTGTAATCAAGAAAGAGGGAGAGAGGAGAGAGGTAAAGAGAGGGAGAGAGGGAGAGAAAGAAAGAGGGAGAGAGGAGGGAGGTAAATAGGGGAGAGGGAGAAAAAAAGAGAAATCTCTAGCAACAGAGAGAGAAAGAGAGATACGAAAGAGTGAGAGACAAAACTAATGAATACCGATCCCGCTCACCCCTCTGCGTGAGATGTGTGACAGTAGCCTTTGCTTTGCGCAGTTGTGCTCTCAGTTCAGCCAGAGCCACCAACGGATCCACCTCTTCTTCCAAACAAACCGATACCACATCTAAACGCATATCGTATTCCAGTACTATTATGCCAATCACTCACTTTCCTCCCGCTCTCTTTCCTGCTCCATTCTCTCCATAGCTTCCTCTACCGCAGCCCACTTGGCCTTTGCAGTAGCGAGACTCCTCCGAACGATGTCGCCTTTTCGCTCTTCGCTATCCGACGGATGATAGATGACCAGGTTTTTGCTTATCTGATATAGTATGAAGATGATAACACAACTGAGTGAATATGCGTACCTCCCTGCCAGTGACGTGTTTGTGTTGCGCAGCCGAGTGAGCACTGCCGAACTTCTCCCCACACTCAGCACAGCCAAAAAATGCGGGCGCTGAACGTATTCACAACCCTTCACGGAACACCATCACCTCCACTCTTCTCACCATGCTTCTTCTCCACATGCTCGACGAGTCCGCCAAACGAATACACCTTCTCTCGCATCACGCAATCACTGAATTCAATGTTCATAACATACATAATGAATGAACAACAAACTTACCCCTGTTCCCCGCAGACAGCGCACTTGATGAACACTTTCTTCGAGGCGAGCAGCACCGGCCTCGCCTCACAACTCCCCAAGTGAGACGACATCTGTTAAAAAGAATATGCAAATATATTGTATATTCCCTATTATCACAAAAAAAAAACAGAAAAATTGATTAAAAAAGGAAACAAAATTATTGATCCAAAACACGGCTTTTCCCGCGCAAAACACCAACACGAAACACTATGCACAATGTTTTATTGATAAATAAACTTAATCATGAATTGTCCGGCGGATGCGAGTTGGCGTATTATTGTGGCAACCTGGAAAGTTCATCAGTACTACATCCGTACATCAGTACATCAGGACATCAGCAAAATGTACATCACATGACGTCACGAGTACATCACATGACGTCATGTGATGTACTGATGTACTTTTTACTATTTTTCGCGAATTGGTCCGATTTTATTTTATGCTTGGGGCCCTTATTTATTTTCTGACGCCACGCGGGCACTTTTCGATCAATCAACGTACAAAGTTTTCTATGTATAGTTTTATATTTATATATAGTTTTATATGTTTGTATAGTTTTCCATATTTTGTAAGCAGTGATCATAATTATTTTGTATTCAAATAATGTAGTCCATTGTTAGCATATCCCATCACTTGAATTGGAATGTTTTCTTCATCGTCCGCGCCGCGGAAGACGAAGCGGAGTGTGGGGGAAAGATGATGAGGATCGAAGATGTGGAGGATGAGGATATTGACGATGTTGTTGTTGTTAGCAGCTTCATTCCATCCCCTTGTATACCCAAGTCGACACCAGCATGTGATGCGCGCCGGGGACCACAACACAAACGCTGTGCATCAACAATCATCTGATCACCTTCGACTTTTCACCTTCATCCTTTCGTCTTCCTCCTCTCCCTTCCTCCTCTTCCTCCCCCTCCTCATCTTCCTCCCACTCTGCTTCGTCTTCCGCAGCGCGGACGATTAAGAAAACATTCCAACTCAAGTGATCGGATATGCTAACAATGGACTACATCATTTGAATACAAAATAATTACGATCACTGCCTAGAAAATATGGAAAACTATACGTTGATTGATCGAAAAGTGCCCGCGTGGCGCCAGAAAAGAAATAAGGGCTCCAAGTATAAAATAAAATCGGACCAATTCGCGAAAAATAAAAGAAAGTACATCAGTACATCACATGACGTCATGTGATGTACTGGTGACGTCATGTGATGTACATTTTGCTGATGTACTGATGTACTGATGTACGGATGTACTGATGAACTTTCCAGGTTGCCTATTATTGTTTAAAAAAACATATAAATATATATAAACACAAGAAAAAATTATAAATTTATCTCACTCAATGCAGTCACAAACAAATACAAAAACAACGGAAGGCTCACCGGAAAGCAACGCATTTCATCAAATAGATCAACACAACCCATACAATAACAACGCTTCAAACAGATCAACAAACACGTCTCCGTGGGCGGGGCTGATTGGGCGGGGCTTCAGTCGGTTGCTCCGAAGAGCGCCGCGAATCCGACCATGTCATCCTCCTCCTGTGGAGGCTTGGCCCTCTTCCCGAGAGGCGGAAGGGGCCGCAGGGCAACCGGACGACGCCCCGCCTCTCCAGCTGACATCTGAACAAGAGAACATTATACTACTTCGAAACTAAACCGAGACTAGCTTTCTCTACACAAGTCTCTCTTGGCCAAAACCACCCACCGAGATAATCGGCCTGAGCAGCTTCTTGGCCATCTCGCGACGCGTCTTCTCCAGAAGTTTCTCCTCTCCCACGCACAGAGCGCGCACCTAGACACACACGGTCTATCTCTCTCTCCTTCTCTCTCACTCTCTCTCTCACTCTCTCCCCCCTCTCTCCTCACCTTCCTGTCGAACGTCTCGATGTTCTCTTGCGGGGTATCCGGCAGTTGCTGCAGCAACCTCGGCAGCGAGTCAGAGTGAGGACGCTGAATGCTCAGTCAACCATACATTGCTAACATACTTGGATCAATCATGTAACACTCACCAGACTGGCATATGCATGGAAGGCGAGACCCAGCAGCGGACTGCCCGCCACCTGAAGCCATGTCGACCACCTCCCCCCTTCTCTTCCTTCCTCCCCCCCCCTCTCTCTCCTCGCGTACCTCATCTGCTCCATGCACCTGCACCCCACACATGGCCCTTCCCACACAGTGCACTGCCACCGCGTCCTCGCAGCCAATCGACAACTCAACACAACACATGGAAGGCAGTATTGCAGCACACACAACATACACAGACAGGGGCGACTTATTACGTTCTAATTGCGAGAGACAATGAGAAAGTGAGAACCCGTGCTTGTCGTCTCCTGCTCTTCTCTTTTTCTTACAACAATCTTTTTTAAAGCAAATAATAAATAATATATTAATCGAATGGATACCTGATCGATGATAGCCCTGCAGAGGGGGACGGCCTTCTGTGCAGATGTTGTGTCCCTCCAGGTGAGGGCATCAAAGGCACACGACAGGGCAGGAGGGACACAACTGCCATCCTGCGAGAGTCTCTCTCTACTCTTTCTCTCTCTCTCTCTCTCTCTCTCTCTCTCTCTCTGTTATCTCTCTGTTCTCTCTCTCTCTCTCTCTCTCTCTCTCTCTCTCTGTTCTTTCTCCGCGTACCTTGAACATCCACACCCCCATCTCACTCATCGTCGCATTCGGCTTCTTGTCATCGCCTGAAAGATTACAAGTAGTTACCCTCATTGTCTCATTTTCATGCGAGAAGGGACATAGGAAAGACAGAGTGTTGACATCATTTACAACGCCACCCACTGTTGTCCTTGTTGGCGCCGTCTGCGGGTAGGAAGGCAGTGCGGAGCAGCTGAAGATGCTCCCGCGACAGAACACACGCCATGTGCTCACAGAACAACTCCGCCTCACACGGCTCGTCCTTCTCTCAAACACACTACATTACAATCATCAATTCATGACGTCATACCACACGATCCGCGTAAGAACTGGACGAGGTGGGACCTAGGAACTTAGTGCGCGGTTATAGGGGTTTTCAAGGGTGCTCTACAAGGTAGTATAGGTGATTTTGTCCCAATATGCAAATTTGGTTAGTTGCCGGGGGCGCGGCCCAGTGGATAGAGCGTTCGTCTCTCAATCTCACGGTCGCTGGTTCGATCCCCCTCGGAGTCAACCATTCTTGCGAAATTCACCAAGCCCCTGTGGTGTGGCAATCCACTCTCATGGTAGCCAGAAGGCGTCACAGCACCATCTACGGACTCAAGAACGGAATTCAAGACGTCCGACGCCAACCAACCCAACTACCTCTGCTGACGTCGTCGTAATCCAAGAACCCTATCTTGTTCTCGACTAGGAGGACCCCGGATTCAACCGGCTAAAAAAAAAAGGGACCATGACCTCAAATCAGTCAGTTTTCGTCCAAAACTATTTTTGAAAGGCTTGTTCGATTTGTCTTGATATTATAAGACTTTTTGTACATAAACATTTTTTTCATAAAACAAAAAAGAAAAAAGTTATGATCAATTTTTTTTATTTAAAATTTCATATTTTTTTTTGAGATCTTTTCGCCTCGAAACAACAAAACCGACCAACACCATTCGATTCTCGTTTAATCAAATTACTATGATTTTTTTCGTGAAAATCTGATGTTGCCTTTTCTTCCATCCAGAGCGATGAAAATGGCCCGAAATAAGAATTTTGCGGTTTACCGCCATTTTCCAAGTCGTTCGTTTCGAAACAACAGAAACCACTACTATATTCGGATTCTACATTTTTTAGTTAGTATTAGTTTTGGTTTATAGCCAAATCCGATGTTGCCTTTTCTTCCATCCAGAGCGATGAAAATGGCTCGAAATCAAAACTTTGCGTTTTCCCGCCATTTTCCAAGTCTTTCGTTCCGATACAACATAAATCACTACTATATTCGGATTCTACACCTCTTGATTAGTATATGTGTTAGTTTATAGCCAAATCCGGTGTTGCCTTTTTGCCCATTTAAGGCGATGAAAGTGGCTCAAATGTGAAAATTCGCATTTTCCTGTCACTTTTAAATTCTATCCTTCTGAAATAACAAAAACCACTTACATATTCGGATTTTGCACCTTTCAATTAGTCTACGTAATTGTTTTTATGCAAATTTAGTGTTGCCCTCTGGCGTTATCATGAAATTTTGCGATTGATAGTTAGGCCATTTTCAACATCACGGATGAACACAAAGACAACATCAGATTTGCCTGAAAACAACTACACAGACTAATTCAAAGGTGCAAAATCCGAATATAATAGTGATTTTTTATTTCGGATTGGAAGAAATGAAAAATGGCGGTAAAACGCAATTTTTTATTATTTCGGGCCATTTTCATCGCTCTGGATGGAAGAAAAGGCAACACCAGATTTTCACGAAAAAAAATCATAGTAATTTGATTAAACGCGTAGAATCGAATGGTGTTGGTCGTTTTTGTTGTTTCGAGGCGAAAAGCTCTCAAAAAAAAAGACTGGACAAAAACTGACTGATTTGAGGTCATGGTCCCTTAACTGACCAAATTTGCATATTGGAACAAAATCACCTATACTACCTTGTAGAGCACCCTTGAAAACCCCTATAAACGCGCACTTAGCTCCTAGGTCCCACCTGCCCGAAATTCGTCCGATTCTTACGCGGATCGTGTGATACAAGCGATGATGACGTGATGTTGGTGACTGACCGTAGTCGATGGCGGAGACCTTTGTCCAGATGGCGGCGAGTCGAGTGTGCATGTGAGAGAGTACCCGGGAGAGACACGGAGTGATCAGGTGCCACTCGCCCACAGGACACGCAGTCAGCATCGCGCGCCTGCAATACGAGGACGAACCGAACTGGCTGACTGCATGATGACCAACCCCCCTCCCCCGACTCACCACGTCTTCTTGAGCCAGTATCGGATGCGGAAGTCGGGAACGTGTTCCAGAATAGATGGGTCGGCAGTCGCGCACAGACCCTGCAACCCAAATGTCCAATCACATAAAAACGAGAAATCAAGTTGGAGAAGGCTAAGATGCCGATTCCGATTCTATCCACGCCAGTTTCAACATTATTCCAATCAAAGAATCGAGACTCGCCAACCCACCCCCTGCTCTCCCTGCGGTGCAAGAGACGAGAAGAACTGCCGCGGAAAGAGAAGCATCGACTGAGAAATGATCGTCTGCCTGAAACACCGCCTCTATAAGACCCACCTCTCAACGCTCCGCCCACTCACACTTGGTCGTTCATCTCAGACAAGAATCCCTTGAGCAACTGTAGCTGTCGCTCCTCCCCCTTTCCTCCACTTCCCGTCTGAGCCTCCATAGATTCACCGATAGAGCCTGCAAAGACCAAGCTCCGCCCCTTCTCGCCCCGCCCACTCACAGTAGATGGCCTGTCTCTCTCCAGTGGGGATCTCGAGTGCGGGTCCGTGACTGGGGTGGATCAACGCAGCGACGGAGGGAGAGTAGAACGCAAACTGAACACTGAAAAGGGAAGACAAGAATTATGTTTCACGTTTTGGATATAATAAACCATTTGAGAGATTAGACAATCGGTGTTAGCCAATTATCGATGCTATACAATACAGTTCATTCAAAAAGTAGTGTGATATAGCTGACCAAGCCATGCGGACGAATACGGGATAGAGGGGAAGGAGTATGTCTCCAAGAGGACTGTCGGCCTTCACAGTCTGAAGAACACACTCGCACGCTGTCAGTGCGGAACGCATCTGAAACATCTCTCTCTCTCTCTCTCTCTCTCTCGCGCTCTCTCTCTCCCCTCTCTCTCTCTCTCTCTCTCTCTCCCCACCATCTTCCTCCTCTCCACTCCCAGCCCCTCTCCCTCCGCACACGCCGGCTGATCAAGGCAGATGTACTGCAAGAGAGACGCAGCCGATGACAGAGCACCACACCTGAACGGACACTCCCTCCCTCCCTTCATCCCCCCATCCCCCCTCTCTCTCCCCCCCCCCTCTCTCCCCCCTCTCTCTCTCTCTCTCTCTCTCTCTCTCTCTCTGCTCACTGTTCCAGTTGCATCCAGTACTCGAGTGGCTGTGCTACTGCCATCTCCAGCAGCTTCATCTTATCCTCGTGTGCCGGCGCAATGTTCCCCAGAGCTGCTAGGATCTGAAACTCATGTCAACAAGATTATCTCATTTGCATGATTGCATTTCTCTCTCACCTGTGACATCTGGCTTCTCTGCATGAGAGACACGAGAGGCTGGCTGGAGACACACACATCCAGCAGCAGAGAACCATGCTCCTCAAAATAGTAGCATTCAAAGACGATCCGTTCCCTAACAGTCAGTCCCCTGGATTTTTTAAGCTTCCACATGGAAGCACATATGAATGTGTGTGTTCCATTACGTCTATCATCTCCCCTCTCCGAACCGTGAAGTGTTGTGGGAATGTGGTGAGTAGCCGCAGCATCTGGCTGATCACATGTCTCTTCAGGCCGGTCACCGCGCATCCCCGCTCACCACTCACACACAGAGAAAGCAGACTGAAAAACATAGGCTTTCAGGAAACCAGTCATATAACAACCACAACAGTCACTGTTGTTGATTGCTGTTCCCAGAATTTGGATGAATGATTTGATTTGAATAATCAGACTTCGCCTTGCACTGACCGTTTGCTCTGCATGAGAGTAGGCGGGATGAGATCGGGTTGGCCTTTGAGAATGGGGAGAAGGGAGGAGAGGAGGGTGAGAGCATCCGACATCACACTCGCATCCGACATCTGAAAACAAAGGGGCGGAGTCACAAGGGGCGGGGCGGCGAGACGCACCGTATCGATGCGCTGCATGAGAGCTGTGTAGCACGCGCGAAGGCGAGGACAGTACTGAAACATAGATCCCCCCCCTCTCTCTCTCTCTCTCTCTCTCTGTCTCTCTCTCTCTCTTCCCCCCCCCCTCCCCCACCTCCTCCAGTTTGTTCGCATCAGCTGCTGTGGAGATGACAGTCTTGCAGAATCGGGGAAGCGAGTCCCACTCCTCCTTTCTCACTCAACACCACATCATTACTCAGAATAATGCATAACCAAAATGCATAATCGAAACGTGAAACACAATACTAACTCACCACTGTCCGTCTCGGCGACAACCCGTGCATACACCCTCTCGCACAGTCCGATCAGCTGCGGCAGATGGGAGCGCTCGACACTGTGCCTCACCAGGAGGGTCAGACGGGCACGCAACTCTCAAACAGACTACGGATGGAGAGAGAGAGAGAGAGAGAGAGGGGGTGAGTGAGAAAGAAAGGGGGGAGAGGGGGGGACTGACGTATATGGTCGTGTGCCCACTCGACGTCGTCGTCATAGTCCATGTGTGAGTAGTGCGAGGCGAGGGAAGGCGGCTGCGAAGACGGCTGGCCAGTCTGAATCATTCAAATGCCTGGACGCTGCCCCCACCAGCTGTACTATATCCTTGGCACTCCATTCGCCCACCCACCTTGTGCATAGCCTGTGGCACAGTGTCGAGTACGTGTGTGAGTGTCGTCTTCAGTCGCTCATCCTCTGCCAGAGTCGAGTGCACACACAGACGGTCCAACACCTCACACGCATCCGAACGAAGACACTAAACACCGACAGGGTTATGGTACTATACCTCACTACACAGTCTTCTAGACTAGTCCACGTGCACTCACCAATGCGGGATGGTTGAAGAATGCGCGGATAGCTCCGAGGTATGTCTCCAAGTGGGGAGGAGGAGTGGGGCGGGTCCACACACTACTGAACAACGAGAGTTGTACAGGAACATTGGAACAGACAGCCCCCGCCTACTCAACTATAGGGCAAATCCTAAATACACGTGTTTCTATTATTGAAAAAGTGACATTTCTAATTTCATAATCGGGTTTGGGATGATGTGTTCATACAATCACTATTTCTATTTCTAATACGCTTCACACTATCCATTTGATTCGAGATGCGACAATTAGAACAATAGACGAAGCAGCTATCGTGGGCATGCAAATGAGTTCCTCTCTTTTCATGAGAGACATTAGGGTGGTTAGACAAAGATCAAAAGCCATTAAATGGCGTTTTCATTTTGACAAAACGTTGCGCGGGTACCAAGGGTCGAACCCGCGGACCTACTCGCTAAGCGCTAAACGACTCGCTCAACTGATGACAATTATCACGCGATGGACCATTTATAATAATTCTACCAACAAACATCCAAATTGAATAATCTCTGTCCAATTATCAACAATATTCCTTGTTCCCACTGACCAGAGGTGTGTTCCGAGTGCAGTGAGTAGCTGGCAGAGTGCCTTGAGGTAGAGGTAGTGCGACTCGCTACCCGAAGCCACCTCGGCAGCCATTCTAAACACACAATTACAATACAATGCTATTCTACAATCATTATTAAAATTACTTCTCACATATTGCGAATATAAAAATGCCATTCCAATACCCACCTAGTAGTCTGCAAGACAGTGCTGAGCACATCTTCCCGGAAGAAAGAAGCAATCACCACGCTGTCCTCCCCAGAAGAGGACTTGTGAGTGCTGGAATGAGAAAATGAATGGCAACTCACAGAAACAAGCATACAGCGCATATACAGTGCATACTTCTCCTCCTCCTCCGCATCTCCCTCTCTCTTCCTCCCTCCCTCTCTCTACTTCTCCCTCTCCCCCCTCTCCCCCTCCCTCTCTCGCCCACCTCTTCCTGCTGGCTATTCCGGCGAGGCAGTTGGCCGCGTCCTCGTACACCCCGTGTTCCGCCGTAGACAGGAAAGCAGACACGCACTGCAACGGGTATTCAACCAACTATCTCTTACATGTGCAGTTACTACATAACCATTACTATGATCGCTAACGTGTAAAGACGTTACGTCAATGTTAGTGCAAGCCCCGCCCCAGCAATGCCCGCCCACCTGTACAATGTCGAGCATGTGTGGTTCTAGCTGCGCTCCGTTCAGCCACTCTACCACACCAGACAGCCAGCAGATACACATCTTCACAGACAACAGGGAGACACTGTCTGGAACAATGGTCTCTGAAGCCCATGCTTATGTTGCCCATTATAGTGCCCGCCTCCCGACACTCCCTCCCACCCACCCTGTTGTGCGCCTCGCATCACAGCCACCGCAGCCGGAAGAAACTGAGCCATGCTGTTCACGAGGGCATTGTGCATATCCTTACGACGACCTGCGAATATCCCCTTCAAATATGGACATCTTGAAAACACTGTGAAACCAACAGTACACGAAGACACACATCAAGATTACAAATACAATAGCCACGTACCAGTATGTTGTACGGATGCGAGTGTGACGACGTTCTCGCAACAGCGACGAAGCACTGCGAACACAGACACGGCAGCCGAAGAGCCTGCAAACGAAACAACAATAGAATATCACGATCCAGGTCAGATCAACAACTTACGATCCAAATGCACAATGTATGAAGACGGTGACTTAGTATCTATGAGAACGTACCAGTGTGTGAGCAGGCGACTAGCTGGTCTGCCAACTCGGGCCAGTGCTGCGGCCACTCGTGCTCCATCATGGCCACACAACAACGAGCGGGGGGCTCCGCGGAGGACAGAGACACCGCCTGCAAGGGGGGGGGGTGAGAGAGAGCGGAAGAGAGAAAGAGAGAAAGAGAGAGAGAGAGAGAGAGAGAGAGAGAGAGAGAGAGAGAGAGAGAGAGAGAGAGAGAGAGGGAGAGCACGCACCCCTCTCTCGATGTGGTGCATGATCCTGTTGCGCATCTCCAGTCGACACTCACCCGACGCCTCCGTCCACTTGTACCTCAATAATGCAAACTGTGTATGAAAGAGGAGTAGTTTTGTATTGTCAGTCTCCAAAATTACACTTCGCAATTGTATTCGAAACGAAACCCAACAGCGAGGCCGTACCAATATCTTGCGCCTGTCATAATGTTGTGTGTGTGTGTGTGTGTGTGTGTGTGTGTGTGTGTGTGTGTGTGTGTGTGTGTGTGTGTGTGTGTGTGTGTGTGTGTGTGTGTGTGTGTGTGTGTGTGAGGACAGGAGTGATCAGTGAGTGTGCCTACCTGACAGCATGTTCCACGAGTGTCCAGGCGACGTGCTGTAGGAGTGGGTCTGGCTGGTCGGCAAGGGGGAAGGCGAGAGAGAGCAGAGAGGAGACTGCGCCCTCCTTCACACATTCCAGCCACTAAACAACAGTATAGCACGCTTAGGAATTATTTACGAATGACAAGAATTGTATCATTTATTAGCTACTGCGGTAAGATACAATACGAATTGCCTATACTCATGAACCCTAGCAGCACACACACTCCTCCCGTCTGCCTACCTGCGTGGCTGCTGCCCTGTCTTGCTGTCTTGTGTGGGGGTCGGAGACGGCGCGGATAGCAGTCGCAGCCTCATCCACACTCATTCTCAAACCACTCCACTCCACACTCATCTCATACCTTTCCATCCCCACAGATACACAACTTGGCGACACAACGCAGCTCTTCCCACAACACACAACTACACATAATCATCTTGTAATAAATATTTATTTATTCTGTTTCTGTGCTCGCACAATCAAAAACATCAAAACACACACAGATGGCTCAGTTGAACGAGAGAGCGGCGGCTCACATACAAGAGGCGAGTATACATCGAATATAAGAAGAGTAAAAGTCAAACACTAATTCCAATCATACAAGTCAGGTCCCGATCAAATCGAGAATATCATAAAACATTTCCGAGCATAGATATGTGAATGCATAGTAGTATTAGTAGTAGTGGGGAGCGGGGCGGGAAAGTGTGGGCGCTGGAATAGTGTAGAGAGATGGTTTGTACACGAGTGGGGTACTGTAGGGCTACAGTAGTCTAGCTGGTCTGCTGTGGCTTGACGAGGTGTGCCCTCTGTTCCTCCAATCTGCCCGCCTGCATTCGCAGCACCAACTGACTGATGTCGTCTTCCGGGAGGGTGATTGCCCGATGCTCTGAACAAAAACACATCAACACATAACTTATACCTATACGCATCAACACTCACACAAATACCCACTCAAAACTACGCCTGTAATCGGGCAGCTGCACGGTAAACCTGACACATCACAAAAATCGTCCCCCTCCCCCACATACCCACACAAACAATACGCACTTATAGAAGTGTCGCCTCAATGTGGTAGAGGAGTACTGTACACCTCCTGCCCCCTGTCCCCTACCCACCGTCCTTGTCTCCGTGCTTCCTCCCTCCGAGCTCCATCCTCTGCTCGTCTATCCTCTCCTTCTGACTCCGCAGTACCAGCTCGTACAGTCTCTCGTCCACCTCCCCCCGGCCTCCCTCCAACTCCGAACCGGACTGCTCACTGAAACACAACAGTTTTGTTTACTATTTCAATTGTTAAAATGCGTCAGCTTTTGTTGCACCACGTCGAGTAAAACAAACTCCATTATCACGCGACGCGAGTCCTTTTAAAAGATCTTCATTCTACCACTTCGAGAGGAAGTAGGACGTTCTAGCCACTTTCAGGATAACAGAAACCAAAGTCAGACATTTGTGCCACTTCAAAAATTTCAAACTTGATACTTCGCACGTCGAAACTCCAACACCCCTCCCTACTACGAACGATACTATAATACTTCCGGTATCGTCCCCCCCCCTCCCTACCTGGCCATCTTCTCCATGAGTTGCCTTCCTGCTGCCTCCCCCGCCGCGCCCTGCAGACCAGGCAGGATAGCCCTCTGCTCGTCCATCCGACGACCCTGCGCCGACATTATCAACTCGATCAGAGAGTCCGGTCCGTCTGAAATGACACACATCAACACATCAACACAACACCACTGCCTGCAAATCGAGACTTGGAAAACGACATGACGCCATCCCATAATTCATGTAGGCGTGAGACACTGAGTTGCAATGAGATTGAAAATGATTTGAATTGGAACCGACTAGACAGACCGAAAGAGATGAAAATTGGATAGACAGAACATAACGAGACTCTAGGGACACATTCAGGAAGTCCACTCATCAACGTCATTTACACCTATGCCAGCTATAAGACAATACAACGACTTTCAAAGAGAATCACACATCCGCTGAGACTTTTCAAAGCACAAAGTTGTACAAAGTTGAACGTTTCACTTCAGCAGAACGCTGCTGACACTGACATATTCGATCTCTCTCTCTCTCTCTCTCTCTCTCTCCAACCATCCACACTCATCCCTCACCCCCCCCCCCCATCCTATCCTAACCTATCCAAACTCATCACTCTACCACAACAAATTCTCTCAACGCCAGTTGCTGTAAACATCAACAACAACATCACCCCAAAGAGAGAAGAGTGAGAGAGAGAGAGAGAGAGAGAGAGAGAGAGAGAAAGTCACTCACCCAGATACATGCGTGATAGAAAAGAGAATGCCTCAATGAGTCCATCCAGGAAGCTACATTCACACCCTCATAAATGCCAGTTAATCATTCTAATTCTCTTCTCATCAACACCATCCAATCCCCACCAATTCCAGATTGAATAGGAAACGCTTGCGAGGGGTAGAGAGACAGTGAGTGAGAGAGTGAGTGCATTCATCCACTCGCCAGATTAGAGAAGAGTGGGAGGGGGAGGGGAAAGGCGAGAAGGCGTGAACACTAATTGGTTCTTCCTCCTCCCCTCCCCCTCCCACCTCCCTCGGCTTCTCCCTTCACATCTCAATCACAATCTCGAATCATTCAAGCATCCCGGCCTAATTCTATGCGACATGAAAATACTAAAAACCCAGAAAGAAAACACACGGGCTCAAAACACTTACATTCAAGTGGTCACAAATCAACAATTCAGAAGAATTACGCGTCACCCCCAGACGACAAAAACCCATAAAAAGACAACGCAGGTTTTCATTTTGGACCAAAACTCAGTACCTCAGTACCTATACAATAGTGGTCACTACAATACTCACCAACTCTCTCTCTCTCCCTCTTCTGGCTAAAATGAGATTTCACCTCCTCCTCTCAAGCCACACATCGATTTTCGGTATATACCTACTACTACTACTTACTACACTGTCACTGAAAACAAAACTCGAGAGCGAGAGCAAATGGGATAACGAGAGGGAGAGAGAGAGAGAGAGAAACGAGGAAAGTTGCCAGTAACCAGTAACAACGCACCACGCAACCATGGAAAGACACGCACACTTCCTTGACACGCACCCCAACCCACCAGACCGCTTTCCAATCCAATCCCCTCATCTCGAGCAATCAACAATCAAATACATCCTACTATCAAACTATAAACGCACAGTCTATAAAGAATACGGTATAACCACACTTCCACACCACCCCATAACAATGTGAGACAAGAGCATGGGAATATATCGAAAGATAAAACACCAGGATGAGAATGAAACGTCAGAGGGGGAGAGAAGAACGAGGGCATTCATTCGACACATGCATCCTCTCTTCCTCCCCCATTCCGCTATAAAAGACGACGAGGCGGGACCACCCAGAGTACACCTCCTCCCCTTCCCATACACCCTCCGCCTCCCCACAGTCACAACCCCTCTATTCCACCAACCCCCCAACCAACCGAAGCAGCAGCCAAGCATTGCCAGTGCCAACACAAGAAGACAAGCAACACAAGACAGCACAGCACACCTGCTCACCCTTGTTCCTCTGCTGCACCTGCACCTCCCCCACTGCCATCGAGTGTCTGCGCGGGCTGTCGCCGCTCGCCGACGGGGGCACTGGCTTGGCGGGCAGCCGGGGCACTCGGAAGTGCACCTGCCTGTCCCTGCCCGCCTCCTCCCGCTCCCTCTCCTCCACTGGACTGCCCGGCCTGCTGTGCAGACTGCCCGAATGGCTGGTGGTCCTTCTCCGCCCGAAGCTCGAGATGCTCTGTCGGGCCCAGCTGGTCGACTTGGAGAGGGGGGTGGAGGTGAACGAGGGTTTGAAGACGGACGAGCGGAGGCGGCCCATCAGGGAGAGCCGCCGAGACGAGCCGGCCGAGGAATCCACAGAGGCTGCAACCACAACCACACGTCAATGAGAGGAAGGCAAGAGAGAGAGAGAGGGGAGAGGGTATGTCCAATGTACACGTGACATGTGTCCATACCATATCCCCTCTCTCCACGCTGCTTACTCTCAGCTAAAGAGTAACCAACGTTCACATTGCGAAATTGATATTACTGCAAACCGAGAAAAAAGCAGCAAGTGATAAAAAAGGAAATAAAAAGGCAAGCGACAGGTCGAAATTTTCCACGCCGTTACGCAGCGATATGCGGTAAATGTGCAAATTTAGAGCGCACATATACGTACTGCATCGAAAGGCGAAGTTTCAGTGGGAACGCATAGCGTTGACAAAACGAATTGGAGCAACTCGACTGCTCGACATTCGCGTGACATAAAGTAGTGTTGGGACACGAATGGCAAAGGAGCAAAACGGATTTGTAGCAAGGCTGACTCTCGCCCTCTCGCTCCCTCTCTCTCCTTTCATCTAGCATCTAGGCATATCAACAGTAACTGAATTGTACTCTCTCTCTCTCTCTCGCTGTCTCGCTCTCTCTCTTCTCGCTGCACTCTCTCACTCGTATATTCTTGAATATATTATGCGGATGCGGGTACAAATTAGAAGTGCCTTTCAGTTGGCAGCAGGCCGCCTTCATAGAGAAATCCTCAAAAAAGTAATACATTTAAAATTAATATCTATTTTGCGCATTGCGCGCACGAAACACATTTAATATACGCGATTTTTACGCAAGCCGCGAAAATGTTGGGGGCGAAATTTCGTCAACATTTTTGTTACAAGATACTTGTACTTCACAAAACACCAACCACCACCTTCACAACTGCACTCACAACAATACTCACACTTTTTTGCAACATCACCGAAAAGTACATGCAGGGTGCGGAAAGACAGTAAATAAGCGCACCGACACCATACAATCCTTGCCTCAACCCCTCGTCAAATCACATCTCCACTCATTAATCACCTAGTGCACTTCGTATTAAACACCAAACACCATATCATCTTGAACAATACAACAACAGCTAGACAACCGTGTGACGTCAATCTCCTTCTCCATCATCTCCTCCTATCTTTTCTCACTGTCACGCACACAAACGGAAACTCGACTCCCCCTAAAAGTAAGAGAACGTCCCCCTCGAAACATCCAGATCGCATACGCAGATACCTTGTTGTGGTGAATAAGATTGAATAACCAATAACTGGAATCAAAATCAATCAGTACCAATTATTAGCACTGACCGTTGGGTCCGATCATGAGAGTGTCTGTCTGTCGCAGACCGCGATTCGTGAGATCAGCCAGGATAGCCGGGTCACACCTGCAACACTCAACACACTCAACACATAGAGTACATGTACAGAATATACTCACATACACCAATAATATCGAGAATGAGTGATGTAAGCGTCTTCAACATGTTATTTTTTTCTGTTGAGTGTCATATATGTATCTCAACAGTGAAAATACGCATCACGCACATCGCACATCCCAGAAGCAACAAATTGAACAATATGTAGTATCTGCAACTCATTTAAGCCCACGTTTCTAATATGTAGCCCTACCTCTGATCATCGAGTCGCTTCGACTGAGCTCGAGTGAGCATCTCGAAGAAATCCTCCTGAGACATCGGAGCAGAACACGGCTGCAACACAGAATCAATCAACCAATCAATATCCCTGATACTTTGAAATTACATAACATAAAATATACGCCAACCTATTCGAAGTGAACAAGTAGTGACAAGTGGACACATGTGTTCATCTACTCTATGCCTTCCCCCTTCCTCCTTCCCTTCCCTTCCACCCATGCCTCTCCCACAAGGGTGTAACAGCAGAAACAAGCACACACAAAGTAATGTATACAACTCGGAACGATAAAGCAATATCAATGGAACTAGAACAGCACTCTCGGCCATCTGTCAGCCTTACAACTGACTCACAGAGTACAGTGCAAGTTTGACAGTTGGTTGACACTCTCTCACACACCACGTGCACTCCCTCCCCCCCTCTCTCTCTAGTATATCTCCATCACGAGTCACCGACACTCCGACAGGCGAACAGATCAGTCAAATGATTCAATACCCCCTGTTCCCGTGATCACACATAAACACAGGAATTTCGTTCAGCGCATAAAATTCTGTACAATCATGCACAATCAGTAATCAATAGTCATGCCCACCTTATCACTGTCTGCACCCGCCCCCGTGCGCTCAACCTCGAATCCGCTCAGCTCGCCCTCACTCCTGAAAATCAATTATTCGATAGATAGAACAATAACAACGACCTTTCACAAAACCAGAACAACATGACGTATTGTTATTGCATATGCATGGCAGATGACAATCAAGAGATGGTAATGTGTGGGGTACCTGTATGCAGGATGTCTGTTGAGTCCGCAGTCCGAGTGGTCGTTGAGAGACCGAAGGGAGCCCGAGAGTCGAACAGACAGAGGATGCGGGTCTGCACTGCTGTCAACGCACACCTAAACAACAACAATACAATAGGGTACATAGCATACGTTAATTCACACTTTATCAAGTGACTACAATGAACTGTATGTGCATTTTGGATAAGAACGTAGGAAGTGGGAAGTACAAAGTTGGAATACGTACAAATAACATGGAATATATTTTTTTATATCTAGAATCCAGAGTAGCTCGCTCGGCATTGACACTCATCCCTATGATAATCCCCCTTCCCCTCTCACAACAGCTTAACTATATACACACAACTGTGCGCGCGAGAAACGGAGATTACGCACGGAGAGATAAATATAAAAAATATAGTCACAATTAGAAACAGTGACGCATTTCAAACTTTTTCAAACTCGCCATCAAACCCATCCAACCGTACAATTCACGCTGCTAAAGTAAATTGTAGACGTAAATACAGAATAGCAGTGAAAAGAAAGCGCGCGTATGCAGAGAGACGACACATCTAGCCGCATTCTACTCTCACCTTTCACCTACACCCACGCAACAAAGCTAACAGCTCATTTGCATATTCAGACAACGAGCCGCGAGCCGCGACAAATAAACAACACTAATCAAAAACACAGAGCAAGTCTACAAATCTACAGATATCCCCTCTTTACACTACGTCAAGCGCTATTCAACGCTTCTGCAAAATCACATACGCATAAAAGCTCTCGATGCGAAAAAAATGTCAGGGTAGACCTAGAAACACATGAGAAAAGAATCCACTTGCTGACGACACACATCCTCTTTCTCTCTCTCTCTCTCTCTCTCTCTCTCTCTCTTTCTCAAGTGCGGATAAAAAGAGGGACAAGAAGAAGAGGGGATAAAGAGCAATGAAATCGAGAGACAGAGAGTGGGAATCAAACTCGTCCGCAGAGGAAACGGGTGCGGACAAGGAAGAGAGAAAGAAGGGTGGGGGTGTCTATAAGAACACTATAGTTCTATGTTCGCAATAAGTTGCGCGCTGTGGGGTAGATCAGAGGAAGACGGAGAGTCAGCTCTCGGCAATAGCACGCAAAACAAGAAAGGCAGACGGTTATGGCACCGTATTTCGAACTGCAAGCGAGGTAGATCGAAAACTATCGCCCTGGCGCAGAGTATACATGTAACAACTCTCAAGCGGATGCCAGACACAGAAACTACACCATATCCCACTCGCGGACACGCCGCTTACACCCTACCATTCTTTCTACTCATATTCCTTCTACCAGGATGAATAATACTACTCAACCCAGTCTACCCAGTCACACATGTCCACAGCACCGTGCTATCCCCCTTCTGTCCCTCCCTCTCCCTCCCCCGTCCACCTCTCCGCTGCTGTCGATGAGTCCGTCTCCGGCATCTCGCACCAGCTCCCGCAGACTCCTCTCAGCCTGCTCAGTCAACACACTGTCGTTCATCTGAAAGAACACTATCAACAATTATTCATGTCAGAAAAAAAAACAAGGAAAACACGCCTAGCAATCGTTCAGTCAGCTTACGGGAACATCACTTCCATTCCCCCATCATACTGTAATTGTCTCCAATAATCACAGGTTTTCCAAGTGCACTGCGCGTCGTCATTGCCCTCCTTCCCCCAGGGAGGAGTGGGGGAGAGGGGGAGAGGGCAGTAGGTCACACTCCACAACACATTCACGTGTACAAATGATTAAATGCGAATTCCCCTTGTAAGAGAGACATTCATCCCCTCCCCTTTCTCTCCCTTTCTCTCTCGTTCTCCTAATGTTGCCACACAAATTATACCGGAAAACACGAGTGCAAGAGAGGAAAAACGAGAGAACGCCAATTCAATGACATCAGAACTGAAATGGGAGGAGGATAGTAACAAGAAGGGAAACGATCGCTATCCTCTTCCACGAAATGCAAACACTTCAGTGTAAACTGAAGGACCAAAATTCATTCAAACGTGTAACTCACGGTAAAATTAGTACTAACGAGGAGTGTCGTTAGAGCCACACCCTCGGATCCGAACCAAATTGATAGGATACCTTAGTTAGGACCCCAGACATCGATTTATGGTGTTACTTTTTCCTACGCGCCCTATACGTTTCCAGTACGAAAACGTACAGGGCTGGTTTTTAGCTACCTCATACCACCTCTGGCTGATAGAGAACGAGCCGTTGTGATCAAGTGGTTAGCGGATCAGGCTGTCAGACGAGAGGCTGGGGTTCGAGTCCGCGCACACGTTTTTTTTGTTTTGCTAGCACTTTCTGAACTTCGGGCCGGGTTGGCCAAGTGGATAGCGTCACAGCTTGCTAAGTGAACGGTCGCTGGTTCGATTCCCCTCGCGGGCAATTGTTCTACCGAATTCCACTACCTCCCGGTGGGGCGCGTGAACCCACTCTCACCCTCTGAGAGCCCTACCATCGGCGGCGGCAGACTTTCAAGATCTTCTACCACGCCTCGCATCCGGAACTGGTCACTTCGCGATGTTCACGCCCATCTACCATGAACAGTCAGGACTCGCGCCGCACTGTTCCAGCCAAGGAGCCCCAATACCCCACTGTAGGATTGTGTGTGCTTCCAGATAACCCATCATGCTACCATTGTATGTACATGTCGGAATCAGGCTGATAAACAACAAACAACTAACGCGGGGCGGACACTTACCCCCCAGCCCCGATCTCTACCGTTTTGGTACCGAAGGTGGGCATCGGAATTCCAAACAGAACTGCGTCGGCCAAAATTGCCTACGGGCATTCTCCGGCCGGAAATCCGGCTTTGAAATTTCGCGTTTCGCGTAACCTCTTCTTACGACCAATTCACCACAGCCAGCGTGGCCGAATGGCTAGCGAGCTTGTCTAGTAAACTGGTGGCGCGGGTTCGATTCCCGCTGTTTTTTAATCGCCGCACATGTTTTTTTACAAGTGGGTATGATAAAATCACTGTTGAACAACAACTTTTTTTTTTATTTCTGTGGTCTGGAACATGAAGAGACAGTATCGAATTGACTTATGTCGATTTTTGAAATTGATATCTATCGATATCAATACTAATCACAAAAATCAATCTATTATCGCGATAGCTGGCACATTTCTGTGAAACATTCTCACCTTCGAGAATCATCAAATAAAGGCCAAAAAAATGCAGCGGGAATCGAACCCGCGCCACCAGTTTACTAGACAAGCTCGCTAGCCATTCGGCCACGCTGGCTGTGGTGAATTGGTCGTAAGAAGAGGTTACGCGAAACGCGAAATTTCAAAGCCGGATTTCCGGCCGGAGAATGCCCGTAGGCAATTTTGGCCGACGCAGTTCTGTTTGGAATTCCGATGCCCACCTTCGGTACCAAAACGGTAGAGATCGGGGCTGGGGGGTAAGTGTCCGCCCCGCGTAAGGTATCTTATCAATTTGGTTCGGATCCGAGGGTGTGGCTCTAACGACACTCCTCGTAAATACCAATTAGCTAAAGGTAGAGGTATAAAAAGAGATAGGTTATAGAAAGACGAGAGTGAGAAAGAAATTCTTACGCCTCTCTCTCACCCCATATGCTCTTACCTTTATTGTTTTCATTTTTCGCAACTCACATGGCAGCTGCATTTTTGTCTTGTCCTCTTGTCCACCCGACTCCTTACCAATGCAAATCAATCACAAAGCAAAAACGATACCATACTCAAACTCAACATCAACCAATCCGCATAGACCAAACAGCTAAACCGACAAGAGACCACGGAAAGAGCGAGGGGGCGAGGGGCGAAGGGCGAGGACATTAACCGAAACCGGCACGCCAAAATAGGGGGAGAGATAGGGCGGCGGCAGCGAAGGGCCAATGTCACAAAAAGACAACGAGGGAGACGACGGCGGCGGCGGAACAAACGAAGCGACGGCGCCGCGCCCATGCATTTCCATACACTCTCCTTATCCTAATCGCCCAGCCAGCCCGCCAATCCACAACCAAATGCAATTGACAGCAGACAGAAAGGAATGCTATTCCAGTGTTTTGTGGAAGAGCAGTGCCAACAACACACAGCTAGCAACGCGCGCGTGGAAAAGCGCCGATCATCACAATAGGAACACGTGGGGCAGAAGCGACAAGAGTGAAACAACAGTCGCATAGCGTGGGAACCTCACGTGAAGAGTGGAGACGGGAACTCTCACTGCTCACTCACTCAATCATTCTTCCACCCTCCCTCCAGAACACTCATTGTCAAGTGACTGTGACAGGGGTGTGAGAGTGAGAAGCGAGAACGGCGAGCGAAAGAAGGCGAGGAGGAAACAAGTGAGGGGAGAAGCACGAGGGATGTCTCCCAGCCGGGGCCAACTCCACTCGACATACCCAATGCACGCACTATTTTCGAAAGCCGCCAGTCGGTTCTGTCCAACATCCAACTGTTCTCTCCCCCTTCTCTTATCTATCTTTTCGTCACTGTGTTAAAAACACAACAACGAGCTTCTTTCACAACTTCGGGTGGAGAGAAGGGCGGCCGTCACGTGTCTCCAGCAACAGAAATAGAATCACGAATCAACACTGTTGCTGGGCATTGGGCACTGAAGCGTTAGACAGTCACGTTCAACATGGACGCTTGGAAGCGACAACGACATCTACTCTCTATTCAGCTTTCAGCATGGGTGCGTCGTCCTCTCTCTCTTTCACCACAAAGAAGTGTCGTCGACGGCTTTTCTCTCTATTCTATTTCTATCATCTTACATGCCCCCTCAGCCCCTCACACATGAAAGAGAGAACGAGAGAGCGGCAACTCAAAAACTAAAACCTCATTCAAAAAGGACAGCGCATAACAAGCCAATTTAGCTTCACTTGCCGTTTTATCTGAACAACCACTGTGAGCTCTGAGTCTTTGCGGCCCAAGTGAAAACTATATACGAAACTGAAACACTAAGATACATCCTTTCGATTTCAAAATTATATAGCTATGATATGATAATTACAGTTACGGTAGTGTAATGCAGAGTTCAGCATACAGGAATATGAAATTCGATTCGTAGACATGGATATGCGTAAATTTTTCTGAGAATTGAGAATGGCGTGGCGAGAGAGAGAGAGAGAGAGAGAGAGAGAGAGAGAGAGAGAGAGAGAGAGAGCAAAGGTGCAGCACTCCTTTGCTCGCAATGACCACTCCGAAAAAAGAGGAATGGAAATGGAAACGAGATACGCGCATGAGATATCTCAGTCATCCCCTGTGCTACTACTCACGAGCTCACAACTCATTCACACCCAATTCCTTAATGCTTATGCCTACAACCAATCAAATGACGATTCATCGTCCAGCTATTCGAAAAAAACCTACGCACAAGCTGTAAATAGCAGAACATGCGTAACATTTTCGTTTTTATGTGATCTAAACCTAAACAGTGTCATCGAAACCCTCGACGGGAACTCTACATATTCATACCGCAACATTTTTCTTTCGTGCGTTCTCCACAAAAAAAAAACGTGTGCACATTCATCTGTCAATCAGATAATGGCTGGAGAGAGTGGAGTGGCCGCTTGTGTTGCAATGGTAACATGAAACCGCAACATGTGATGTCGAGCCGTGCGCAGAGGAATAAAACATAAAACATCCATGTCCGCCCCCCTTGGTGCGCACAGCACACAGGCCAAAGAGGCGAGAAGGCGAGAAGGAGAGAAGGAGAGGGGAGCTGTCGACGGCACGTACGCACAATCAGCCAGTGAGCGGGCAGCGAGCGAGCGACTGCCGATTGCCCCACCGACCGCGCACCATTTTTACCCCACCAACCACCCAGATACAGATTCAATTACCGCTAGCAGGAAATGAGGTGTCGCCCCGGCAAGCGACAAAAAAGAGGAGGCCAAGAAATGGAATTGCGGCGATGAATGAATGAAATCAGCGTCACTTTTGCCACTGCCACCAAAAGAAGACGCAGTAATCAATTGGTGAGAGACTCTTTTTCATTCAAACTTTGATGGCGGATAGCGGTATAAGTGGAGAGGCGAAAGAGGCTACTGGAAACAAAAAAAAAAGGAATTGCGGATTCCGATTGGGAATGTTGAATACAGAATACCAATGCAACCCAACCTCAAAGGACGACGGGCAACTCGAGTACTAAAAGAAAATGCAGTGACGCCAACCTGTGGATTAAAAGAGAGAGAGAGAGAGAGAGAGAGAGAGAGAGAGAGAGAGAGAGAGAGAGAGAGGATATTTTGATAAGACTGAGAGAACAGAGAACCGCGAGGCAGATTTCCCATTTCCCTTAGCTCCTCTCTACTCTATACTTATCACGATCACGACCAACCAAACAACTCCCTAGAGTTCAATTACAGCCCATACAAAGGGTGCAATTGAGAATCGGAGGAGTGATGAGTGAGGGGAGGAGAGAGTATGCAAGGGGTAATCACCACTTGATATCAGCTATCAGCGATGAATGACGCGCCAAAGCCCTGCGACGGGCTACTCACAACCAACTCTACCACATTTCAACCCCGATAAGGGATAGAAAAGCGTGAGATAGAAGAGGAAATCAATGTTGGTTTGTTGGTGCAGGGACAATAAAGATAATACAACGAGATAACTGTGGCTGCACACTCAATTCCAAACACTCATACATGTGAGAAATCAAAACTGCGCATTACCAAGCGCAAATATGGGCGCGTTGCGGGGAATTCAAATCAATACCACAAGCCAGAAGGTATCAAAAACAAAAATCAATATTTATGTTTACAAAAAAATAATTATCCAACTCACCTCGCGCGCAATCCTTCGGTTCCTATACAAGTAGTAGACAGCCTTCGGAAGATCGCCAATGTTCCTGCAACAATACACTTCGCCACCTGAACACATTCACAAGAGAGAAAACATCAATGCTCAGTCATTTCGTCTGCTAACTCCATTCAAAATAAACTTCACCGAACACTGAACAAACCATTCACTCGGATTCAAACAATAAATGCATTAGGATACAATACAAGACCGTCATTTTCACTCAGAATATGCATGGGAACCGGAACACGTACTTGTAGTCCATGGCGATGCTCGAGTATGCCCTGGCCTCGCCCGCCCGGTCACACAGCTTCCGCGCCAAGACAAGGTGGCGGTGGTGGTAGTCCACAGCTGGAAGACACATCATATCCTCCATCTCTCTCCCCTCATCCAATCACAACACTCTTCTCTTCCAATCCGGGAAGAGGAGTAGGAGGAAACTGACCAGTGTGGTAGTCCTCTAGGAGCGTGGCTGCTTGGGCGAGGCTGAAGCATGACTGTGCCTCCGCCAGCTCGTCCCGCATCTCCAGAGCCAGCTGGTGCGCCAGCCTGCAACGACAGCCAATCAATCCTTGTATTCTAGTCAATGTGACAAAATAAGATTTCAGCATTTGCACAAATCCTCACCCAAACCCAACAAAACCAACAACTCTACCCACCGATAGAACTCGACTGCCTTCTCCATTGCGGGGAGGAAGACGTGGGCGTTTCCGAGGTTCGAGTACGCCCTCCTCATAGCCCCCTTGTCACCGAACTGACGAGCAATCTCCAGACGCTGCAACACAAATCAATAAATCGATATACGATACCCTCGACCCTCCTAAACGATTATCAATATTATTCAATCAATCCCCTCCAGTCCTATCACATTTCACATTATCCCTACATCCTACATGACATATCAACGTCTGTTCGTGTCTGTTTCTCTCGTCTCGCGCAATCGCATCGCAACAACACAATATCCCACCCCTATCCACAATCCAACATCCAACCGATTCCATGTCACATGTCAACACGTGGCAAACACAAACAATACGAAAGACAAGCACACAAACAAATCCTATACATGTAGTGGTTGAAATTACATGAACAAAAACAGAAAAAAACAATCCCACCGCTATCCACAATCTACAAAAACAATGCGTACCTTGTAGTGGTAGTGTATGGCAGTGTGGTAGTCCCTGAGGAGGTAGTAGGCTATGCCGAGGTTGCCACACGTGCGACCACACGACAGAGTGTCCCCAGTCTCCTCCGACAGGGCCAACGTCTCCCTCAAATAACATCATCATCAATATTCGACATGACGTCATCATAGTCACAATGACGTCATCAATCAATCGTTAGATCCATAGCGACTCACTTGTAGTACTGTACGGCCTTGTTGAGGTCGTCGACGTAGTTGTTGAATGATCCGGTCGAGTTGAACGACACAAAGGAGATGTCGGAAGAGTGCTCCTGCAAGTTGAAAATGAAAAAAACCGTAAACTACAAGAATCAACAAGCATATAATTTCTTATGTACAAAATATCTTCAAATCCATGTTGTATAATTGACAACAACTCATACGTATCCCATCACAGATGTTCCATGATTATGATAATGTGCCAAAAGAACGAGTTACATCAGATTACAGCCCAGCCCCAGCTTCAACGACTATACATAATTTCGCAACAAAACAAACCGTACCTTCATCTGCTTTCCTAGCTGTTTTCCTTTGAGGTGGTAGATGGACCCGAGGTTGTACAGTGAACGCGCCTCCACGCGCTGCAAATCGACGCGTTACCATTTTTCTTCTTTCTTTACATCACAAATAACATCCAGTTTATTTATTTCTCCAAGCATTCAGTGCTAAAACTGAATTTGTCAGTTACTCCCCAAAAAGTCATGTTCATGCTAAACATCTACAATCTACACAAAGAGGGTTGGATGCACGTAAGCATCTTCTGGGAATTTGTGATTCGCTCGAAGCGACTGACAATGCACTTTCCGTTGCCACCAATCAGCCAACTGCTCCTTTCCTCTTCTACAAATGCCAACCAACACAAGCACGCATCCAGTCAAGAAAACAAAACAAAGCCCATGTGATAATTGCATCACACCATCTACGCACACAGAGCAGGCAGAAGGAGGCTCGAGAGGAAGACGGATAAACACGACCGAAACGATAAGACAAAGACAAGAAATGCATCTACTACATGAATTTAGTTAAACAACATTTATAACTGGAATTTAAAATATGTATTAGTTACCTTGTCGCCTAGTTGCCTGCCGAGTCGCAGCTGCTGCTCGGTACACGAGATGGCCTGCGCGTAGTTGCCAAGGATCTGCAATCCACCATCCAATCAATCAATCAATCGATATACCCACTTTGTAAGTGTTGCCTAGATTGCCGTACGCTTTCGCCTCGCCGAGATCGTCCTTCATCAACATGCAAAACAATCATTACGAATGAATCATTGAAAACAAAATTAAAACTGGCTACCTGGTAATGTTGAGGTCGTGTGTGTGGAACTCTAGGGCGCGGGAGTAGCAGCGGGTGGAGAAGAAGGCGTTGCCCATCTGGCTGTAGATGGCAGACAGGGTCGCCATGTCGTCCGTCCCCGCTGTGATCGCATTCGAGAAACACTCAATGCCTAGGAATGCAGGTGAACATAGACAACCATCGAAACCACACTCACCCTTGGAGTACTGCTCATCTCGGCAGTAGCGCTCTCCCTCGCGCGCCCACTCGAGGCACGTCTGCGGTCCGCCCGGCCGGTGCAGCGCGGAACTCGCGCCCGCCGTCGCGCCACTTGCGCCCGCCTCGACGCGCATCTACTGCCTGCGACTGCAATAGGACTATACAATATGGGATTCGCGAAATCACGGCGGGCGGGAAATAAACAGAGAGCCGGATGTGATGACAACACGTGACGCGACGCGAGGATATGTAGAGCGACTGGTATTGATGCGTTTGGTCGCGAATCGATAATTGGATATGCTATACGGATAAGGCAGCTGCAGCGATGCAATAACACTATACCAATACCAGTCACCGAATTGTGGTGGCAACACGCGAATGAGCGATGCATCACTCCCACAGCACCGGATACAGAACAACAATCGACACAAATTTGCGACGACAGCTCGTTTGAATGTATGCAACAATGCAACACAGTGGAATATCGAACGGCGACGTTTCGAGGGGGCAGATTGCGGTCTCTGGAAGGGCGAGACATGTGTATAGGAGAGAAGGAGAAGGGAAAGACCCGCACACGCACAACGCGCAATTCAACATGTCAAGAAATTGGCGCCAAAACTGGATCACCGAGAAAACGACGCAAGACGCGTCAAAATGGAACGGCTAGAGGCAGAATGTGTGCACAGTGAATTGGACAAACGGATGGAATAGCATGCATCAGAATATCATCACAGGAAATGACGTCACGCGCAAAAATTCTAAGCATGAAATCGAGCGCGAAGTGACGCTGAGGCACTCTACGTCTCTGCCGCGCCCTGCGTGTCTGCGCTCTCACTCGATTCAAACGAGAATATGGCGGGAATATTAAATTCATAGCAACGCCTTCAAGCAATCTGAGATGTTGATGGAATTCGACGGATCGATCGAGAATGAATTTTAAAAACACTGAAACTGATGCATTCGGTACAATTTCGGCTTTTAATTCCCAGCCAGTTTAATTCAATCTAAAGAAACATGATTATAACTGAAGAAAGGTTCATTTATTGCTATAGAGAATATATTAAAAAAGGATAACATTTCGGATTTTTGTAAACACGGAAGTGAGAAAAACCTCAATAAGCTGACGATTGTGTTCAAGACATTGCAAAGAAGCTCCTAGACAGGGTCTCCCATGGTAGATCTGCGAAGAAGCTCCATTTCATGCAGAACGTGAAGCTCAACAAAAGCATGACATCACAACAGCTCACACATGTTTCCGTAGTGGTACTCACAGTCTTTTTTGGCTAAACACTTGATACATTTCAAAAATGCTCGAAGAATAAAGCATGGCAATCTGCAGTAAACAAAATCAATAATAATTTTAAATATCCAAAAAACCATGGTCCTATGCATTAAGGGTCTTCTTAGATGCACTTTTACCCTGAACTATCGTTCGGGGTGGTCCAAAGAAGGTCCAAACAAGCCCCGAACAGCCTCGTTTTCAATGGGAAATAGTTTGGCCCAAACACCTCTCATTGAGGGCAAACTTTGCCCGAACACGTCCGAACATCGCTCGGCAGCCCCAAACAACCCCGAAAGATCAGCCCAAAACAATGTAATGAGAGAAAATCGCTTGGAGCTCGCTGGGTCCCGAAACGAGTGACCTTTCATGTGATGAAAGAGTATGATAGCATGACATCATGCCAGCCTGCGCGACCGCTCGGTCGAAACAGCTGATTGAAAGCAATGAGAAAACGTGTAGAAAGTGGTCTCTGGTTTTGATTGTTTCGTCATTACTTCATTAACTTGTGACCGTGTTTCGAGTTAAATGTGCTCTGATAGTGTTTCTTTTTCTGATATGTAAATGTAATCATCAGCCCCTCAAACACACAATCAAGTGATTGAATTCAAAAATCACTTTCGAAATGGAGGAAACTGGAGCCTCAAGGCATATCACACGAATCGCACAAAGAAAAGGCAAATATAGGGAGTACAGTTCACAAAAAAGAAAAAAAACTTCAAACACAGTGATATTATCAACAAGAACTTCACAAACATCCGTTTTCTCATCGCAGTCGATCAGCTGTTTCGACCGAGCGGTCGCGCAGGCTGGCATGATGTATGCTATCATATCATCACATGAAAGGTCACTCGTTTCGGGACCCAGCGAGCTCCAAGCGATTCTCTCTCATTACATTGTTTTGGGATGATCTTCCGGGGTTGTTTGGGGCTGCCGAGCGATGTTCGGACGTGTTCGGGCAAAGTTTGCCCTCAATAAGAGGTGTTTGGGCCAAACTATTTCCCATTGAAAACGAGGCTGTTCGGGGCTTTTTTGGACCTTCTTTGGACCACCCCGAACGATAGTTCAGGGTAAAAGTGCATCTAAGAAGACCCTTTAGAGAAATACGATCCAATTTCCAGCTCGTTCTTGTTTCAAACACACAGGATGGTAAAATAATAACGATTTGTTCTAGCATGGATTTTTTACTATCATATTTCATTTGATTTCTTTTATTCATCTACTGTCAGTCACATTTTTTTCTATTTCTATTTATGAATGCACTATTCCTCTATGTCGTGTCATACAAAGAATCCACTAGCATTTTCAAGTAACTTGCCCGATTATGGCATCTCAACTCTCAACTCACGACCACCCTTCAGGTGTGTTCTTCGAATGGCTATCATCGCCCGCTGTCGGAGGTCGCAGTTGTTTCGAGAATCGTCTATTTTATTATTTCTTTCTTTCTTTTTGATGACATTCCTATTATTAAAGGCACAGGGGCGTTTAGAATTACCAAGGTTCATCGAAATCCACTCTCGAGAACTTGGCAAACCCGATTGCACGTAGAGGGAATCGAACCGGCATAGCATGGTCCGTGAACCGTGAGCGTTACCACAAAACTACAACGACATGTGCTGTCGAACTCATACCGACGAGATGCACAGAGCTCAACTTTTCGATAAGCTTTTTGGCGCGAAGTTCGAATTCGCCTTAAGGGCCTTCTTAGATGCCTTTTTACCCCAAACGATTGTTTGGGTCGGTCCAAAGAAGGTCCAAACAAGCCCCAAACTGTCTCGTTTTCAATGGGAAACTGTTGGCCCAAACACCTCCTATTGAGGCCAAACTTTGCCCGAACACGTCCGAACATCGCTCGGCAGCCCCAAACAACCCCGAACTATCCACTCAAAACAATGAAAGGAGAGAGAATTGCTTAGAACTCTCTGGGTCCCGAAGCGAGTGACCTTGCATGTGAGGATAGAGTATGATATCATGACATCATGCCAGCCTGCGCGACTGCTCGGTCGAAACAGTTGATGGACTGCGATGAGAAAACGGATGTTTGTGAAGTTCTTGTTGATAATATTACTTTGTTTTGCGAATTTCTTGGGAATTTTTTTGTAAACTCTACTCTCTATACTTGTCTTACTCTGTGTGATTTGTGTGATATGCCTTGTAAGTCTAGTTTCTTTCCTTTCGATTTTGATTTCTGAATTCGTTCACTTGATTGTGTGTTTCAAAGGCTGATGATTTCATATCAGAGAAAGAAACATTATGAGAGCACACACAACTCGAAACAGTTCACAAAATAATGAATTGATGACGAAACAATCAAAACCAGAGCCAACTTCACACACGTTTTCTCATCGCAGTCGATCAGCTGTTTCGACCGAGCGTTACCTAGCTTCGCACGTGCACATGTTGGTGAACGTGTAGCGTGTAGGTAACGCGCGCGCGCCGTTTTTTTCGCATTTTCTTTGATTGTTTCGTGTTTCCCTGGGTCAAGCAATGAAACAAAGTCAGAAACTAATAAGCGCCACTGTGCCTTTAATCTCAAACAGGGGAAGGAAAAAAAGAAGACGATGCTGTGCGGCGGAGGAAACTAACTGAACTGCTATTCGATGTTACTATTTCCTACATCTTTTTTTAAGGTTTTCTGTATGCAAACTTCGAAACTTTGGACGAGAATTACGGTACTTGAACGTGCTCCGCAGCAAAAATTATCAAGGACGGCATTGATATCAGGAGGCCCTTTGCTATTGATTGAACCCTATTTTGATCAATTTCGAGCGGAGGCCCTGAGACACTTTCCTTGTTAGGCATTGAGACTTGAGAGGAATCCTCAAAGACAGTGAAACTCTTGGAAATGTCTCTTACCGATCGATTTTCGGAGCACGGATCTTCCGCCGATATCGAAACTTTCCAGAAGCCACAAGCAGGAGATGACAAGCGTAGCACATATCCACGAGACTACCAAAATTCGTGTGATACTCTCGTTGTAAAGTTATCACAATGTGCCACTTGATTTGAGATAAATATAATAAATGGCATATAAAACAAGTCCGGTGCCTGATTGGCAGTTAGTGTTATTTCTTCATGATTCTAAAAAAGATAATCCCTGCATAACTAAACAAGACTGAACACCGTGTTTTACGTTCTGTTTTCTCTCTGTGACTCGGAAGCCAAGTGGCATATCACAAGCCACCAGCCACAATCATATCCAATGGAAGACTCCACACTAGGCGATCGGAGCTCACTTACTCACGCGTTCTTTGTTGGAATTCGTCCATTCTCCCATCTCCCCCCCTCTCTCTCTCTCTCTCTCTCTCTCTCTCTCTCTCTCAGCCCCCGCCCCCTTTGCTGTTGCCACCTCACTCCATTCCCAATTTCTCAATTCCCTTCATTACCTCACCACGTGTGAAACCAAGCCTCAAAAATGGAGCCCTCTCCTTTCTACCTTTCTTTCACCCATTGTGGCTTTCTTCATTTCGAAAACTACTAGAATTCACTAGCTAAAGCCCTCCGTTTCACAATGTTGTGTTTCTTATGTCCTGGGTTTGATGCCATTATGGCGATTGTTCGTTGTTCCAAGACGGTTCGTGTGTTTTTGCAACCTCCGATCTCACATCAGTGGTTCGTTCTCGCAACATTCTCGGAATGAGTTTCTCTCAACTTAATCTTTCATTATGCATAATATATTCCCCCTCACAACCTCTTCTCTTCTCTCGCGCATTTCTCACATCATCAATGAGTGTTGACTGCCGCGCGAAAAAAGACATCCCGTTTCTAAATCGAGATTATTTAATCATTATTTCTCTTCGAGTTTTCAGAGGAAAACTGCACACTCCTGCTACTCGGTCTACTACATTTATAAGACGTCATTCATATTACTACACCAGACACCGTTCTTTTAATTACGGTAAGTTATCACAACTACCCCTCTCTCCCTCTTTCTCCCTCTCTCTCCCCCTCTCTCTCTCTCTCTCTCTCTCTCTCTCCCCTCCCTCTCTCTTTTCCTCCGATTCCAGCTGTCTGTTCCCAATGTTCGTACATCTGTTTCTGCAAGCGTATTCTGGAATTATGAGCGAACCACCGCTCGTTTCACTAATTGCACAATGTTTTCCCGAGAATTTTGAGAGCTATTGTTAGATTTTAAACTCATGAAGTCATGAAATACAACAATATTTTCATGAATATGTTTTCTCTCGTAACACGCCATGACGCTTGTTTCTATTCGCATTACTCTTCCTCAACTCGTTACTTTGCGAGTAACCCTGCGAGTTTCGAGTAGTTTTCTCCCTTCCTTCTTCCATTAGGAAGATTAGCGAAGACTGTCGGCTGGTAGTTTTCATTATCCTCCACTCTCCAACCATCCACCCTCTTTCTTGCTCCCTCTCTCTCTTTCTCCCTCCCTCTCTCTCCCTCTCTCTCCTTCCCTCTCTCTCTCTCTCTCTCTCTCTCTCTCTCTCTCTCTCTCTCTTCCGTTTATCTCTAGGTATGTGCGAAACGCACTTTGGAAGCCATATAAGATGGCTAAACATCGAAAGAAGGTCACATGCAATACCCTGCACATTGACATTGGTCACCTCGTTTCACATGAAACAAATGTAATATGTGTTCATATGATCTGCGCGTGTCACGATAAGAACGAAGAAAGAGAAGGAGAAATTGGAGACGGCAGAGGCGAAGAAGGAGGAGGAGGGGTCTCACAGAAAAAAATAGATCTGAAATTTCAAAAAAAGAAGAAGATGGAACTAGTTTCACAATATCATATCACACTTTTATTGCGTTCATCTTGACCTATCTTCGAATCATACTTTCTATATTTCTTATCGTCCGTTAGTCTGGTAAATAGTCTCGGATAATAGAAGTAAAGAGGCGATTCTCCCATTCCAGAAAGTATGAATGTGATTGTGAGATACATAATCATAAAGTATTCGTGAACCTTAGGATATATACCAGGCATGTGTATTCAGTATCTGGCGATCTCCACGTCATTATTCAAATAATCGAATTGGTCCCAATCAGATCACAAATCCAATAATTCGAACCATTCCTGTCGAAGCGGATAGACCGATGGTGTCATCAGTGGTGCGAGTAGTTATGGAGTGTCTGTCTGTCTGTCTGTCTGTCTGTCTGTCTGTCTGTCTGTCTGTCTGTCTGTCTGTCTGTCTGTCTGTCTGTCTGTCTGTCTGTCTGTCTGTCTGTCTGTCTGTCTGTCTGTCTGTCTGTCTGTCTGTCTGTCTGTCTGTCTGTCTGTCTGTCTGTCTGTCTGTCTGTCTGTCTGTCTGTCTGTCTGTCTGTCTGTCTGTCTGTCTGTCTGTCTGTCTGTCTGTCTGTCTGTCTGTCTGTCTGTCTGTCTGTCTGTCTGTCTGTCTGTCTGTCTGTCTGTCTGTCTGTCTGTCTGTCTGTCTGTCTGTCTGTCTGTCTGTCTGTCTGTCTGTCTGTCTGTCTGTCTGTCTGTCTGTCTGTCTGTCTGTCTGTCTGTCTGTCTGTCTGTCTGTCTGTCTGTCTGTCTGTCTGTCTGTCTGTCTGTCTGTCTGTCTGTCTGTCTGTCTGTCTGTCTGTCTGTCTGTCTGTCTCTTCTCACCCCTCTCTCTCATTGCAGGATGCCGTGTTCGAATAGTTCTCTGGAGGAGGGTATGTGTGAGGGTCTGCCCATCTGTGGCTGGTGCTACGACGGCGGAGAGATCAAGGTCGTCTCCAAGAACTACGAGACATTCAACTTGGTACGTATCATTTTCGTCTTTATACAATATGCTTATCGCTCGTTTCTGCATGTAACCGTCGATAAATAAAAATCAAATCGATTTTTATGGAAGCATTCACACTACCAAACACTGCTAGAATGGAGCGTACCCACACCTCTTTTCGAATCGATTTCTTTGCTCGTCTGTAATGCAGTTTGCAGGATGCGATGTGTGCATTTGGTGGCTGTCGCATACCAATGGATGCATCCCATTCCGCACTCAATACTCTCCTCCTGCCACCAACCAACTAATTAATCCAACCCCACACCCACTCCCCCACTGCTTTCCACCAACCACCAACCACCCACTAACACACCACATCTCAAACACTTGTCCTTTTCACAATTTCCAGAGTCGATGCTCTGAAATGCCCCGCATAATATTTCGTTTTATATGAGAGCGCATCTCTCTCTCCTTTCTTCCTACATCTCTCTCTCTCTCTCTCTCTCTCTCTCTCTCTCTCTCTCTCTCTCTTGAATAAGGCTGACATCAACATCATATACGGTTTTGTTTCTCTCTGTGTGTCGAAAAATGTGGGCGTTGGCAAAACAAAGGGTATGCTTTCAAGGAGGCATTAGAAGGAGGAAGAGGGTAAAAGATGTCATAACCACATAACATAAACACAACTGGCAGTACATTATAGGTCAGGCCGCGCAGAAAAGAGGGTTCCACCTGTCACTTTTGCAGCTCCCCTCTCTCTCCTCTCTCCCTTCTCCCTTCTGCCAGGAATAGATACATCTCAAAAACTCTCATCAGAATTTCTAATTAGCATCTGTCGGTATGTTTGATCCAGACAGTGTTTCTCTAATTCAAAGAGGAGACGTCATGGTTTCTTCCAGCAAAACCGTATCCTCCGGGATAATTTGCATATGGACAATCTTCCTCTCCTCATCACGCAATATTTGAGAGACAATCTCTCTCGTGCAAATTGCACATACGTAATATTGGAGAGAGAGAGAGAGAGAGAGAGAGAGATAGGGTTAGAGAGAGAGAGAGCGAGAGAGAGAGAGAGAGATAGGGTTAGAGAGAGAGAGAGAGAGAATCAAGGGGATAAGGGGAGCGTTCCTCTACGATTGCTAAATTGGGGTAGCTGCGTACTTTCTTCATGAATGTTTCAGTCTTGATGGGAAAAGTGTGAGTTTTGTGCCCAGAACATGAAGACCAAGTAGTTCTTTCCACTCTCTTTCGTCTTTCATCAAAAAACCGTGAACGTCAATCTATTCGCAACAGACTGTCCCTATCTTACCTATTTAGAGTTCCTTTCCGCTTTGTACCAGAAAGCCTCACCACTTTTTTTCATCTCTCCCCCTCTCTCTCTCTCCCCCCCCCCATTCTCTCTCTCTCTCCCCCTTCCCCTCTCTCTCTCCCCCCCTTCTCTCTCTCTCTCCCCCTCCCCCTCTCTCTCTCCCCCCCTCCCCCTCTCTCTCTCCCCCCCCCCTCTCTCTCTCTCCCTCCCCCTCTCTCTCCCCCTCTCTCTCTCTCCCCCCCTCTCTCTCTTGAATTGAGTGGGGGCATCATCATGAGACCGATTTCTTTCACTAAATGTCAACTGATGGGAATAGAGTCCGCAACGTCACAAGCTAGAAGCTTGCACAAAGACTGCGTACCGAAGGATAAGGGACCAGAAAACTAATAAACAAATGCGTAAACAACTCAGTAAACAAATGATCAAATGAACTTGTTTCAGATAGTGATCGGCATCGCTCTTCCCACCATAGGAGTTCTCGGGTTGATTGGAGACGGACTCTCGGCCTTCATATATTCCAGAAAAGAAATGATCTCTTCGCTCAACGTGTACGTTTCACAGATTGTACGTTTTCGACCGTCACCTATACGTTTTAGGTACCTTTGCGCCCTTGCCTTTTCCGATATCATTATCATCAGTACAGCCTTCTTTATGTTCTTTCTTGAGGTGAATGAACTATCAATCTAGTATCATAAAAAGTGAAAAGAGTGGAAGTGCCGTTTGCAGAGTGTGCGCAAGTGGTCGTTGTTCGCTTCAGAAACGTTTGCAGTGAGCGCTCCCTATGTGTTTCCATTGGGATTGACAGCACAGGTACGTTACACGAATGAATATTAACACACATGCAAAAGTGTTGACAATGTCTCTTCAACGTCTGTAAATGTAAACTACTGAAGTGGAAGTCTGATGAAAAAATTAGGGGCGGCGCGCAGCGGCGCCCGTTTGTTTTGAGCTGTGACGCGCGCAACACGCCACTCCCAAGGCACACACGATTTCTCTATTCTAATACAATATACTTAATTAGTGTGCGTTATTTGTTAGAATATCACTTTGTAAGACCTATGAGTATGATTCGTGAAACCAATATCGGTTGCGGCATCCAAAAACCGCCCTCTCTTGCTCTCTCCCGCTTTGCCACTAAACGTGTTTACGACGGCGGCGGCGACGACGGTGTGCATCACGTAAGCTCCGCCCACTGCACTTTGCGCTCATTGGTCGCTCGGCTGTCTTGCGTGCGCACTCTGATTGGCTGAGCGCATGCCCCGCCCTTCGTTCACCCACTCTCGTGTCGGCTCGCCGTCCAGGCCACCGCCCCAGTTTTGGCGCGAAAACTGTGGGGGGAGGGGAGTGTGCGGAGCGGAGTGAGTGGGTAAGAGAGAGAGACGCGAAATAGCGCGTGTCAATGAGAGACTGGCATTGGCAGGCGCACGAGCGATTCGACAAAGCAGTGCGTTTCCATATTCAGGACACGTTTTCTAAAGTTTCGAATATGTATACATAACATGTTCGGCACATCAACCTGAAAAAGAATTTCTTCGAAATTTGAGAAAAGGACATCCATTCTCTTTCGAAAAGTACACGAGTAAAGAGGAGTGGTTTGTTTTGATCTAATTCAACAAAAGCACATGCATAAAATCTCTTCGCAGCTGACTAAAATTTCAAAACAAACCTGCTCTTTCTGATCGATGAAAAATATAGTATGCACTATAATCGTGTCATACATTTTGTTGCAAGTTACTTGTTGGGATTAACAGTATCCTGAATACCTGAACTCAACATGCTAACAAGAAAACAATTAGAGTTTTAAAACATCGTTCGAAAGAGCAGGTTTGTTTTGAAATTTTAGTCAGCTGCGAAGAGATTTTATGCATGTGCTTTTGTTGAATTAGATCAAAACAAACCACTCCTCTTTACTCGTGTACTTTTCGAAAGAGAATCGCTATATACACTAATAAAACTATTGAACAAATGCAACCCACTCATATGACATCCGCTAGCAAGTTAAGATGACTTTCCTGAAAGTACTTGCGTGTTCTGGATATATTGATAAGGCCATGTGTGAAGGATGTCTCCTATCCCTGTACTCTCCTTCCTTGCAGTCCCTCTCCGTGTTCCTGACAGTGGCTGCTGCCTTCGACTGTCTCGTTCTCGTCGCCGCCCCCACATCCACCGCACAGAGATTCTGCTCCGTCAGAACAAGTATCATTGTGAGCACATCACACACCTTCTCAGTAGGTGTAGGTTCAGATCATTGTGCATTTAAAGGCACAGGGGCGTTTAGAATTACCAAGGTTCATCGAAATTCACTCTCGAGAACTTGGCAAAACTGATTGCACGTAGCGGGAATCGAACCGGCATAGCATGGTCCGTGAACCGTGAGCGTTACCACAAAACTACAACGACATGTGCTGTCGTCCTCATACCGACGAGATGCGCACAGAGCTCAACTTTCCGATAAGCATTTTGGCGCGGAGTTCGAATTCGCCTTACCAAGCTTCGCACGTGCAGATTGCAGATGTTGGTAAGCGTGTAGGTAACGCGGAAACGCCGTTCTTTTGCGTTTTCTTTGATTGTTTCGTGTTTATATGGATCAAGCAATGAAACAAAGTCAAAAACTAAGCGCCACTGTGCCTTTAAAATAATATATCTTCTGGACAGTGATAACGAATCTAACAGTTAGTTTTAGTCTTTTAGTTCTGACAATTTCTAACTGATTCTAACTGATTCTAAGCATCTAAGATCTAAGAATGTCAAATTTGCTTGTTCAGATGCTGGTGTTGATAGTGGTGTCTGCGTGCATCTACAACTCTCCTCATCTGTTCGAAATCACTCTGATCGACTGCTGGAGCATCCCCTACCAGCAACAGAGCAACGACGTCTGTCCCACAGAACTACGCATGAACCAGGTCAGTCCCACTACCTCGGACCAGCTGGTACGCACTTCAAATGATACAGACAATGTAAACTTTTGTAGTTTTCTTGAAGTAATCCAAACTTCCTCCTTCTTGTCACAATTGAGAGAATTCAATGCTAGGCGCGAGTACGTGCAGCCTTCTTAAAACGGTCGTTCTATATGCAACATGTCAGTGCAAATTTGCTTATACAAAAACACACTTTATGTACACATACTGCTAACAGTTGACACATTATAATGATTGTATTGCAGGACTACTTGACAATCTACTACGCCTACATGTATACAATAGTGATGGCCGCAGGGCCGGTGGCTCTGCTCATTCTCATCAACTCCACCATTGTGGTCACTATGAGGAGGAGTAAGGTATGGAGTCAAGGAGAAAGGGAGGGAGAGAGAGAGAGAAAGAAAGAGAGGAGAGAGAAGAGAGGGGAGAGAGAGAGAGAGAAGGAGGGAATGGTGTTGCAGAAGCCGGAGCAGTCCGACTCCGACATCATCACTCTCGTCCTCGTTGTCTGTCTCTTCATCACCTGTAATGTACTAGTGAGTAAAACTCAAATCCACTCAATTCCACTTAGACAATACTTCTTCCAAGATCACACCTCTAGCGAACTTCACTCACTACCTTGCACCGTGCACAGAGTACTTTCAAGTCGAACATATTTGAAGATTTTTAAACTATGCTATCTATAAGTCTATGAGTACATACATTTACAGTCATTACAATACCATCGCTGCAACTGGTTATTTAGCGCATTTTCCTCATTTCCAGCCGCTCACAGTGAATCTGCTCGAATTGATGTTCGACATTGTGAATTCGTACATGTTCGATCTGTCGAATCTGATGGTCGTTCTCAACTCGAGCTGCAACTTCCTCATATACTACGCGTTCGGAAGCAATTTCAGGTAGAGAGAGAGAGGAGGAGGAGAGAGAGAGGAGGGGGGAGAGAGGAGGAGAGAGAGGAGAAGAGAGAGAGAGAGAGAGAGAGAGAGAGAGAGAGAGAGAGAGAGAGAGAGAGAGAGAGAGAAAGGGGGAGAGAGAGGAGGAGAGAGAGGAGAAGAGAGAGAGAGAGAGAGAGAAGGGGGAGAGAGGAGGAGAGAGAGAGAGAGAAGGGGGAGAGAGAGGAGAGAGGAGAGAGAGAGGGTAGAGAGAGAGAGGTTCCCTTGCAGGCGTACCCTGAAACAGTACGTGTCGGGAGTGTGGAGTCCATCCAGGCAAGAACAGCAATTCAAGCGCATTCCACTCGCCATCGAACCGCCCAACAAGGAGATGCTCATCTGAATCGCCCCGCCCACCACGACTCCGCCCACTCCAACCACGACTGATGCTCCGCCCACGCTGACTCCGCCCCCACGTGCTCTCCTCACTTCGTGCGATTTGTCTGTGTACATAATGATGTTGTGATACATGAAAAACATTTATTTTTTTCTTGAAAAACATTACATTTCAAATTCGTATTATTGTTGTGCATAAATTGAAGATTGAAGATAAACGTGAGCAATCTAATGATACTATGAAAAAATACTAACAAGTAACTAGTCAAGTTCAATATTTTCTTCGCTCTCCTCATTCTCCTTTTTCCCTTTCTTCTGCTTCTCCTCCAGATTGAGCTTCTCCATTCCACTGTACCACAGCTTCTCCGCATCCTTTCTCCTTTTCTCCCTCTGCTGCTCCCTTCTCTTCTCTCTCTTCTTCTCCTGTGCTCTCTTCGCCTTCTCCTCCCGTCTCTGCTCCTTCTCTTTCTCCTCCTCCTTCTTTCTCTTCTCCCGCTCCTCCACCCTTGCTTGCTTCTCCTCCTCCTCTTTCTTCTTCTTCTCCACCACATCTTTATGCTTCTCCACGACTGTCATCCCTCCGTGATATGCCCTCCACTGTAGCAGTGCTACTCCCACTCGTTCTATCGTCTCCGTCTCAGCCTTCACTGCCTTCTCGATGTCTCTTCTCCACTCTTCCTCCTGTCCCTCTTCCATCAGACTCTTCCATTTCTCCAGCCACTCCTTCTTGTTATCTCTTCTTTTCTGGATGTGATCTAACAATCCTTGTAAAGAATCCGCAAACCAGGCTGCCTAAACAACACAGTCTTAGTAATTGTATTTCTCATATTAATTCATGGTTCAAGAAAAAAGGAAGCGATTTTTAATCTTTTTGAGCTCAAGTGAGCACTTCGCGGAAAAAAAATCACAGATTTCGAGACGACAATCTGTTGATTTTATCTATTCAGTTTGATCTAAGTTTATGGAAACACTGAATCACCCATCAAACTCCATTTTTGAGAGTTTAAAATTTAAAAAAAAAGCTGGAATAGAACAAAATCTGTTTAAATAGCGAAAATTGTTCAAAAAGAGCCTGCATCGTTTTCTTCATTTTTCACATTTCGTTGCTAACTCAATAACAACATTCAGAGTATTCACCCTCTAATCTGACTTGCAAATGACCCTCGTTGTGACCGCCAAACGCGCGAATCGCGCGGACAAAAAATGGATCGGTAGTGGATAATGCGATGAAATGATGTTTGAAAAATGTTCAGCAAGTGAACAAGCGTACTGTGAACGGGGGGAACACCTTATCCTGACCTCACCTCACCTCACACCTCACACCGTCTCTGTAAGAATCGGACACTTTTTGGGCAATTGGTTACTAGGAGCTATGCCGGCGCATACAAAAGTTATCAAAGGTCCTCTACAAGATCTTGAAAAAAACAAGAAAATCTGTGATTTTTTTCCGCGAAGTGCTCACTTGAGCTCAAAAAGATTAAAAATCGCTTCCTTTTTTCTTGAACCATGAATTAATATGAGAAATACAATTACTAAGACTGTGTTGTTTAGGCAGCCTGGTTTGCGGATTCTTTACAAGGATTGTTAGATCACATCCAGAAAAGAAGAGATAACAAGAAGGAGTGGCTGGAGAAATGGAAGAGTCTGATGGAAGAGGGACAGGAGGAAGAGTGGAGAAGAGACATCGAGAAGGCAGTGAAGGCTGAGACGGAGACGATAGAACGAGTGGGAGTAGCACTGCTACAGTGGAGGGCATATCACGGAGGGATGACAGTCGTGGAGAAGCATAAAGATGTGGTGGAGAAGAAGAAGAAAGAGGAGGAGGAGAAGCAAGCAAGGGTGGAGGAGCGGGAGAAGAGAAAGAAGGAGGAGGAGAAAGAGAAGGAGCAGAGACCTTTCAACGCAGTTAGATCGGGAATGAAATCTTCAAGGATTTGCAATCGAGTGCGATCCTAAACAAAAAATGAAATGTTCGTTGAGACATTGAGTGAAACTTACTGGATCAGATGCCGAACCGAGTTCTTCGTCCTTGTATATCATAGCGTATGAAGGAACCAGACACGATATGACGTCAAACTTTTCTACAATATGTTTGTGTTTAAATAAACATAATTTCGGTAATACCTTTGATCGATGGTTTTCTGAATTGTTCGAGCATCATCTTCGTCCTTTCCATTTCCACATTTCCTTCTGCTAATCGATGTTGCAGCGATTTCGAACATTGCAGCAGCTCGTTCACTTTCCTCTGGTACAGTTGCAGTCTATCTTCGATTTGAGATCGCGCGCGGACCGCGATTTCCTCCCCGAACTGCTCCTTGTATCCCTGCTCCTCCTCCTTCTGCTCCTTTCGCCTAGTCTCCAGCAGCTCTCCCAACTTCTTCACAGAGTCAGTCACCTGATCCAAATTGCGTTGTAACAATCCGAGACCGAGAGTCGCTGTGTTCCACTAAAATGGTACATTAACAAGCCCATAAGTAACACACGCCACAGTTTACATACCTGAAGTGTCAACTCTGCTTCCGTAACGTGGGAAGACGCTTTGGAGTATTCGTCCGCATATTTCTTTTCTCTTCTTTCAAACAGCAAATTGAATTCGGTAACTGAACGAATCAAAATATTATGTTCAACTGTAAACACATACATACCATTTCCCTCTTTCTGTTTGTGTTTATACAGTTGACGGCCTTTCGGCATATCTGAAAACGAATAATAACGATTATCAAACAGTGAATAAATGTGAAGTAAAAAGAGAGCAACTGCGTATCGCAATGCAAAGCAGCTCTCTCAAAAACAGCCTCATTCTCAAATCTACACGACAAAAAAGAAGGAGTATACACGACGATCCTATACGTAACAAAAAATATATACATCGCCGCGTAGGATCGCAAAATCGCAAAATGAAGAGAGAATGGATCGATATAGTGGCGAGAGAGAGAGAGAGAGTGTGATTCACTTGCTGGGTGGTGTGTGAACTTATTCCTGACATTTACAAGCATTCTTCCACGGCCGGCTTCCATCACACACATGTATCGATTGAAACAATGCTGTATGGTTATATCACATGTATTCTAGGATAATTTTTCACATAAGTGTTCTGATATTGTGAACGAATAAGTGACCGGCGAGTGGTTGAGAGTGAGAGAGAGCGAGAGAGTGTTTGAGAGAGAGAGAGAGAGAGAGAGAGAGAGAGAACAAGAGAGTGAGGGAGCGTGAGAGATGCAGGGGTGAGGTCACACCACAGCTCCAGCATATGTGATACTTCCACACCCTCTCCATGTTGAAGTTGATCGAAGTGACTATTTCTCTGTGAAAACAACAAATACTTCGGAATAAAATCTGATACTCCAAAAGGATAAAAAAATAAATCACATAAATTTCCATTATACGGTATTGTTCGAGAGCAAATAAAAGAAACACACAGGCTAAAAACCTTGAAAGCAAGTCTGAACCCAGTTGTGTAGTACGTATGAAAAGTGAAATGTGCATTAGAGTTCGTAGAGCAAAGTTGACAGTGGCCAGAGGCATAGAGTGGATAGATACTTGGCACAGATAACGAGAGAGCAGCAGACATTGAGTACAAGTAGCGAGTGGCACCGATCATCTCCTCCAATTCGCTCTTCCACACCTCCTCTTTCTCTCCCAACATAGACATCACACATCGTTCTACGCCGATTTCCGTCTTCAACAACGACACAATGCGATCGAGGGAATGCAGTTGCGTGACAATCTAGAAGAGAGTTCAATAATATTTTGGTGTTATCTTTTTGTGCATGAACTCACCACAGCTGGGTGCATTTCATGAAAATTGCGTAAAAGTTTCAGTATTTCGCGTACATCGGTCTTGTTTTTGTCAAGAGCTTCCAGCGCACATTTCACGTCACACGGTGACCCTCTCCCTGAACGGAGTGACAATCAAATACAGATTACATGTATTTTAACCGTTATGTTTCCATTGTTCGATTACGTGAACAGGGTGATGCACCAATGCCTTTTCATCGATCTAAACGAATCAAATTATATTAGTGTTTTTGTTATAGTGTTTTACCGGATATTTGTTGTTTGTACGTTCGCACTTCATATCGAATACTTTATTGCGCCATATAAAACCGATACAGTAAACTTTTGACAAACAATGTAGAAAACCTCAATGTGTTCTACGTTTAGTAGAATTTGGTGAAACCGAAGATGAATCATAAATTTTCTGTTCCCTAGTCACTCGCTGGCTAGAATGTAGAATTTTTGGATTCATTCAGGATTTGAAAGATAATTTATGCAAAATTATAGTTAATGAGGCATCATTGCCTCTTCACCGCTTGCTGGCCTTGGCTAGAAAACCGTGCACGGTTTTCTAGCCAATGTTCTCCCCAAACACTGCTGGCTAGAAAACCGTGCACGGTTTTTTAGCCAGGACCTGGGAGAAGATCCAATCAAAATTTTTGCCGGGAATCGAACCACGGTCGCTGGAATGGTAGAACACCATCTTACCATTCGGCCATGCGGCTAGTTGGTGAGCGGTGTTTTCTTCGAGTGGTAAATGACGCATCCACGCATCAGGATCAGAAATGAGCGTAATTGATTGTAGTATTTATCGTGATCGAAAGCAGGTCAATTGTAAGTGATAACTCCTCTGAACTCCTCTGAAACAACTTCGACTACATGGATCCAAAACATAATATGTCAATGGACGATATTAATTTATTGTTCGGTTCTTCATCTGTATAACGAATGAAACACATTTGATTTAAACACGTGAATAGAAACTCACATTCCATCGTTGCATTTGCGAGTAGATTATCATAATAATCAGCTGTCGCATCTTCAAACTCTAATAAAGAGGAATGATGATCATATCGTACAGTTCTCATCATATCAGTCTCTTGTAAGTCCATTCAATGAACGAAACGCATCAAGTATGCAATAAAAATACAAATTCACCAATAATGAATATGAGCAACTAGTTGAATAGGACAGGATGTGTGTGGGGATGGTGGGATCGGGGCGGTCGCGCCTCATTTGTTATTCCCAAATCCTCCCTTTCTCACGCCCCCACCATACAATGGCTATCTGTCTCACAATAATCTCACAATACCCTCCTCCGCACTTGAACATATCAAAGCTGGAAACACATTCTAGTCAATAACATTTTGCAAAGTAAACACAATTCACATTCAGATTTTAAATTCGTTTCTCGATTATGTGCTCTCTTACCTCTTACCTTAGCCTTTCTCCTCTCTTCCTGATGCTACTCTCATTTTCTCTCTTCAAATCTGCTCCAGCTATCGAATTTTCATGCATACATTGATCGTATCGAATATGGAAAACATACTAACTACAAAACTACATACTAGTACTACTTAACACGTCGTATCGTATGAATGAATTATTTTGAAAGAACAATATAGTTGTTTTGTATTTGATTGAATAGTTAATCAATTGCAATTCTTGGAGTCACCAAAGAAACTGTCATTCAGTACAGTAATACAATTGTGACCTGTTGGCTTACTTGCTGTGACCGTCGGCGCTCTGACAGCTGATGGTGGGAAGTGCATTGTCAGGGACTCCTCTCGTCGACCAGTCGAAAGTGGCTAACATGGAGCAGAAGACGACCTCGAGGGCGGCGGCGAGCATCGATCAGACAACATGTCGTCCCTCGCATCACTCCTCGTTTCGATATTCGACTGCCGCGAGAACAGCTCCAGTGTTAGAAAGCCGTTCTCATAGCACATTGGGATAGTGCGGCCTGGTATCCCTTCGACGCTTATACATGTGAGAGAAGACCTCCAATCGTCGAGCTGTTCGAAAAATTCCTTCTTATGCAGGCACCAGCTTCGTCGTTATCCAGTCGTCGGGGATCTTTTCACCGTTGAGGAAGACCGCCTTCAGAATGTCGTCAAAAGCAACATACCGGAAAAGGTTATCCGACTAGATGGAGGGGGTACGAGGAAAACTCGTTTACCGAGGTCGCTCATTCAGCTTTCTCCTCTCTGAGCGACGATCGAGTGGATGTGACAACTATATAATAACATAAGTAACTCTAGAGAGTAGATCTTTCTTCCGCCATAGCCAGGTCCAAGTGCTGAAGAGCACCCAGATGCGACTGCGGAGAAGTGTCTTGTCTGTGCGTGTGAAAATCTCGAGCAGTGATCAGTTGGTCATTTATTCTGGCAGGATAAAAAGTGAGCCTGGATGAATGTTCGCCCGTTCATTTCCCTCTTTTTGCAGCCCACATCTGTCTCCCTCCCTCCTTCGCCCACCATTCTCGACAAAAAACAGACAATTGCCCCTTTCCATCCACACATTGCCTCGTTCACACAATTCATATAACTTTATTCGTTTCAAAACAGTTCATTAGTGTCATATTTATATAACTCACATAAAAAGGGCCGAGACCCGAATATATTTCAAAAAAGTAACGTAAATCATCTGTGTATCAACACTGTGTGGAAAACGACGAACGGGTTGTATGGAGACAGAGAGAGAAGGAACATGAATGAACGGAGAACGAGAGAAGAGAGAGTGAAGGACGGTCGGGGGACGGCCGCTTCAACCAACACACATACAGGGAACGGAAGACTGACGGGGAATCGTGGAATCAACGACGAGACAACGACGACGTGGACCGGTCGGACCGGCAAGAGCAGCGCGGGTGCCGCGCGCGCACGCGCAAGTCACGCGCGGCACGGGAGACTAGTAGGGGAAAGGGGGCGGGGGCGGTGTGGCCCTGTGAAGAGGGAGAACCCGTGGCATGTCTGCAGCGAGCCAAGCAAGCCCTCAGAAGCGCGGTGGCAGCTGTTGTCCGCCCGAGACTGCAACACCCACAATCTCATCCTGTTCCCGCCAGCCGCCCGCCCCGTTCGCCGCCCGCGTACTGTAGCCTACAGTACCCGGCCGCTAGTAGGGGCGGTCGCGTCGAGACACCGGAACCCGGCGCGCGCTGGTCTACACTGATGAGTGAGAAGGAATGAGACCAGCGCGCCCCGTCGGCGCAAGCAAAGAATTCGTTAGCCTGCCACCGAATGCGAATCTACGGCCTCCGCCCAGCCAAGCCAGCGGCCGCCTTTCCGAGCAGTGCGAGAGAGAGAGAGGGTAGGGGACGGGCTCGGAAGGGCGGCCGGCGACGGCAGAGCATAGCAGGTGGAACAGAGGGGTGGAGGGGGAGGGAGGGAGGGAGACTCACATGACACCGACGGGTACTGCAGGTTCATGAGGTAGGGGTTGAACTGCTGCTGTGGCGGGAACACCACCTTGTCCACTGCAGATCGCTTCGAGGCCACGCCCTGCAAGCACGGAGAGATAGAGGGAGGGGAGGGGAGACGAAGAGACGCTGTGATTAGAACAACCCACCCACACCAACCACACCACCCACTTCAGAGACACAGCCGAAATCATAAAAGAGGAGACGACGTTCTGAAGTGAGTGGCTGGTGGGGCAGTGGATTCGGCCATGTGTGACACTCACATTCCACATCCATTCGCCACAACATAGCACCACAGCCGGGGCGGGCGAGGCAGAGCGCGGCCGGCGTGCCTTCACACAGAAGGAACCCCGCCCACACACGCCCCGCCCACCCACTCAAACAACACAACAAGTACCAGCAGATCGTCGTCGTCCTCCCGCGTGCGCTTTCGTGCGGCGGGGACGGCGCCTGGGGCGGGGCCTGCGGGGGCGGAGCTGAGGGGCGCGCCAGCGAGGGCGGCGGCGTGTCGCGCGGCCAGCATGAGCTGCGGGGCAAGCACGGGCTGCGAGGCTGCGGCTGCTAGCAGAGACTGCAAACGGAGACACGCATGCATACACCAAGAGAGCCAGAGGGGATCAGTCAGACAAGGGGCGGGGCTTGCGAGGGCGGAGCCTCGAGACGAGGCCATGCGGCGGTGTGTGATGTGATGACAACTACACCAAGTGTGATCGATACAAGTGCAACCAAGTGAGAGACACCAGCCATTGAAAATGGTAACGACAAGGTAGAAAGAGAAGGCGGCAAATCCAAGCGTTCGAAAAAGTTAGAAATCAGCATATCACTCAATGTCACCACGATATGAGGGGAAGGCGCTGTCACACGGTGCGGGGCGGGGTGGGGCGACGGCGCGGCGCCCGCGGGGGACCAGTGGGGGCCGAGCAGGTGCCGCGTCGTCGCCCGGGTGCGGGTGGGGGTCTGACCTGGTAGGGGTCGAGCTGCTGCATCTGCTGGTATGGCTGGAACATGAGTCCCTGGTGGTAGTAGGGGAACGCCGCCATCTGGGGCACTGCCATCGACGCCGCCAGCTGCTGCGACTGCTGCTGCTGCTGCTGCAACGCCATCGATAATCAATCAATACGCATCACTATCAATCAATACTCACTACACCGCAGCTCAAGTGGTTCACACCTCTATGTTTGATGTGCTCTTCTCTTGCTCTTCCGCGCACCCTTGAGCCCGCACTATGATCACTCCTAGACTCCCCCTCCCCTTCTCTCTCTGTCTGTCCACACACATACCACGCCGTAACCGAAGCCGTGACCAAACAAGGAGGCACACACACACACACACATAGAAACACCTCGCCCTCTCTCAAAATAACACATTGTGCGCGCGACGCGCCAAATCTCATTCGCAAATATGCGCAACGCGTTTTCGTGAAATGGATCCATTAGTAGGCAAAGAAAGAGACACGTCAGAAAACGCCAGTATGTTTCAGTATCGCAGAATGGTCCCCCGGGGTGACAGAGAAGACATCACTCACTCCCCCAAAACCAAATGCAGTAAAAAAAACATGACTACACAGAGAGCTCTCACTGATACGATATGACATGACAGATAAAATGAGAGTAAACAAGTGCGAGTACTGTAAACAAGCAAACAACATACGAGCAATTGTGCGGCTGCGAGGGGATTGACCTGGAGTTGTTGCTGTGTGCCGTTGAGGAGCATGTTCTGAAAGAGCCCCTTCTGCTCCCGCTCCTTCCTCCCCTCCCCACTTCCTCCTCCTTCCCCTCCCTTCCTCCCCTCCCCTCCTCCTCCTCCTCCCTGTTCTCCCCTCACCCACCTTGAGTGCGAGGTTGTTCTTTCCATTGATGAGCAGCTGGTCCTTTATGTGCTGGGGAGGGTGGAGGTACTTGCACTTGGGGTTCTCGCGTGTGCACCGTCCCTGAAACGTACGGCGGTCAGTGTGAAACGTTTCGTCATCCCCTTCTCCATTTGAACCACATCATCAACTCTATTTTGAAACATATCACGTCATCTGCGTCCCTGCATAATTCTCGCTCGACAATTTGCGCGTGCGCTGCCCTATACAACACATACACACTGGCCGGGGCAGCAAACTGGTTTAGCATCGAAACCAATCTGCCGGCGGAGAGAAAAGGGGGAGAATCCCTCGTTTTTTGCATCTCTATGCGTGGCCGAACTCTCCCGTTTCTGGCAGATCGCTACCCAGCATGGAACAAATACAAAACATCACAACGACACACATTCAAGTGCCGGTTACCTGGCTACAAAAACGACTAGCGCCCACCGGAATGTCTCCCACACAGTCCAAAGCAGAAAACTACCCGTTGTCTAGATTCCAGTTTCACTTCGCGCACCCAGTTCACATTTGTAATAAAATGATATGGGTTGGGTTGGGTTAGTTGATTCATATCGGTGAGTGGAAGAATTGCGGAGAGGCGCAACATTACAGCCTCGTTCCAGCGGACATCCAACGCTCGGCGAACGCGAGTCGAAAAAGAGAGGAGAGTGCAGATTGAGGGAATGGAAAACGGACGGACATCCAAGTGATAGGCTTGTCGCAGCTTCCTCCCCTCTTCTCTCACACGCAATGAACTCATCAATCCACATTGTGAGTCTCCCTATCTCTCTCGGATTCACGAAAAACGCGAGAGAAGCCTTCGCAAAGTTTCGGAACATGCCGTCAATCATTGTAGTCAATCGATTCGAGCCCTTCTACCAGGACTACCACACTATACAAGGCCCCTTCAGGAAAACACGCGGAGAGCGGAAGAGGCAGGCCCAAACACGCTTCATCTTGCCCGAATGGAGAGAGGGGAGGGAGAGATTTATGACAAGACTCGCATGGAAGAGCCGTCGTCGTGCGCTGAGCCCTCCGCCCCTTCCACGCTCTCTCGCCCCACTCTCGCCCTACCCCGATCAATTCTGCCCGAATACGACGACGCCAGAAGGCGCAGTCGCCGTTTTATGCCCAGCCCACAGACGAATTCCCCCGAGAGACCGTCACCCCTCTCTTTCTCTCTCTCTCTCTCGCAGTGTCGCCATCACCCTCTCTCCCTCTTCCTCTCCTCCCTCTCTCTGCCTCCTCCTATCCAGAACACTGGAATGAGACAGTGGTGAGATGACCACAATTGGTGCTACTTACACTCGCAGCAGAGAAACTAATCAGACAACGCTGCGAAAGGGGAAACTAGCCATGGAAACAAGGAAACACAATAACGACATGCCAAACTACGTGACGATAATCATCGATGTAAGCAAGCGCTCTCCTCTCGCAAAATGTAAACCACGTTACAACCCAAACAACGACTCGAAACAGTCGAAACCAACATGTGAACCAATGAGGGCCAGTTGATAGGAAGGATACACGCGCTGCCAACCTTGATGGAGTCGTAGCAGGCGGTGACCCTTCCCTGTTGGACGTCGACGTGTTGTGGGGGATGGGCGAACTTGCACTCCTGATCGGACCGCGCGCACTGCCCCCGCTGGAACTCCCGGCACACCTCCACCTGCAATACACACAGTTTAGCCTGTCACATATTGATGTACTCTTCATTTCTGATAGTATGTCAGAAAACCAATAGCGCATTTCGGTGGATATGGCGTGGCGCGACCAATTACCGATTATACTAGTGCTCAAAACAAGCTCCGATCTCTATGTGAGGTCTGCCTCTCTGATCCGTCAAGGCCGCACTCACTCAGAACTCTCTCCCGCACTCCCCGACGCGCAAACCAGTCCCCCTATATGGTGTCATGCATAAAATAACAGAATCAGCTGACTCTCTCCACACTGCGTATCGCACCTCGCCTGACTATCAGTCCCTGAACAGCACACTCTCAGCACACAGTCACATAAACGCGCGACTCACGATAGAAGGTGCGATCCGTCTAGCAAACACCATTTCGCACACTTCTCACAACAACACACGTGAAGCCGCAGAAACACACGGCTAATCTCAACTCTGGAAGACACACCTCCCGTGTCACCGTAATCTCTCCTCCCTGCCAGCCACCTCGGAGAGAGCCGCATTCCTTATTAGTGCCCCCCCTCCCCTCTCTCTTCGAGTGGCAATCCGAGGCGCAGTCTAATAGGCGAGCCGGCTATGGTAGCTCCTCCTTCTCTCACTCACTCCCCACACACCGGAAACAACAAAAAGAAGAAGTGAGATAGGCACGCACCTGCAGCCATCTGCTGTCCTTAACGTTGAGCAGTTGGGAGAAGGCGGCAGTGGGCTGCGAGGCGGCTACTGCTGCCTGAAAAGCAAGTATAAAACAAACAATCAACCAATCAATCAACCGCCAATAAGAAGAATAATGACTGTGAAGAATACGAACCTGTGCAGCGGCGGCGGCGGCGGCAGCAGCTGCGAGGGAGGCGGCGGAGGGAGCGCCGCCCGCTGTCGACGCGGCATTACTGTTCTCATCGAAGAGCTGCAGTTGCACCGGAGACGACATCGTCTGCAACCAATACAGAATACCCACAGTGAAACGAGAGAGGAAGGGCGATTAGCGAATATTGCATACAAATTGCGAGCACATGCGCACGCGGCGATCAATCAATGGAAGCAGTGTCGGGGTGAGAGTGGAGGTGGCAGACACACACCCGCCATTCCAGTCCCCCCTCCCCCTTCCCGGTATCCGACGGCATTTGCATACCGATTCAATCAATTGGCGGCCGAGCCGACACAGGCACTGCTAATCCGCACCCCCCCCCCCCAACGTTTCGAAACACGGCGATGGCAAAACATGGGGTGAGTCAACGAGTGGGAATCAATCGAGGAGCGATGGATGGAGGGGTGAAGCGGCGGACGGGACAAGACGGAGAGAGCACGTCTCAACATCACACCAAGTGCGAAAACGGAAATCGACAGGCTGGACGGAGAGAGAGAGAGAGAGACAGAGAGAAAGCCACTTTCTCACCGCAAATCATGATCATGTGCAGAGTAGAGCGGAAAATCGAAATGCCCCCACTCTCACTCTTTCTCTCTCTCCCCTCTCACTCTCTGACCAGAAAAGCGACTGATATGTGGCTGTGGCTGGCTGGGGAGAGTGAGAGATGCGCAGCACATAGCAGCCACACACACATTGGTGGGAACTCGTAAAACAGAGCGTATGCTACACGCGCTCGGTGCGTATTCTACACGTACACGGATCGGCGTCTCCATCGCCAGGCGGTGTAGCATACGCACCCTGTACATGTATGCTACATTCTCGTGCTGCCGGCCCCAGCGCAGACACCGATTTTCGGCACATTTTTTGAAAGAATTTGTTAGATGGTCACATGCAATATGAAACATATTTGACAAAAGTTTGCTCTTCTACGGATACGGTATCTTAAGCACTGAGCAGTGTACTTGCAGTGTACATACTTTGTGGTGTCCCGCAGCATAGTGAACCGGCTGAATCTGATGCGCTTTCTCTTATAGCTGCCGCCGAAGTGCAATTTAACGCGGGTTTACGGCACCTGTACATGTAGCATACGGTGTGGTATGTAGCATACATGTACTCGAGACGCGTGGCCAGGGGTCGAGTTGCACAAAATGTAAGCTACATGGACACGGAGCTGAACAAGTTGAGCTCGAAGTGTGTACATGCAGCCTGCATTCGCCGTTTTCAGTACGTGTAGCCTACGCTCAATTTTACGAGAACCACCCGGTGAGAGTGAGAGGCAGTGAGAGCGCAGGCGAGTGAGCGGTGCATAGTGAGAGGGAATGGGGAGACGGCAAAAGTGCGCTTCCCCCAGATCAGCTGCAATAAACACACGCCAGAGAGGCGAGAAGACGAAGCACATGCATTCAATCCACGCGGATTCAATCATGCCACATGTTATCACACAACAATTGTAGCCGAAAAATTGTGCGAGTTGGATGCGCGACGGCGAGTGGACGTCGGGTTACCGTAGTCGGGACGAGGCTGGAGGGAGAGGCGGATTGACTGCCCGGGCCGGGGGCATGGGTCTTCTCCTCCTCCTCTCCCTCTCTCTCTTCTCTCGTCCCGAAACAATGCCCTTCCCTCCAGTCGTCTCCCTCCCTCCCTCCCTCCATCCACCCGACCACGCCCCCTCCGCCGACACAGACACAGACCCCATCCACTATTGATTCCACCAACACCCCCAAAAACCCCCGCGAGGCTCACACACGCCTACTGTACTGCCAACTTCCATCCAGGTGGCGATACATCAACTTGTCACAACAGCAAGTTTCGGCAAGTCACGAGAGCATGGTAAAAACGTTGCCAACCCGTGATTGTGGCACAGTAACGCGTGTATGCTCATAGTAATGTTGGAGCGGGATGGAAGGTGCGATGCGACGAGGAGCGACAAAGAGCGATCGGAGAGGTGTGTATGCGCGAGTGTGTGTATGCATTGCATCGCATTTGCCACGCCTCCCCATACCAAATCAGTCGAAGCGAGGCAGCGAATTGCAACGCGCGCATCTAAAACCAACATTGCTGACTCAACAACACTATAAACTGGAATACAGGCATGGGAACTGTGGCGGATCGCTGTCAGACGGACTGTCAGATGGCAGGTGTGAGTGGACGGGTAGAGGAGGGCTATACGCGGCTCGCTCGCCCCGAGGGCTATTACATCGAATCATGATGAAGAGAGGAGAGAGGAACGAGGTGGACGAGAGTGGGTTGGAGGAAAGAGAGGCACACAGACGGACAGACGACGCGGTTCCAGGGCTCTCCTCACTCAATGAGTGAGTGCGAGAGAGAAAGAGAGTGAACTCGCGTAAACCCCTCCCTTCGAACGCCATATGATCGATGGGCCGGGAGGTGATTCCACGTTTCAACAAACTGCCAGGGAGTATTGGTGGTGCTTGGTGAGCACGGAAGAGAGGACAATGACACCATGTAGAGTGGAGTGATGGAGAATGGCGAATCGATAGGGGCGAACGACGACGCCAACAGTACACCAGCTCGCAACAACAACCAATCACACCCCCACACCCCTCTCACTGCTCTGCTCACTCCCACCAGCCACTCCCGCCAAAAACAGCGGGCGGTGATTACCGATAAGGATCAGTGGAGAGAAGAGAGAGGGGGGAGAGAGAGTAGGGTGAGGCGAGAGAGGACGGGATAGTATATCCCATATATGGCAGCCGGCTGGACGGCGCGAGCAATACGAGGTCACTCGCCGTTACTCTCCCGCAATTAACATAACCTGTTCCGCGAAGAAAATATATACACATAACAGAAGAGGGGAGAGTTACATGTATCATAGGACGGGATTAGGGAGAGAGGCTGTGGAATACCTCTCTCACCTATGCAAATCTCGGATTGCGCGATCGCACCGACTTTACACATGCATTTCTGATCAGCCGAGCCCACGAACCGAGCTGCAGGGGTTGAACCTAGTCTGCCCTCAATAGACCCCATGATTAATCGACCCGCGAAACGTAACAAAAAAAGTGAGGTGAAACGTACATAAAAAGGTATTACAATGTGGACGAGTGCGGATCTTACTCGATCACTCGAGAGGAGGAGAGAACTACTCGCCACTAATCTTGCCTCCTCGACGGGGGCCGGAAGGCAGAGGGACGAACGAGAAAAAAAGAGGATGATTGGTGATCGGACGCGCGGCTCGAGACAATGAAAAAGCGTGCGAATGGATGCAATGCATAGCAGAGAGCAGTCGAGGCAGTGAGCCAGTGAGAGGGTACAATTGGAAGACGCCCGCACCCGCTCTCACAATCACATTAGCACCAATTCATGCAAACACACCACGCGCGCAACATCATACCAACTACGTAGTGAGCATTGCTGGAAGCCGTGGCACTATCGGACGCTTGCATCAGCCACGCCGATCGGCAAACCCGAAAAAACACGAGCGACGGCCATAATCGGGGGCCACACTGCGCTTCCTGCGCTAGTGGGCACGCGAAAATACACATGCACACACAACAGGTTCTGCGCGATGATGCCTGCCGCGTCGTGTTTGGAATATGGATTCGTCATCCCTGCTGCCAGCCATCGCTTTCGAACCGCTGGGGGATCGAGTGCGTGACTCGGCGACTATCATCCCCACTCGCTTCCGGGCGGCAGAAGGCTCCGCCGACGACATAATTACATCATCAACCAGCCAGCGAGCCAGCGAGAGAGAGAGAGAGAGAAAGAGAGAGACAAACGCAACAGTCGCCCCTCTAATGACCCGGTCGGAATGAATTAACCCATGGAATTCCAGGGCCGACTATTGGGAGAGGGATAGAGGAACGCAATTGGATTGTGAGAGACAGAGTGCACATCGATCCTACCAGCAGGCGGCTTATCTGATTAGCTGGACGCCACTGTTTGCGGGTGGGATGAAAGAGGGACGCGGGCGGACGCACGCTGGTCCACCATAGCCGCAGGGCGCGCGACAAGATCCTTGTCCACTTGATTGTCTGCAGTCATAACGTGGCACAATGTGCGTGACCCTCTTGGTCGATATGCCAATGTGCGTATCGCGTTTCACGGCAGGAAGACGCCTCCGTCCGTCCCATAGTTCTCGCCTTTCAAGCGCATGTCTAATCGGCTCGCACACCAGAGCAACCGTTTAGTACAAAACGAGCCAACATCTGTCGGACGCGGTTCGGAATGCGTAATCAGTGTGCACTGCCGGTTCGGAATCTGCATGCGCACGCGATGTCAGAGCGGCCGGCGCCGGGGCTAAGTTATGCATGGCGTCTCCCCTTCATGATTCGACCATGAATATCCATCCACGTCCATCCCACAGCTGCTGTCTCATTCCAGCGATAAAGACGACAAGAAAGAGAAGAGGAGAGGGGTACTCTCCGGGGACCGCAATCCAACTAAGACTCAGGAAGAGAAACAGAAGAGAACGTAATCAACTTGGCTTACACACAAGCGCACGCCTCCAGATGGCGCGGCAATCGCAGCGGCGGCAAAAACAGTGGCGGAGAGAGGGGATCAAGAGAGCCGGGGGTGAGGCTAGACGGCTCATTGACATTTGATGACACTGACACGTCGTTGTCGTCGGTCGCTCTCAAGAGGCTGGCAGGCAGCTCTCCAACCAGCTGCCATCTACGGTATATGATTAGAGGGAACGAGGGGGAGAGTAGTGCAGCCACAATCAATCATGATAGTACGATCGTGGAGTGGGGACACGCGGACCGGGGACCGAGAGATTAGGATATCCCACATCCCAAATTGGCGGTCCGCGCGCACCGCACAAGGACGCACTCTCTATCTCTACTTACTCTCTTCATTCTCACCTCACACCGTATTGCCACCATATACATGCGCATTCATCACAGCACGCACCGCACGTCAATCGGGCGGGTATTATGCAAATTCGGCAGTGTGGATGTAGGTATTGAGGGCAATTGCATGGAAATATGGGGCGGCAGAATCAATCACTGCCACCGGAAGAGAGTGATGTACTGTGAAATGCAGGGAGGGACGGATAAATGAAAATGAAGACCGAGCAGTGGGGCAAAACAGCCGTATAGAATGTAGTGGGTGGTGGAAACTCGTTCGGGACCTCACTGTGCCTCTGTGCTAAACCAGTCCACGCGTCTATTCTAACAATCCTCCCTCACTGGTCTCTGGTTGCAGACTGTGAATACTAGCCCACAGGGGTCACTCGTCTATTCACTGCGATCCACAGAGGAAATGAGACGTTTCTACAGGCGAATTCCGGAAGTCTTGGAGACAATTTCCCGTCTCCCAGAGAAACAATATCCGTGCCGAATGGGCATCTCGCAGGCCCGCGCATTATTACCTCCTCCCTGAGAATGTGGTCATTGGAGGGGCGACTAACGAGGTAAGAGTAATGGTATCTACTTGCGAGAGGAGGGGGGGGAGGAAGAGCCCACCATCTGTGCACTCTAATGTTCATTACCAGCGCCGTCCGAACACGCATACTCTCATTATCGGCCGCCGTCCGCCCGAGCCCGGCTCGGTTTCAGTCGCCGTCCAATCATACCCCAATCATCGCCCGCCGATTTCCGCTCATTACATTAGAATAGATCTCGCGAAATCCGTCGGCCCGAAAGAGGCTCGCTTTCCATTAGCCTCCCCTCCTTCTTTTTGGGTGCCCATGCGTTTTTGCAGCTTGTGGCAGCGCTACAAATGGCTTTCGCAATGGCGAATGAGTCAGGAAGTGGGAAGAGGACACAGTATGTGAGGGTACGGTAGCCATCTCGAAGCATCTCGAGCGGAGGAGGAGGAGGAGGAGGAGGCGGACACCATTCATTTCTGATGAATACGGACAAGCTAGAGAGACGGTTGCGAGGAGTGCAAAAGACGAGCAATAAAGAGACGACGGGGATGAAAGAATGAGGAAAAGCAGCAAGGTCCATGCAGCAGAGCAGTCTGTCCAAATCGATATGCCTTAGTCAGATCGGGCCTGATAGGAACCGGTGATAGATTGCTGATAAATCTGTTGACAGTCGCACGTCTGATAAGTTCGAATTATCGTCAATATTTGCATACATGTTTGGGTGCAGTGTGATAGCGTCGTATATTTTTGAGGGAAGAGAGCGATCGGAAAGTGCGGGGTTTGGGGTCGTATATTTTCCATATCCAGTATCACAAAACTTGGGTGGGAACCAGTATCAGTAATTGTCTCTTGTACAGTGAACAGTGAGGGAATGCAAAGAAGGAGAGGCATAAAAGTGAGAGTGGGGTGGGTTGTGTGTGAAGTGGTCAGAGGCGCGCAATCGGCTTAGTGAGAGAGAGTGGGGGTAGGAGGGAGTGGAAGAGGTCCGATTATAGGGGGAATTATCACAAGAAGTCACGACGCCCAGCAGTGCAGCACTGAATTGTAAATGAAATGGAAGAATTGAATTCTGGTTATCACATTGAGAAGTGGAGAATGACACATGGTATACTTTGAATACTGTTGCGTGACAGTTGGAAGAAGCAAAGAAGCAATCAGTCGGGCTGGCCTGTATAGGTGAGGCGACTCACGGCCCGAATTCCTGTGTGATTCAGAACGTTGACACATCGTAGAGAAATATTTTGATTCGCGCGCGCTCGCGGCTTGTGCTATCAGTCGTCTTGTGTAGGCGTGCAGTCACAGATGAGAACTATACGATGATAACAAGGAAGCGACTAGACAGGACAGGTTCCTTATTCAATATGTTTGTTATATACGGAACGGATTGTGAGGGAGACTCCATTGAAATATTAGATCGAATTGCTTGAGCAATCACATCAAGTTGCACCATCTCGCGCAGCATCTCATTGCTTCATTTGCATATCTGGATTGTTATGTGATGTGCATGTGAGAGAGTGGATGACCCTAGGGAGAACTCGCCCCACCACTCCAGCACACCGATCAGTATTCCAGATAAGAAGAAAGGAGCAGCAGCAGTCATAACAATAACAAGGTTGAATTGCACGTTCTTTGACAAGGATTCTGCTAGGTTAGATGATTGAAAAAACCCATAATATTTAACACTGTTCGTGATGAATACATTGACAGCCGTATAAATGAAAAGAACTCACAAGTGACATTTGAGGAGGAGGCCCGAGAATCGACGGATGTCTCTGTGGGTGCTGGTAACAGGGAGGAGAAGCGCCATGGGATAGAACGACATGGTGAGATGGAGGCGGTGTCTGAAAACAAACACAATCATGAGGGTGAGTATACAAACAAGCAAAGAAATCTGTTCAAAATTCCGAGTGAGAAACGTACGGGAATGGGAGTGAGAAGAGTCGGTGGTGGAAAGGAAAAGTTTGTGAGAGGGAGATCCGTGACAGGAGTCAACACCTGCAAAGCATAATGAAGAGTTAAAAATTCTATATGGAAAAAAGAAAAGACAAGGGATGTATGTGGATGTATAAGGAATGATTCGGCACGGTTCAACATTTTCGAGAGAAAAAAATTACAGGCAATGCTGGAGACGGCATCATCGAGAAGTGGAATTGAGAAGGTGACTCGCTCGGTGAAGAAATAGAGGGTACATTCTGTAACACAAAACAATAAACAACATAATGCATTTGCAAAATGAAGGAAGTGGAGCAACTGACTGGTGGGTGATGCGACGGCGACGACGACGCCTGCTGTGGTGGAGGAAGCGGGGAAGGAGACGGCGCCAAGTCAAGCGACATCTCAAGTATCCGATGAAATATCACCATTGCAATTTGCAATAATCCGCTTACCGTTTCGAGGGCGCGATCGCGTACTGTAGCCAGCCATGTGTGCAGATGGGAACAAGGGTCCGGCACGCACGACCACATCCACATCACACGCTGGAAGTACTTCATATTTATTGAGATTAACTTTTATAAAGAGATTATATGATTAGACGAAATGCAATCCTTCCATAAATGCAATCCAAAGCGTGAGCGAGGCGAGGTGACCAAGGTTGAAAGTAGAAAGCGCGAACAACCATCAACTATCGACACAATCGTTAGTTATATAATTAAGGTCATTAACCACCATAAATGTAATATCATTAAAACTGATTTTATACTAGAATGGAACAGGAAGCGATTGACGAAGATTGCGAAAGGCGAGGCAAGGCGATAACGCACTATTCATTACACCGGAACACTTTTCATTGTATAACTCGAAGGGAAGAAAATTTTGTTCGGGTTATGATTTGTTACATTGATAAAACTAAATTTTATAAATAAATGTTTCAATGAAATCAAATGTTTCAAAAATATTTCACTTCCCGGCTTTTGCAAATAGGTCCCGCCACGATAAAATTGACAAATCATAAGGCAACCGTAATTCATTCATCAATAATTTGGAAATAGGTTGTTGCCGTTTGTTTTTATTTAATTTATGTATCATGTTTGTTATAAAACATTCTTCAATTAATCAAAAAACCTCTTATAGAATGCGCGAGCTGCTCGCTCAGCGGTTTACATGGGTGGCCACTGCGGCTATCGCGCTCGCTTTCATCGCGACAACAGCTGATGCCAAGATCCACCATCTCTCACTTCGGGTAATTCATAAATTATCATACTGTATTCATACTTCGTACAGTCGGATTCGCGTCGCAACATCATCCTGACGAGCTTCGGCTTCGCCGCGGAAGGCTCGTTCGACTTACGGCTCACCGATCTCGCCGTTCCCGAGAAAATCGCGACGGTCAGCGACAAGACCGACCTCGCAAAGAAGCGGGTACGTATGCTAGCTTGTACAGTTTGCATGTGTGTTGTTGGTTCATGCATTTGTAAGTGTGTTTGCAGGGTGTGATCGGTTTCTCGCTGTCGCGTGGTCTGAACATCGCCGGCGGAGTCGGCAACAACCCCCACGTCTGCCAGTTAGACCAGAAAGACCAAGGTTTTCAATTGTTTCTTTTCGTTTGATCTTTTTCCCATTCGTATGTTTCAACCACCGCTTACAGGCTATGACGCTTTGTTCTTCTTGCTCGACTTGCCCAACAACCGGATGAATGTCTACCGCTCGGGGATAGGACTCAACATCACGCTCTGCCCCGACCACCAAACGTGAGCGTTTCAATTGTTGTTTGACAGTCTATTATGCATGTTAGTTTACTATTCGCCACCACCCTTCCTCTCTCACGTTGTATTAGCGCGGGAGCGGCATCGGTGGCGTGGTTGGCCGCTGCCCCGCGTGACACATCCACTTTTTCCGGGCCATGTATTTTTGTGATCGAACCACTCGACATTGATGTGTTTCACAATAGCCACTGTTCGATTGTTCAGTGCGTAATTTTTGATTGCTTTGCATCTTGCATGGTATAGTGGGGGCGAGTGAGTCACTTGTCGACTCTTGATCAGCAGCGACACGCTCATGGATTAGCTGCGTGTCAAGTGGTTGCCCTCTGCCGTCTCCCTCCTCCTCCCCCTCCTCCTGCTCACACCTCTCTGCTCTTGATTTGACCACTCGCCATGTTGTGTGTCGGGAGAGCGTCGCCCGCCGCGTCTCGAACCAATCTGGCGACTAGTTTCCGCCCGCCACTTCCTGCCCTCTCTCTCTCTCTCTCTCTCTCTCTCTCTCTCTCTCTCTCTCTCTCTCTCTCTCTCTCTCTCTCTCTGTCTCTCTCTCTCTCTCTCTCTCGCTTTCTCTCGCTTTCTCTCTCTCTCTCTCTCTCTCTCTCTCTCTCTCCCCCCCACTCCCCCTTCTCCGCTCGCCGTCTCTCCCAACCACTCTTTGTTTGGTCAATCAGTCAAGTCAACAAGGTGGAGTATATCGTTTACCATACATCATCGGCCTAATCATGATCTGGTCACCGAATTTGTCTAGTAGTGCACCTCTCTCAATTTCCGTCTCGATTTAGCGTTTTGGTGGTTTGTGCTATGAGGGAAAGAGGAGATTAGTAGATTTGCATATTTTTTGCTGCGCAGACCGTATGCGCATTGCGAGTGTTTGGCCCTCCTATTTATAGATAGAGGCGGTACGCTGTGATTAGTGATTGTTTGTAGTGAGTGTTAGGTGGGTTGTAGGTAGATGAGAGAAGGGGATCAGGTTATTTGTCCCATTACGATGTTTTACAAGTGGAGAATAGGGATTACTGTACCGTGTGGTTCGTTATGTATCGCTTCTTCCACACATTTTTTTGTTTTATGTTTGCTATGATGAAAGTGCAGTGTGGATGTAGTCGAATGTATTGTTCTGTCTCCCCCTCGGTGTGTCGTCTGATGATTATGTTTGTCTATATGCGTGTGTGTTGGTTTGCGTCGCGCGTCCAGTCCGACCCCTCCAACCCCTCCCAATTGATTGAATCGTCATGTCACGGCTCACGGAGTGAGTGATTGAGAGGAAGAGGCACGCTGGTGCTCACTGTACTCGCCGCGCGAGAAGTGCTAGTTTCCGCGCCTACTCGAGTAGCACAAGCGTTCTATGTGTATGCGTCCCCCTCCTCCCCCCGCTTAGTGGAGTGGAGTACTTTGGTATTTGCGATGCCATCGATGCTCTCCTCTCCTCTTGTTTCACTCTCCTCTCCCGCCCCACTCCCTACTATCTCTCTGTCTCTCGGGAGATTGTTTTGTTTCGACGCGCCTCTTCTCCTTTCCTTTCTTTTGCATTTCTCTCCTTTCCCTTCTGCTCTGCATTCTTGCAGTTTCTGCTCTTTGCAGTAGGCCATTGACTTGATCAAGAGTAATTGTCCGGTTATGTGAGGCGATCAGCTGTTTCACAAGTTCTCTGCAGCCCATGATGTGTGATAAACGAGCCCCAAGCATCCATTAGCCTCTGTGTGCTTCGAGAGAAGGGAGGTGTCTGTGATATGTCATCGTTCTCTGCAGCACAGACAGCGTGGATGAGGAACCGGGGAGCGGGAGCAGATGTTTTGTGTGTGTTCAGTGTTCTTCTCCTCCCTCTCTCCCTTCCCCTCCCATGCCGTGTGTCCGTCCGCTCGCTCTCGCTTCTCTCGCGCGCTCCCGTTTCCGCACTTTCGGCCATTTGATCCGCGCGTCCGTTTCTTTCCCCTTCCCTTTCCCTTTCCCTTTCCCACCACCCTTCCGTGTCCTTTGCGATTCCGTACATACTTGTCGACATTCGCCATATCTGATGCCGGGAACGCTTCTCGCTTCTCTCTAATGCGCCATTTGTATGCGCTGGTTTCTGTATTCTATTTTTTGTGCCGCGAGATGTGGCATTGGCATGTGATTGGACAGTGTTGAATGTGGAATAGCTAATCGAGGAACGGCCCACAGATTGGCGGCGATTGATATTCGATTCGTTTTATATTCGTAAACATGATAATCAGCCGTGATTTTGTTGGGAAAGTGGACGGTGAGGCCTTGGCCGTTCCTTCCTTTTTTGTCTTGGGACAGACAGTGTCTGTAATATGCGTGAACCGCGAAATGTGAGATTTGAGATGGTGGGTAGATGAGAGGCGGTGAGGCGAGAGGCGCGGCGCGATTGCAGGCTGGTGGAGGTCATCTAGTTTTTGCGTCGGTCCGCTGACTGCTGACTGGACTGGAGTGAGGAGTGGGGATGGGATGACAGGGCGCGATGAATGCGCGTGAATAATTGCCAGCTGGCAGGAAAGGGAGAGGGAGGGGGAGGGTTGTTGTGTCGACTGTTGACGCCTAGAGGGCAGCGGCCGGCCGCCATTGTTTCGCGCGTGCTCGTTCTAGTCTAGTCTGTGTCTGCGTCATGACATTTGCGTGTTTATGTTATGTGGACTCTCTATGTTGGTGTCGAGTATGCTGGGATTAGTTTGAGAGAGGAGAGACTAACGGGATCAAGACACGACCCGGCGGTTTGCCTTTCAGTAGAGAGTTTTCGGTTGTTGCCTTGTTGCTCATAAAGCCATCTGCATATTGTCGATGTGACGAATGTGTGTTTTTGCAAGGATTAGAGATGCCATTATCTTACATCATCCGTTCGATTATGTTTGATATTGTGAAACGTAATATTTGTGACGTCGAATCTTATGTTTGTTTCAGATGCGCTCTGGGAGGTGTAGACGCCTTGGTGGATTCGGTGGTTCCCCCTCCGCCTCCGGTGACTGAAGTGAAGGAGGAGGTGAAGAAGGTGGAGAAGGCAGTTGGAGAAGGAGGAGAGAAGAAGAAGCGAGAGGTGAGTGTGGTTTGTCTCTTTTCTTGTTTTTATTCTTCGACTGATAAGTTACTCACATGACACAGTACCTCTGTCTTGGTCTGTGCAGTTTTGTTTCTGAACGTTCACTGACATTGACATATTTTAAACGGCGTAATCTTGTTTATTTTATACACAATTTGTCCGTTGCAGACTGGTGCACCTGTTCGAGAGAAGCGTGGCGTGGGCGAGTTTCTGAAGAAGCTGTTTACTGGGGGAGGAGTCGGCGAGGGAACGGCATACAAGGACTATGTGCCCCTCGAGAAGACCGCGGACAGCTACGCGGCCAACGTGGGTCCCTACACGCATTATCACCTATTCCATCCCTGTCGTTTCTTTCCGGAAAGTTCTATTTCTATCCCATTACACTTCGCATGTGATCCGTCGTCTGTGGGTGGGTGATGAGTGTTCTTGAACCCGTCTCTCTCGATCATCGTCCATCCCCCCCCCTCTCTCTCCTGTCGTCGCCTCTGTCCTTTTGACAATGCGCGATGGATGTTTTATGATAGGTGAGATGTGAGATGGGATAGGTGTCGGATCGCATCCCTTCTCTTCTCCTTCTTCTCCACTTGTCTCTGGTTTCCGGAGCGGGCTTACCTGAGCCTGAACTGAAGAACGAGATTTATAGTGATGGTGATCGGTTCAAAGGCGGTACGTCATATATCATCTCATCATCGTTCGGCGAAATAGAGAATAGAGAGTGTCATGTTTCATCGAAACCGCATTGGCGGTTGGCGCATGGTAGTTACTCGTCATTACCAGTCACCGTGTGATTGTTTGTGTGTGATGGTCACGGCAGTCTCTCTCTCTCTCTCTCTCTCTCTCTCTCTCTCTCTCTCTCTCGTCTGTTCTTCTCGATTGATTGATTGCAATAGTGAGTGTATGATAGTGATAGTAAGGGGGAAGCAGCCGGCAAGTGCTGGTGGCTGGTGCTCGAATGACGGCAGATGAAAAGCGCATTGACGGCAAACAACACTCGAGACACTCGGCCTATGTATCCATCCATCCACTTTCCGATCACTCTCCCATCACCCAACTATCGCATCCATCCCCCAGGGCGACCGTCGAATGATGCAGCGACTAGACTTGATTACGATGGCACAAAAAAGGATCTATGAGTAGTTTGAATTAGTTATCGTTAGCTAGTTGATGCCCTGTGATTGCTCGCTTGCTTCATCTCTGATTCGCTGGCCGATAGTCTGCGTCTAAAAGTTCTGCCCGGATAGTGTTTCATTCACACACTCTTCTTTCGCGTCGCTCCTGCTTTTCTCGCTCGCAATGCAATCTTTTTTCCCTGGCCTCTCTCATGTATCGTGTTACAAGAAGTCACCTCACTCGGCAGCTTTGAAACGATTGAAAGGATTCCGCTAATCTGTGGTTTTGTTGAATAGAAATTGAGTGAATCAAAGGGATTCATTGAATTGGCTCGCGTGTAGCTCAGCTGTTGTGTTGTAATCAATCTTGCATAGCAGAGATTGAGGTGAATGATTGGAGATAGGGGATGTTGGGGGAAGAAGTGCATGTGAATGTGCGTTGTTGCATGTGAACGAGAGAGGAGAGGAGGGGGGGGGGGGTCGAGGGGGTCGCAACGCGCGGCAGTGGCTGAGCGCTGTGGCAGCCACAGCCACGCATTCCTTCATATCACATCTCATGGGAATGTAATAATGCATCACTTGCACATTCTTCTCATCACTTCCTCGCCTCTCTCTCCACTCCACTCTCTTCTGCCGTCACCGTTCCTTCAATCACTCTGTAGTTTTTGTTTTCACGTGATCGTTGTTTGACAACTCTGGCACCTGTTGCTTTTATTGCGACGTCCATTTCTTCCTTCTCTTCCATTCAACCGCTTTCCGCTTATCACTTGCCTGCTTCGTGAATCGTGAGAGCTTCGATGTGTTGATTCGCATTCGAAACACACTGGGTGGTCTCTGTGTTTTCACTCAAATCGGTGATCAGATTACTCGAACTTCCTGTGTGGGAGGCATCCATCCCGACTGTTCCGTTCGGATTGACTCGTTTCCATCAATGCGTAAATATTTTTGATTCACTTTATCCATATTAATCCACTCTCTTTCCTGCTGATGTTCCTTGTTTTTTTCTGATGTATTCCTTGACTAGCAGTGTTATCCTTCCTTCCAGATCTCGATTCGCTTCCCCGCCTCTCTCGTCGGTCGCTACCACCTCATCTACCACAACTGCTACAACTACCATGAGAGCGGATACAGGTGCGTGTGCAGTTTCGTTTCTTATAATTATTTGAGTCGCTATCTACAGTCATCTGGTGATACAAGTTGATCGCGGAGAGGTGAAATCTGCAGAAAAAATTGAAGGTCTTTAGTGACCGTGTGGCGGTGGACTTCACAGTGGACGTTGTGGAGAGGAACGTGGGGTCGTATCTGTCTGCTGGGGACATCCCCAAGCCCCAACTGTACCTCTACATATCACTCATGTTCACACTCGCCGCCGCACTCTGGAGCAGGAAGATATGCCTCGCAGAGTGAGTGGAGAAGAAGAACAAGGGGAAGGAGTGGATATTGATTGATTGATTGATTGATTGTGTGTTGCAGTTCTCAGAACGTGTACCGCGTGCACCGTCTGATGACTGCCCTGGTGATCCTGAAGGCCCTGTCGATGTTCTTCCACGGCGTCAACTTCTACTTTGTCAGCAAGTACGGTCAGCAGAGGGAGTTCTGGGCAGTCGTATTCTACATCACCCATCTGTGAGTTACATATACTCTTTATATATGCACTGTTTTTTTTGTATATTTGTAATTTGTAGGATCAAGGGCGCTCTTTTGTTCGGAACTATTGTTCTCATCGGCACCGGATACACGTTCTTCAAAAACTTCCTCACCGAAAGGGACAGGAAGGTGGGTATCGATTGACATTAGTAATTTATCGATTGATTGATTCCCCCTTTCAGGTGTTCATGGTGGTCGTGCCACTGCAGATTGTCGACAACATGGCGATGATTGTGATTGAGGTGAGTGTTGACTTATCGATTGATTGATTGGTAATCGATTGGTTGCAGGAGAGCGAGTTTGGCCAGCAGAGCTACCAGCTGTGGTTCGAGCTGTTTGTCTTCCTCGATATGATCTGCTGCTTCTTTGTCTTCTTCCCTATCATTTGGTGAGTGCGATACGTTTTGGACGATACGTTCGTAGTTTCGTTGCATTCTTTCCTTTATACGTTTACATACGTTTCTAGGTCGATGCACCACTTGGCGGAGGGAGCTCGGTCGGATGGAAAGGCGGCGTTCAATCTGGAGAAGCTCAGGTGGGGGAGAGAGGATGAAGGAAGAAAGCAACGTGATCGTCTTTGATTGTTATCGTATCTACATTTAAACGGTGCATTGCAGACTATTCCGCCACTTTTACATGATTGTCATCTGCTACATATATCTCACTAGAATCATCAAATTCTTCCTCATGGTAAGTCGTTGTCTCGATTTGCTGATTGGCATTTGACTGTTGCAGTATTCTATGCCGTTCTCTCTCGAGTGGATATGCGATGCGATAGTGGAGCTCTCCACGCTATTCTTCTTCGTTCTCGTGAGTCCATCTGTCCATTCAACAATCAATGATGTTGATATATATATATATATATATATATATATATATATATATATATATATATATATATATATATATATATATATATATATATATATATATATATATATATATATATATATACATCAAATTCGTGAAGCGTTCCAAATTTTTTTTCCCCTCCGCAGAGTGAATCTCTTGAATCGGGGGGATACCTTTACCTTTATAATTATACATGTCTGTTTGCAGGTTGGCAAGAAGTTCCAGCCGCAGGCCCGCAATCCCTACCTCAAGCTGGATCAGGACGAGGAAGACGACATGGCACTCACACAGAACGGGATATTCGAGGGGGTCACCAACAGAACGGGGAACAAGGTGGACAGGGAGGAGAGAGAGAGGGAGGAGAGAGAGAGAGATAGAGAGAGAGAGCATATCTTTTCTCGCAGGAAGAACGCATCTACATGGATGAGATTCCTGGGGCGATAGGCGGTGCGGATTCGGATGACTGTGACGAGGACAGAGAGGGGGAGGACGACGTGCTGCTGCCTTTGCATCCGGAGAGGACACTGCTGTGAGGATGAGGTGGAAGGGGAGGGGGAAGGGAGGAGGTAGGAACAAGGGTTGCTATACACTGTATGTACACTGTGCTGTGTCGAGTGTCGAGTAGTATTCACTTGCTGATCCCAGCTAGCGGGTGTGTGTGTCTAGTGCTTCCAAGGCTATTGCCGTCTCTGTATTTGTGATTCGCCTTTGCATATATGCTAATCATTCAGATGCTTCCACAATACTGATAGCCACTCAATAATAATGTAATAATTTTACGAGAAGGGTTGGATTCTGTTATAGTCATCTGTCATTTTCATCTGTGAGTGTATTGCCTATGATACGGTAGAGAGATTTTTTTATAAGAGAAATTTATTTATTCATTTATTACGCATTCTTCTTCTTTTGCAAAAAACTATTCCATATGTGATTGACGCGTGTGTATAAAGATGCTATAATTCGTTATGATATGAGTGGAGGTTCTTTTGTCATGATTCGGTTGCCACGAGTTACCCGTGAAGGTGTCTCGGCCCGCCCACCAAGCGGTTATCTACTCTACTTTCTCGAGCTTTTTTAATGATATTCTTTATACACTTTGCGTCACGGATCGCTTTAGTCTGCGACGTTGTGTGATTGACAGTATCATTGTGTAGTGTCTCTTATTTGCACTTTGATCCTTCTCTTCTCTCACTCGCTCATGCCGTGTCCTACGATGTAGTCTCTAATGGTCAGTATCGGTATCTCACTATCGCCATTCGCGACGTCTGATTGTACAGGTTGTGAGTGTTCTGTTTTCGATGCTTAATGCTCCTTCTCATTCTCCTCCTCTCTCATCTCATCTCTCACGTAAATCAATTTGTTACGTGTGTTTGAAATGAACTGACATGGAGTGTCGTTGAGGTCACAGAAGCCGATGGTGACCAAACTGATATCAGAGATTCCCTAGGAGGTCACTAGTCGAAAACCGTTTTCAAATCCACATGACCGGTCATACGTTTCGAGATATTTACGTTTCAAATTTTTGAACTAAACCGTGTGAATTGCTTTTGTGGCCAGTCATTCTAATCGCGCGAGTTGTGAAACAGCGGCGGTGACCTAGTGGATAGAGCGGTCGTCTGTCAAGCGGCAGGGTGTGGGTTCGTACCCTGTCGACGCCCTCTATTTTGCCGATTCTCTTCGGACTTGTACTTTTTTGTTAGAATGGTTGGTGTCACGCATGGTGAGGGAATCATGTGGAACTTTCGTCGGTATTGTTTTTTGAAATTTTTGAAAATGAAGTTTAAAGATCGCAAACATTTTGTTATTAGCCTTCAACAATACATATGACCGTTCGATTAGAAAAAAAATATGAGAAGAATTTTCTACCAACTGCCACTTGTCACCGAAAAAATTCGGAGAGAATCGGCAAAATGGAGAGCGTCGACAGGGTGCGAACCCACAGCCAGCCTCTTGACAGACGACCGCTCTATCCACTAGGCCACTGCCGCTGTTGCACAGCTCGCGCGAAAAGAGTGACAGGCCGCAAAAGCAATCCACACGGTTTAGCTCCGAAATTTGAAACGTAAAAAATCTCGATACGTATGGCCGGTCATGTGGATTTGAAAACGGTTTTCAACTAGTGACCTCCTAGGGTATCTCTGATATCAGTTTGGTCACCATCCGCTTCTGTGACCTAAACGACACTCCATGTGAAGAACGCGTCACCTTTTTGCGTGCATTTTTGTATTTTACAATGTACTTACACCCATATTTTCAGCGTCGTGCACTGGTTATGCGTCGATGTTAGCTTCGCCAAAGCAGATTACCGCTACCACTGTTGTAACAACTACTTCTATATTTATTTCCGTATATTTTGCTGGATATTAATCTGGAAGCACTGCAGTTATGCATCTGCACGATTTGAGTGTGAGTTTTTTTTCAATTCCAAATTGCAGAAAAAAAGTCAGGTTTAGTCATCACAGGAAGTGGGGTGGTGAATTTTATCAAGAAGGTTTCTCTTTCTTTTTCACTACTAGTGTTTCGAACGGTGTCCTGTGAGTGAGTCATAGTGGGAAAAGAAGAGATGAGAGGAGAGAGAGAGAGAGAGAGAGAGAGAGAGAGAGAGAGAGAGAGAGTATTGAATCACTAGAAGACATATTCCCCTTCTTCGCGGCGAACGGTGTGGGTTGTGCTTATCACCCCTGGATTATCTTTCTCTCGATTGTCGTGTGGTCATTATCTCATTATCACTCGGTTGAAAGGAGAGACGCGAGAGTCCATAGTAGGCAAGGCTAGGGAATTTCGGTGTTTTTCCTGTATGTTTTATCACTGGTTATCTGGGCACTTATCAGTGGTGTGGTGGGAAGGTGAGAGACTGTGTCTATCACCCACAATCACTGATAGAAAGAGATAGAGAGAGGATAATACACCGCTTGCTTCGACAGCACACTAGCCCCGTTCGCCCATAATCCTTTTGTTTCAATAGTGTTTGAACTTTGAATATCGATTAATCGATTGATTTGAGATGGGCGAGGGGGCGAATGGGAGTGTGCGTTCTCGATCGTCGGGCGGATCCAGTCCCCCAGGAGGAGAGGATGAAAGGAGCAGGTTCGTGGATGTTGTTGTTTTGTTTGTTTATCAGCCTGATTCCGACATGTACATACAGAGGTAGCATGATGGGTTAACTGGAAGCACACACAATCCTACAGTGGGGTATTGGGGCTCCTTGGCTGGAACAGTGCGGCGCGAGTCCTGACTGTTCATGGTAGATGAGCGTGAACATCGCGAAGTGAGCAGTTCCGGATGCGAGGCGTGGTAGACGATCTTGAAAGACTGCCGCCGCCGATGGTAGGGCTCTCAGAGGGTGAGAGTGGGTTCACGCGCCCCACCGGGTGGTAGTGGAATTCGGTAGAACAATTGCCCGCGAGGGGAATCGAACCAGCGACCGTACGCTTAGCAAGCTGCGACGCTATCCACTTGGCCAACCCGGCCTTCGTGGATGTCCAACATTTATCGATTGATTGATTATTTTCATTATTGATTGTTTGCTTTAGATACGAGCGTAAGCTGGAGGTTCTGAAGGGCAAGCTGAGCAAGTTGCACGCGCGACAGGGAGGTGAGTGGTGTACCCTGTAGTCTGTACGTGCCCACGCGATCTACCCGCGTATCGATCTACCCGATTGTGTGTTTGGCGCGCGATTGTGGGTGACAGTGTGACGGCGCGCATTGTTAGCGTGAGTGTCTCTTCTCCTCTGTGGCTATGCTTGCTCGCGAGTTGTACGCGGACTTCTCGCATGTGCCGGCCCCTCGCCAGTGGCTGCCCCCCACACACACTCCCGACAAGTCACTCGCTGAATACAGCTTCGTACATAGTCAGTACGCCTTGCAGTAGTGATTTCGATCAGTTTTGATCTAGGATCCTAGGGTATCGATTTATTAAAGGGAAAAAACTAAACATTTCTTTAGGCACTCTAGTTAGACTGCGGGTGCCTGCCTGTATGTGATTGTTTGACTGTTGATGATTGTTGGATTGTTGTAGAGGATGTGGAGGACTTCCTTTCGATGTCTCACGAGGCTGAGAAAGAGCGGGGACTGGAGAACAATCCGCAGATGGCACGCATCAAACAACACTTCGACAAGAAGAACGCCCGCCACCAGAAGGACCTCAAGGACATACAGGTGCGGTGGCAGGGGTGGAATGCGATGGGGATATTCTTGCCGGGTGGTTCCACGGAGTCTTTCATTATTTGGTGGGCTCGAGGTGTTCTATAGATTATGGCGGGGGGGGGGGGGGGCTTGAGTCGGCGGGACCTACTGTTGTGTTTTAGTCGAAGATGCAATACGTGGAGGCCAAGCTGGAGGCCCTGGATGCCGGCCGACCACTCGACACGTCCACCAGGAGTATGGGGGCCGTGGTGAACAGCGTCGGACAGAGCATCAAGTGAGGGGCGGGGCGGCTAGAGGGGCGGGGTTTAGGACATGGGGTTGTGGTGTATACTATGAGTAGTGAACATATAATGAAGCAGTTGACATTGTCGTTGTCAGGCGTACGGGCGAGACGATGAAGGATCTGTCTTCGACTGTGATGACTGCGCCCCTGGAGCTGATGGGACACGCCAAGCACAAGCTGATGAAGAAGGCATACGGAGGGTCGGCGGACAACCTATCCGAACAGTCGACGGTAGAGGGAGGACCGGCGGGGGGTGAGTGGAATACAGATGGGGGATATTGATTGATTGATTGTTCAGACTCGTCCAAGGTGGGATTGTCGACATTCTACGCGCCGTCGGATCACGGATCCAGCAACGGGTGAGTGTGGAGGGGAGTATTGATCGGTACTGATCGAGATTTGTATTATTGATTGATTATTTTGTGTTTTCAGAAAGACGAAGAGTAAATCGTCGACTCTTCCGCCCGGCATGCGCATGGATCAATCCACATTCAATGTGAGTACTTTGGAGCACTGGTATTTGATTAGTATGATTCAGAAGACATGATTCATTGAACTTTGTGCAGATTACTTGTTTTTGATAGTGAGAGTGATCCTGTAGTTCTCTATCTGATAATGCATGTTTTGTACTTGTTCGTTCGTACGAATGGGAATGACGTGACGTGTAGGACAGGGCGTAGAGGTGATGAATGTTGTGGTTGACGGGTTTTCTCGTGGCGGCGGCTCCTTCTCTCTCCCTTTCTTGAAATGTCTCACTCACCCCGCCTCTCTCATATGTTGTTGTTTGGCGCATCATATTGATATCATTTGACTGGGTTAATGCCTGTGTGCTTCCCTTTGATCTGATCGATCTGCCATGCTGTTCGGTCGGCGTCGTTGTGAGAGTGTGGAGGGGGAGAGGGAGAGGCCGGGGGATGAGGTGTTGTTGTCCGTCTCCCGCCTGCGGGTCATTAGCGGACGAGGCGCGGTGAGTTGAGTACATTAGATGAGGCGTCTTATAGAGGATCAACCTTTTGCCTTTTGTCGCTGATACTCTGATGTGATGTGTTGTGTTTAGGCGAGTGAGTTCACTTCGACGTCTACCCCCGACCAGTCGGTGCCTGCCCGCCAGCCACTGAGGGGTCTCCTCAGTGGGGGCAGCAGGAGCGGCAGTGGGGAGAGCGTCAACACCGGCAGCGGCATTGGAATACCCGACGAGATTGTGAGTGCCCACCCACCATCCCCTGTCCCTCCCCCTCTCTCCCCTCCCTCATGATTGCCTTGCAGGTGGCGACTCCGCTGGACCCGTCGTCGGATCTTTTGCCGCAGTTGAACATCCAGCTGAAGGATCTGAAGATGCAGAATGTGCAGCTGTTGTCGCTGTGTCGACAGCTGATGGGCAACCAGGAGCTGCTGAGGAGCGAAGTGGACGAGGCGAAGGCACAGCTCAAGGAGACGAACAGGCAACTCGAGCAGGACAGGTGGGTGGGGAGGGAGAGAGAGAGAGAGGGGGGAGGGAGAGAGAGAGGGGGAAGGAGAGAGAGGGAATGGCTCTGTCCAGGTGCACTGCGAAGAACTACGACGACAAGCTTGAAGCGACGATAGAACTGCACCAGAACGAGAACCTGTACCTGAAGAATGAGATGCAGCACCTGAAGAGCAAGATGGACTACCAGTACATAGAGAAGTTCAAGCAGGTCGAGGAGAAGGTCGAGCGGGCAAAGAACCACGTGAGTCACAGGCACTCCTTCTTAGAACTGGTGGTCCACGTGTTGCTGCGTTCATCCACGGATCACCTAATATTATTGAACACTGCTTATTTTCTTGTTTCCCATGTTCTCTGTGGACTGGTTGATGTGGTTTTCTTGCAGATGGAGCGTATGGAGACGTCTCTGAAGGACACTCTGGACGCGCGGCTGCGAGGCTCGGCCCGCTGGAATGGAATCGCCCTCTCACTCATGAACCTGCTCATAGAAGCACTCAAGATTGTACTTTACCTCATTGCCACCGTACTCGACGCAGTCAAACCACTCACTGGCAGCAGGTCAGTGGAGAGAGAGACAGAGAGAGAGAGGGGGGGGAGATGACGTGGCTGTTTTCAGGAACCGCTCTGGTCTGCTGCTGTGTGTGGTGTTCGTTCTGTTGGTGGTGATTCAGAAGGTAGAGTTCGGCACGCTGGCCGCCCTCTTCTCGCGAAAGAAGACGGCCGAATTGTGATGGCCGCCCCTCCCTCTCCCCTCCTTCCCTCCCCCCCCCCACTCCTCCTCATCCACTCGCCTTGTCCTTTCCGTGCTGTCAGTTGGCCCTTCAATGTCCGAATCTTCCTCGTCCTTGTCAGTCTTCTCTCGCGGGTTTCCCCTCTCTCTCTCACTCTCTCGTAGTATGCCTAGTATGGTTGTGACCGCGTCCATGGGGCGTGGCCTCTATGGGCGGAGCCAGAGATGATGTAGCCACCTATCATTCCGCTTTACACACATTGTTCCCCTAAGAGTAGATGCTCTGTGTTATTTGGAGAGAGATTGATTAGAGTGTGCGCTCTTGTATATACAGGTGCTTTGTGAGAACAACGATTGATTTGATTGAAATACGCTGCTTTTACATTGAGATAAATGTGTATAGACTGTATTCAATTGCGTGTAACTGAAGAAGTGGAATGGTACTCTCGCTATAGATACAATATAATGGCAATTTTTGTTTGATTGTTTGATGATTAGCGTATTATTGTAGAACTATCATGAGTTGTTGTTGAATTCAATTCAATTCAATTTATCGCATATAAGGATGATTAAAATGTGCGAGTTGTAAAAGGACATGCAGCCAACGCTGGAACCGACGCCACCTACCGTATCACGCTACACAGTAATGGGTAACATTGATATCTCGTCTGTAGAGGCTCGCGTTTTATCGTTTGGTCCGTCTTTTGTTCCCTCGCGTCCTCTCTCCGCCTCTACTGCGCGTTCTGTTCTCACCGAGTTGCATGTTTTGACTGACACCCTGCGGTGGAAGCGGCGTTTCGCTGATTTCCCGCATGGTCCTGTCACTCTCTCGCGCCATATCCTGTCTTCAACCCCATTCCCACGTTGTCGCTCACACCCGGCGCCATGCGATACGGTGGTTGACTTCAAGATACAGAAACTCGCTGAACAGTTCCAGGGTGTGTTCTCTCGTCTCGCCAACCGACGGACCGAGCCGAACCTCACCCGCGAGGAGAGGACAGCACTTCAAGGATTGCGGGACCGCGTGCGATCACGGGAACTACGGATATGTATCTCTGACAAGGGGGGTGACTTTGTGATTTTGAGTACTGACTTAGATAGACGGATTCACCTGCACCACCTAGCGGACCATTCTATTTACCACCCGGTAAACAAGAGTGAGTTCTATAGGGACCGTGCTGCCCTCAAATCAGAGTGGTCAGCTGTGTGCAAAAGAGGTAAACTGGACAAAGAAGTGACGTCATTCATCTGTCACACTCATCCTACACCACCAGTTCTTTACCTTCAGGTGAAGACCCACAAGATGAGCGAGGCGGACATGCACAGCGACGACGAGAAGAGGATCAAGGTCAGGCCGATCAACAGCGGAGTTGACGGACCAACTGACCGGGTATCTTTCCTTCTTGCGCGGGTTCTGGGTCAACTCCTGGCCTTTGTTCCCGCGCACCTAATCAACACGTCGCACCTGCTGACACAGTTATCTGCTCTTTCCAGGCCATCCTCAGTTCAGATCGAGTCGCTCGATGTTGAGGCACTCTACACCAACGTCGACAACGCGGCGGCGACGGACGCAGTGTGCAGCCTACTACGTCAACATTGGAGTGAGATTAACCACTACGGTTTCAGTCAATCCGACATCAAGGCTCTGCTCACCGCGTGTCTCCGCTGTTCGACATTCGCGTGGGGCGGTAAGTTCTACCGCCAGGTACGAGGGTTGTGTATGGGTAACAGGTTGGCTCCTATTCTCGCAGTCACTTTTATGCATGTCCTAGAGTCATCGTGTCTTAGATCTGGCATCCTCTTCTACGCACGGTACATCGATGACGTCATAGTGGTAGCAGAGAGTAAGAGTGACCTGGATGGTTTGTTTGTAGAGCTCAACGCTCAGTCACCGACGATCCACTTCACCAGAGAAGAGCCGTCGGAGGAGGGATGGTTGCCATTCCTCAACGCTCAGATCTCTAATAAGAATGGTTCATTCCAGACGAAGTGGTACCGGAAGCCGGCCTGCAAGAACATCCTAGTGCACCAACGGAGCGCCCACCCCGACTACATGAAGCGTGCGATCGTCCAAGCGACTGTGAAAACAGCCGCTCAGGTATCCTCTGCATGTTATCGTGACCTGTCTAGTGATATGGCTCTAGCTATTTGCAAGTCGAATGGCTATGACGTCACTCGGACAGGTACAGGTGGTCGCAGCCGCCCTCTCTCGCGCTCTCTCCCTCGTGTCTCATCTGACTCCTCTCGCAACGTACTCCCTACGTTGTGTCTTCCGTTCATTGACGACTCTCTCTCTTCCGCTCTCAGGCACTGCGTGCGCAAGTCGGGTCTGGAGATCGCCATCGTCGACAAGCCGGGTCCTTCTCTTCGCTCGCTCCTGTGCAACAACAGACGATACGACACGTCATGCAACACCAGGTCATGTCTAGTCTGTCCATTTGGTAGAGAGGGGGACTGTCAGAAGAAGGGCACGATCTACCGTATCTCTTGCGATCTTTGCAGTGAACACTACATCGGTCAGACGGGTCGCCCACTGAAGACGAGGATCGCGGAGCACAAGCGAGCTGGCGGAGTCATCGGCCGACACATCATGGACTCGCACCCTCGGGAGAAGACGTCTTTCACTGTCACCATAATCGCAGTCGAACCCTATCCCAAGCGGAGGTGTACTGTAGAAGCCCTTGAGATCAAGAATACCAACCCCATCTTGAATAGGAAGTACGAGCTAGACTCGCACACTTCTACTGTCTCTCTAGTTCCTATTAATCTCGACTTCCGGTGTAGCCGTATCGATTGATCACTGGTGTATGAGTCTTGCCGCGGGCCACGCCGCGCATTACCCCGCCCTATGATCACACATGATCACACGTTACCCATACCACTTATTCATTTCCGTTTTACCGCATACCTTGTAACCTATTGCTTGTGTTTTTCATTGCTTATCTGTGATTGTAGGTGTGTTCTGTCCATCCCTGATGAAGGCTTAGTGCCGAAACGTTGGATAAAAAGGTGATACTTTTTTCGTGGTTTCCGGCTGTGATATCAAATCTCATTTGAATATTACGTTGGGTAACACAAACTTTTCTCTTACGGAAGTCCTTTCAAAAGATAATGAATGTACTTTTAATGAATTTCATAGAAATCTATTTGCATTAACATAAACCACAAAACATTTTTTTTTTAAAGAAATCCAACAGTGCACCCATCTTGTTGAGTCCAAAATTGTATAAAATTTTGCAAAAAAGAGTTTAGATAATGCTGATAGTAAAATTTACAATCCCAATGTCATTTCTATGTAAAATCATGTAGTACAAAAAGTTTCCCTACTGCCGGAACCGAACTCGAGCTATGTATGTCAACGGGCGAAATCGCTAACCACAACACTACTGTGCACACGGCAAGGCACGCGATCTGAATTATATCAGTGCGATCCACAGGCAGTGTGGAATGTGCACTTCCTGTCTGTTGGGGGCAGCCGGTGCGCGCCACACCCCCCCTAGAAAACCATTCGTACACGGGGGATTGCCTGCCCCCAGGGGGCGCGCGCGCGTATCTCGCTTCATACAACAGCTAGCGTTACCAAAATCGAAACTTAACCATTTTCTAACATCCTGATAACATCTATCAGCATCACATTGTTCTCGCAAAGATTCTAAGGGACCTTTCGTTCAGTCGCCTTTTGCCGATTTTAGCGCGTGACTATTCTTAACACAAACCAACCGGCGCTGCCGCGCTGGTTGGAATGAATTGTTGCCTCCAACTCAAGGAATAATATGTAAACGAAAAGGTAAGTACAGAGTTTATAAATAGTTTTATAATTCATTGTTTCATGGTGTTTTCAGAGACGCATATCCGCGCAGAAGACTTGGAACAGCTTTGAGCTTCTCTCAACATGGATACGAAGAATGCGAAAAACATGGCGAAACTCGCGCGAAACGTCTACAAAATGCATCCGACTCTAGTAAGCTCACATTCACGCCATGAACGTAAATGATTCACATTCTAGATTGCCGTCGAAGTCTTCTCGTTCGATAGACTACTGGCAGTGATCAAAACGAGAATCTCGCAGAAACACTATATGCTGGGGAAGTTGTGTGAGGAGAAGTGGCAGAAGTGGAGGGAGAGGCTGGAGGAGGTGATGCACCTGGAGATGGAGGCTGTCGACCAGGCGACTGCTGCAAGGAAACACATGCACGCACAGATGACAAAACACGAGAAGGGGAGAAAGGAAAGAGTAGAGGGGCCAGTGACAGTGAGAAGATATGGGGCAATGGAGGATGAGAGGGAGAGGAGAAGGAAAGAGTAGAGGGGCCAGTGACAGTGAGAAGATATGGGGCAATGGAGGATGAGAGGGAGAGGAGAAGGAAAGAGTAGAGGGGCCAGTGACAGTGAGAAGATATGGGGCAATGGAGGATCAGAGGGAGAGGAGAAGTAAAGAGTAGAGGGGCCAGTGACAGTGAGAAGATATGGGGCAATGGAGGATGAGAGGGAGAGGAGAAGGAAAGAGTAGATGGGCCAGTGACAGTGAGAAGATATGGGGCAATGGAGGATGAGAGGGAGAGGAGAAGGAAAGAGTAGAGGGGCCAGTGACAGTGAGAAGATATGGGGCAATGGAGGATGAGAGGGAGAGGAGAAGGAAAGAGTAGAGGGGCCAGTGACAGTGAGAAGATATGGGGCAATGGAGGATGAGAGGAAGAGGAGAAGGAAAGAGTAGAGGGGCCAGTGACAGTGAGAAGATATGGGGCAATGGAGGATGAGAGGGAGAGGAGAAGGAAAGAGTAGAGGGGCCAGTGACAGTGAGAAGATATGGGGCAATGGAGGATGAGAGGGAGAGGAGAAGGAAAGAGTAGAGGGGCCAGTGACAGTGAGAAGATATGGGGCAATGGAGGATGAGAGGGAGAGGAGAAGGAAAGAGTAGAGGGGCCAGTGACAGTGAGAAGATATGGGGCAATGGAGGATGAGAGGGAGAGGAGAAGGAAAGAGTAGAGGGGCCAGTGACAGTGAGAAGATATGGGGCGATGGAGGATGAGAGGGAGAGGTGAAGGGAAGAAGCGGTGAGGCAGTGGTTCGAGAGAGTCGGTAAGGAAGAGAAAGTAGACTTGTAAGCGAGTTGTGACGTGGAACTCGATTGATTGTGATATTGATGATTATCTATTGATGTATGTATGATGTAAATATATAATTTGAATAAATTTATATCCTTTTTTTGTTAGATGAAAATGTTTCTTTATTCTGAATGGACTCGCGGGTCTCCCTCGCTTTCCTCTTCTTTCGTAGTTTGCTCCTGCGTCCATGGGCGTGGTCTCTATGGGCGGAGACAGCGATGTTGTCAAATGAAAGAAAATCAAGACGAATTACTGAGAAGAGACAATTCATGAAAAGAATATTCAAAGTGTACGAAGGTTGTTCTATTCACATTTTATCATTGCATTTTTGTTAGTTGATTTCCGCAGTTCTGAATGTTGGATTGATGTGCCTGATCGCATCATCTTTGTCCCCATGTTGCAATTAATGACTCCCTCAAGGCAATTTAATTGCAATTTAATTGCCTTGAGGGGGTCATTATGAATGGGTCGTCACAACAACAACAAGGGGGAATCGATAATCGATATGCCGCCCGTGCCTTAGCAGCCGCCCACACCCATCCACACAAGGTCAACCACCTATCCTCTCATATCCGTGTCCTCTTCACTATCACATGTGACCTTCTGTATCTTCATTGATTAATTTCTGTAACACTAGTAGTTCAAAACCTTCTTGTATTGAATTTTGCATAACATGTATGTTAAAGTTATCTAAAATCATCTTTTCTAATGATTCACAATGTGTTCTCAACCTCCAGCATGTTTATTCGAGTTTGAATCTGCGACAACTGATTATTATGATAATCTACTCAAAGAAGCAAAGTGTGAGTTTTTTTTTGCGTTTAGTTCTTATAAATACATTTATTTTTCAGCACTCGACTATAAACATACAATCAAAGCTTTTTCATCAACAGATACATTATCTCTTCCAACTTTTGATATCAGTTGTGATCAAATAAAACTCGAACAAAAAGTAAGACTGTAGAACTCTATGAAATGATTTCATATTCTGGTACCATTTAGATCGATAAAAAATCATCGTTGCTTTCTCAAGGACTTGAATCCATATCTAAACGAAACGGTAAGTATGTACCGAAATGTAAATACGGATTCACATAAGTAGTGTTCAGAATCGACCATACGTTTTGATTTATAATATTTGAAGGTTGTTAACATTTAAAGCGAGTGCAAGTGCACTATTTTGCGCGTCGTCTCTCATTTAGCGCGTTCTCGGAACAAACCCGTGGTGGTCCAGTGGAAAGAGCGTGGTCTCCCAATCCGGAAATGCGCAAAAGTACAAGTCCGGTAACGATTTGGAAAAGATTTGGCAGCGCCAGGGATATATTTCCGGACTATAATAATAGTTTTATTCATACGCATTTGTGGTGAAAACACGGGATAGAAGGAAATACAATAAAATGATCGGGCGGCACAGCAGCCCCCGTCGTCGGTCCGTATCCCTGCAACCTGGTACAACCTTCGAAGGGATTGGCCTCCTCCTTCGCATTGGGAGGCGGGAGGCGCATGCTCCTTCCAATAGACTCCGACCACCACGGCTAGTTCCCAGCAAGCGCCAAATGAATGAGAGACAACGCGCAAAACACTGCACATGTAGCGTTCAAAAGAACTGAATAATCAAAACGGTACCTACGGTTACGGTACAACTTTCATTTCGAAGAAGTGTGAATCTAAACACTAAACACTAAAAATATAAAACATTTAAGTTGTCTCCAGTTGTCCAGGAGTTGAAAAACAGCCCTAGCGCAAATGGTGCGAAGTCATTCGAACTAGAGAAATGGCAGAAAATATATCTTCATTTTACACCTGCATTTTAATGTTTAACTAAGTTTGAACTTTTAGGAAAGGATTTACACGCAAAGAATTTGAGGAAGACTGATCTTAGCGGAGATAAGAAGAATGCGCGAACTCTAATGAAACTCGCGCGAAAAATTCATGGAATACATCCGTCTCTAGTAAGTTTATGTTCACGCAATGTGAAGATACTGATTTCTTTACAGATGGATGCGGAAATGGCTCATTTTGAACGGATGCGAGAGTTGATGAAAGCGAGTATCGAGTTGAAACGAAGAACTGTGGAGAATTTGAATGTGGAAAAAGAGAAGGAGTGGAGGAGTAGAATGGAGGAAGTGATGCACTTGGAGATGGATGCTATGGAAGCAGCTACTGCTGCACTGAAATACATACAAGGACGGTTGGCCAACAAGGAAACAGTCACAAAAAGGAAGAAGAAGAAGAAGAAGAAGAAGAAGAAGAAGAAGAAGAAGAATGAAGGAATGGAGAGACAAGCACAAGAAAGCGATGTGAAAGTGGAGGATACGAGGGAGAGGAGAAAGGAAGAGGCAGTGAGTTCGTGGTTTCGAGCAATAGAGAGAATGAGCTTGGAGGAGAAAGTGGAGTGTACAAGTTGTGGCGATGTGGAACTCGATTGATTGGCATATTTTTTCTCTGTTTGTATTATAAAAATCTTTGACGAGTTGTTTTATGAAAACCATATGTACATTTAAAAAAAGCGAAATTACACAGCATAAACATGAAGGAGAAGAGGAAGACTCCCAAGCCGCAGATCTCGGAAAGTACACACGTACTTACGTTCGGCATATCCAGTCCAGTCCAGCTACAACTACAGTTCACCAGTCCCTTCTCCCCTCCCTCTCTTCTTCCTTCATTCCTCCCGATCCGCTTAGCCCGTGCTATGTCGCCGTGTCGCGACGCTTCTCGTCCCGCTGTTCGTAGAGAGCCTCTCACAGCCAGCACGACATCATATCGCGTCGCACACAGTGATAGCGGCACGGGTACTTGATAGAGAGGCATGCACACACGCACTATGTTGATAATATGTAATGATTTTATCGTTTTGTTTTATAAACCGGTGGAATGCCACGCAGATATCGGATTGGACGTCGCAAGTGGAACAGTTGACCATTTGAAGTTCTTTTGAAGAAAGTCAGTGTAAGACACAGACACATGCCACGCAAGGAAGTTTGCATGTTCTTCTCACCGTGTATTTGTGCCACCCGACTCCACCGATTGTCATGACATGGCATCTGCGTTGGCTCAGAAAGAGAGAGGAGAAGATGCGTTGAGAGAACAGACAGCGAGACGAGGAGCCGACATCATTCATCGAGGAATCCCGGAGAAGCAGATCGACACCCGCCAATCGAGGAGTCGCCCAGCAGCTGCCGTCCGAGGATCCGCCGTCGCCCGTCCGCTCCGATGTTCTCCGCGCCTTCCTGTTCCTGTCCATCTCGCCGGCCGCCGACTTCATCTGCCGCCGCGGGAGTGTCGCGGTCATTGGAACCGCGATCGCGCGCGGCCCCGCCCCCGCCATTATCTGGACAGAAGAGTCTCCGCGCTTCCCCCACGGAGCAGAGTGACCTCTCGCTCTTCTCTCTCGCCTTCCACCTACCAATAAATATGATAGTGCTCATGTTCGTGTTTTGCGTATTTGAGTAGTGTGGACATTTTGGGGATGTGGTAACATCTAGTGGTTATTGGGGGGAAGGGGGTGAGAGAGGGGGATTAGGCTGTTGTGGCACTTATTGGCGACTCTCGCAGTAGTGTCAACCAGGGTGGACTGGTAGGAAATAAGATCATCAAGTGTTGTGTTTAAATCCACTAAACCACCGGATCGCACACGCCGGATCACCAACACTGCCTAGCGTCCACTACACACTACACAACGGCCACAGTGGGCGGGATTAAACAAATATCATACATTTCCAAGTGCGGCAGAATCCTTTCTCACCTCAACATATATGTCTTGTTGCTCTTTTTTGAAGTAAACATAACACTCATTTTGAAAAAAAAACATGATGTGAATATCGGATTAGGGAGAAACGCATAAGGCGACTGTGTTGTCGCTGAGCGGCCGAACTTAACATTTCTCTGTACTTCGCTCCACATTGATCAATGAATCAGATAAATTGGCATACAAGTAGTAGCACAAACTATTGACAAAATGAACCAAAACAACAATACAATCAATAATCCACAGTACAACATATACGAATCTCAAGAAAGCAGCAGGCGAAAGCGCAATCAGAGGGTAAACACGGGATGTAGGACGTTTCCACCACATTTCTTTTAAAAAGTGAAGAAAAAGACGATTTTTCCACAAGTACTACTATGAAAGAAAGAATGAATGAATGATTCTTCCATCGATCATGAACGATTCTTTCCATTTGCTAGGACGTTTCTTTCCCGAGTTTCACATCTTGGTTTGTGTGACGACAATTGAAATTCCTAAAACATAATTTAGTCATGAATTGATGAATATTGAACGTTAGCACTATTTTTTGATCACTCGTAATTCCAGGAGAGAGCCTAAGTCTAAGATTCGGACGAAACGAATCTCGGTAAGAAAGGAAAGAAGCGATTGGAATAGAGAAGACGGCATAGATTGCGTTAGTGACTGACCGATGATGGATTGTGGGAACTGTCGTTTTCGGATGAGACTCATGGCTGCTCTCCTGTAGCATCCAACGAAGTACATCACAATTATGGAATCGAAGAGAGGAAACCAGCTGAGGCAAGCAGAAAACAGAGATCTGCAACTGCAAGAACGTTTTATTATTGAACATTTTGTGCTATCAGTGACAATTCACTTCTTGAATTGAATTTAAAAATCTGAACGTTGTTCTCACAAAAGTGCACAGGATATACATACATAGGTAGAGACCCCCAGTGGGCGTGGGGTATTGTGTTGCAGAAATTTACATTTTGGCAACATAATGCCGTGAGATGCGGTTTCAAACCATTCGAAAGAGCGCGAAAAGTTGTATAGTGCAGGTAGCGGGGTGATGTAGTGATGCTGTTCCTTATAAAAAATTCTAAAAATGTGTGATTGTGACGTCACACTCCACTGTGAGAAAGGGTGTGGCCTATATTTAGAATAGAAATAATAGTTTTATGCATGTGCTTGTGTTGAATTGAGATAAACCCAAACAGAGGTACTTAACGCTTGTACTTTTCAAAAGAGAATTAATGTCCTTTTGTTGAATTTCGAAGAAGTTGTTTTTTCCCAAAGTTAATGTATGTGTCAATGTGTCAATGTATCATGTATTAATGTTAATGTACTGATAGTTTCTGCGTGATAGTTTCTGTGAAACTATCATTGTTTGTTCAAAGTAAATCAACAGATATAACAAACAACAACAATAACAACAACAATACAATGCGTGTGAACGACTACGCAAATCACAAACAGTGTGCACATTATCGCGCTCTCCCGCACACATTCCGCATCACGAACCAATGAGCGCGCGGGGGCGGGGCTAGTGAGCGGGTCTTTCAGCGAATCAGCGACCAGCAGCATACCTCACAGACGTGCAGACCTAACCAGCGAACATATTTTTGGGTCCTAAACTATTGTTTTATGTTTTGTTTTGGTTTATAGTGTTTAACGGACGATTTAGAGACAATATCATGATATAACTCTGAAACATTTAGTATTTGAATGATTTACAAGCGATTTTGGCGGCCCTGCGGTCCGAGCGGCTCTGCGCGCCGCTGGATAAAACCCAAACGATCGGCGCTTCGCGCCGATCCTAACAAAATCACATCACTAGTGTTTTCAGTAGACCTCATTGGAAATATAGGGGGCGGTATAGGAAAGATATAGGATACAATTTGACTAATTAAAAATCGTATTCTACACTACATCGTATGCTACAACGTATCCGGTGTTGGTTCGTGAATCATTCTACCTATAATTAAAACACAGATGATGCAACGGTGTTTCGAGCTGGCGGAGTCATCGGCCGACACATCATGGATTCGCACCCTCGGGAGAAGACGTCCTTCACTGTCACCATAGTCGCAGTCGAACCCTATCCCAAGCGACGGTGTACTGTAGAAGCCCTTGAGATCAAGAATACCAACCCCATCTTGAATAGGAAGTACGAGTTAGACTCGCACACCTCTGCTGTCTCACTAGTCCCTATTCATCTCGACTTCCGGTGTAGCCGTATCGATTGACCACTGGTGTATGAGTACTTGCCGCGGGCGCCCTATGATCACACGTTACCCATACCGAGTCACTCTCTCCTCACCACTTATTCATTTCCGTTTTACCGCATACCTTGTGACCTATTGCTTGTGTTTTTCATTGCTTATCTGTGATTGTAGGTGTGTTCTGTCCATCCCTGATGAAGGCCTAGTGCCGAAACGTTGGATAAAAAGGTGATACTTTTTCGTGGTTTCCGGCTGTGATATCAATTCTCATTTGAGCTCTATGAGTTTATGACACTTTTTTTCGGCACAAAAGTACTTCGTAAACTGTGCCTTATTTCTGCAAACTTTTTTTTTTAAACTGTACCCTTTTTTTACAAACTGTACCTTGTTTTTGCCAACTGTACACTGTCCCTTATTTTGTCAAAAGTCCAGTATTACCTTCCTGTCCTTAGTTTTCTGTGTTTTCTTTTAGTTTTAGTTTTAGTCGTGGTTTCTGGTGTCTTCTGGTGTATTTTATAAGTATGCGTTGTTTCCGGGTACTATTGTCCTCTGATCAGACATATAATTAGGTGGCATTTGTTCTCCACGTAGGACATGCATCCACTCACCCGTCTGCCCCTCCCAGCCCTATGTTGAATACGGAAGCGATTGTGAAGAGGACCACTGGGCAACAGCAACACATAAGAGGAGATAGTGTCTGAAGGTATTATAATATTACTACTGCATAGTTCTGTTTAGTTTTCAGTTTGTTCCATTGATTCATCGCTCTTTTCGTGACAATGCACGAACCTGATAGAATAGACTCCTGAGTAGTTGTGCCTGCATTTTCTTTGTTTTGTCGCTGAATGCGATTCCTCGGAGGGCGGATCGAACCCGCAAGCCACACACTAACATCACACACACTTGTGCTGCTGAAAACAACACATCAACATCAACACACTTGGGTCATCCGACGGTGGAAGAAGTTCGGTCTGTTTAGCATACTGAATTTGATTGACAACCGACGAGAGGAAGCAGGCCTAGGATTAGGGAGAGGAACTCACATATCAACAGCATGGCGTTCACAAACGAGTAGCGAATGTCCCCGAGAGACATCTGAAATAGAAAGCTAAAATCATAATTGAATTGATTAAAGTATATTTACTTACATTTTGAATGTTAATCGGACTATATCCAAAAATTTCACTCACTCTCGTAGCAAAGAAGGCGAGTGTATCGTTCGATTCACGATTCATCTTTTCCTGAACAGAAATGGAGATACAGATACATTCTCTTCTGAAAAGTACAAGCGTAAAGTAGCTCTGTTTGGGTTCACCTCAATTCAACAAAAGCACATGCATAAAACTATTATTTCTACACTAAACTATAAACACAAACCTGCTCTCTCAAACGATATGTAGAAACGTATACTTTATCGATACTTTTACAATAGGGGCTATATAATATATTTTTTTATTTCTTATGAAAGCATTGTGAAAATCAATAAACAGCTATAAAACAATCGTTAAGTTTACAAATGAAGTTTTCATTATTTTTGAATGTATACAAATACAAGAGCTTTTTCATAGATGACTCAATTGATAAACGGGTTAATAGAATGTGAGTGATATAATGTGTGTGTGCAATAGTATATTCATATTGGCATTTGATTGTCAATGTATTTGTGATCGTTTTGAGAGAGCAGGTTTGTGTTTATAGTTTAGTGTAGAAATAATAGTTTTATGCATGTGCTTTTGTTGAATTGAGGTGAACCCAAACAGAGCTACTTTACGCTTGTACTTTTCAGAAGAGAATGAATGTCCTTTTGTTGAATTTCGAAGAAATTTTCTTTTTTCATAATGTATTTAAAACAACAAAGATAACAACAACAAAACAGCGCGCGTGAACGACGACGCAAATCACAAACAGTGGGCACATTATCGCATTATCGCGCTCTCCCGCACATACTCCGCATCACGAACCAATCAGCGCGCGGGGGCGGGGCTAGTGAGCGGGTCTTTCAACGAATCAGCGAACAGCTGCACAACTGACAGACGTGCAGACCTAACCAGCGAACATATTTTTGGGTAATAAACTATTGTTTCATGTTTTGTTTTTGTTTATAGTTGTTCAACGGACGATTTAGACACAAGATCATGATATAACTCTGGAACATTTATTATTTTAATTATTTACAAGCGATTTTGGCGGCCCTCCGGGCCGAGCGGTTCTGCGCGCCGCTGGATAGGACCCAAACGATCGGCGCTTCGCGCCGATCCTAATTGCGCGAATTGAATATTATACCTTGAACTCTACGATCTCTTCCTGATTCGCTCCGGGATTGTGCCAGAGTTCGTAGAATACGGGCAGACAGTAGTCGACGACTGAGAATGCATAGAATGCGGGAGGGAGGAGGAAGCGGAGGGAACGGGAGAACCACGCCAGCTCGTCGGAACTGCAACAAGGACACCATCAACTTCCTATCTGACACTCAATCGATAGTTGTGTGAACGTGAAGAGACATGGGTCTATTCAATCTCGCCTGTCCGCTTACTCTGTCTCACACCGCGCGAAGACTCCAGATATGCAAATTTTCTCGCGCCGAGAATGAGTAGAATTGAGAGACTCAGACAATCGGCAATTTTATGTTTTATTCCCATAGTAGGTCACTGTCGGCTCAGCGAGTGTCGACGATCGTTTCCAATAAATACAACAAGTTCGTTCTATCGTTGTTTTTTGTTTGTGGTTAGATTTACTTGATTCGACGACTGACCAAAGAATAGGGTTGTGTGTTGTGTGTTTGAGTGTGTGTGACCTTACACGACGAACATATTTCTCACTACGAAATCAAAACGTCGCAGATGGTTTTCTAGATTTTATTTTAGGTATATTTTTAGTTCGCTGTGTGTCTCAGTTCGCTGTGTGTCTCTGGCGGAGGGAGGTCGCTTTTACCCCCTCGCCCGCCGGCTGCCGTCTGTATTTTATCGATCGACGGATCCCAGCCCGCGCAGACCACCGCCCATACTCGTACATCGCCGAGTACAGATCCCATTGTGGTTACTCGGCCGTTTCAGTGAGATGATTTCAAGTTTTGATTAAATCTCTCTTCCCACTGCACACTCTTCTTTTGGGTGATTTTGGAGTTGAAAATCACCCACTAGAGGTGTGCTCATCTCGCACTCTCTCTCCCTCTCTTTGCCCATGTCCCCTCCCAACACCCCCTTGGATATCATCCCCCTCCTCCACACTCTGGTGGAACAGCAGGGACGGATGCTGTCCAACCAGGAGGCGATGCTCAAGAACCAGGGAGAGCAGCTGGCCGCGCTCACTTCCATCGTCCACCAGCACACTGGCAAGATCGACGACATTGCGCGCTCCGTCTGCGCCCTCTCTTCCCAGCGCGCTCCCTCACCGGCTACTCGCCCGCTCACCTACTCGGACATCACTCGCGCTGTGCACATCAATCGCCACGTTGTGGAGGATAAGGCGACCCGAGCAGTGATTGTCGGACGCCACGAGTGCTCGACTCCTCAGGAGACTGCCGCCGCTGACAAGCTCTTCCTGCAGGCGCTCGTTAGTAGAACAGCCGACTCCACTCTCATCGGACTTCTCAACGAGGGCCGTATCTCATCGCACCGCCACCCGCCGAATCGCAAGAAGGACGAGCACAGAATCATCAAGATCCAGTGCCCGGATGCTGACACTCGCACGGCTCTTCTGCGCGTAGTCTGGGGTCACCGCTGGAGCGACCTCGAGAACCTGCAGTTCCGGTACGCCAGGAGGGACTACACGCAACCGGAGCTCGACCAGGACTACGCTCTCCGCGCTGAGGCCAAGAAGAAGAACGAGGAGGCCGGCAAGGTGATCGTGGTGGTGAGGGATGGCCGCCTGCACACCCTGCGCACGCCTCGCCCGTTCACCGACCACAAGAAGCCGACACCCGCCCCTCCCACCGTCACCGACTTCATCCCGCCGTCGGCGCCCGCCCCTGCTCCTAGGGGACGCCCTACCACTCTCTCCAAGTCCTCCCGCCCCCGCCCCACCTCTGCCTCTGTATCTTCCTCAAAATCCCGCACTAAGCGGGCTAATGACACTGCTGCCGCCTCCTCTTTGCAGCAGCAGGCTCCGAAGCAGTCGCGGGTGGACGCGAGCGAGCCGACCGACGTGTCGCCTACTGCGATGGACACGAGCAGCTCTGGTGCCGCTGCCTAGGACCTGCCCTCGAGTCCTGTTTTGCTCAACGACGGTCAGGTGTCTTCTTCTAGTTTTGATAGTGTTGTTGTCCCTCACGTTGATTGTACTCTCTCTTCTCATGTAGTAGGCATTCCGGGTTCTAAGGTTATTCTTCTAAATGCGCAATCGGTCAGAAACAAGTTTTATGAAATCGAATTATTATTAGAATGTGAAAAGCCCTTGATCTGTTTATTCACCGAATCGTTGTTAGATCCACAGGACTCCGTGTCGTCACTCAAATTGGGTGGTCGCTACAACATTTTGCGTTCCGATAGGCCGTCGCACGCGGGTGGTGTTTTAGCGCTGTACGGTTCTACTCTCACTGTTCAACATGTTGCCAGCAAATCTCTCAATAACTTGAGTGAGGTTCTCGTATTTGACATTCTACCGTCCCCCACGTTCGTATATTCCAAACCAATACGTTTCATAACCTGCTACATACCGTACCCCCGGGTCATCTCAAATAATTAAATATACTGGTTCGCAATTAATATCGAATTTGGATTCACTTGTTGATCATGATAATCGGTTTCACTTGATTCTTGGTGATTTTGATGCTCCCAATATCAATTGGAAGACCTTACAAGAATTTCGGTTACTTTGACAAATCACTGCTCGATTTCTCCCTTTTACACTCCCTTTGTCAAACTGTTCAGCGTGCCACAATGGTCAGACGGGTAGGTAGACGTGCGCATACTCTTGATTTCGTATTTACGGACAACATTAGTCTCATTGGTTTCTCTAATCCACTCCTCAAATTCTCCACTTGTGATCATTTACCTATTGAAGTAATCTTGCAAATTCATGACTATCCACCCAACTCCAACGTCTCTCTCACCTTACACCGAAACTATAAAAAAGCTAACTGGATGAAAATTAATGAAATCATTTCTGAAATCAATTGGAGTCGCGTATTTCTTGGCAAAAACACTGAGGATGCGTGTTCTGAATTCTACCGTATTATTCACAACATAATCGATGATCACATTCCGCTTGTCGCTTCAAAACCCAATCGCACCCGCATTCTTCCATCTCATTTAAATAAACTGAAGCGACATGCTATGAAGTTGTCATCGATCAGACCGCAATCTATGGATTCAGATCGAGTTCAGCGTAAATTACGCAAAGCTATTTATAAATGGAATTGTAAACGTGAGAATTTTTTTATTGTTAATGGAAACCGGTCAGCATTCTACCGGGACGTTCGCCAAAAAACGAATCCAGCAGATGGTATGAGCTCTCTCTGCAACAATGGAGTTTTAGTACACGAATCAGAAAATACATGTGAACTTTTTGCTGCATATTTTGATTCAGTGTATGCTAATTTGGGTTCCCCACCTGGGTCTCAACTGCAATATTTAAATGAATCTCTGGATGTTATTGATATTTCCCTTTTAACTGTTTATCATTTTATCAGTAAACTAAAATCTAAATTCAACTTTTCTCCAGATGGAATTATTAATGTTGTTCTTAAACATCATCCCACCATCCACTAGATGGTGTGAGATGAGATGTTTAAATTCCGTAACGGTTCCGCTGACCATTTTATTTTCCATGTCTATGTCAGTTTGTTCTATTCCGCAGATCTGGAAAGAAGCATGGATTAAGCCTCTATACAAAAAGGGTCCTCGTGAACTCGTCTCGAATTACAGGCCTATATCTCTAACTTGCAACATATCCAAAGTTTTTGAACGCCTCTGTGTAAAGCAAATAACAGATTTCTTTGAGAAAAATAACGTTCTTTCCCCTAAACAATTTGGTTTTTGCAAAAACAGATCTACAAATGCCCAACTCATTGAATGCCATAGCCATTGGTGTAAATATGTTTCGGCAGGTTTAGTCGTTGACTGCATATACTTTGATTTCAAGAAAGCTTTCGACACCATAAATCATGCACTTCTGTTCAAAAAATTAGATTCCATGGGCATCCGCGGAAACACCCTTCGGTTGGATTAAAGAGTTTGTCAAGGACAGAAAACAGTCCGTTATGGAATGGTTGGTGCCAAGCAATCAAAACCGATAAAGGAACAGAGGCGTACATCAGAACCGTGTGGTAATGAAATTTTCAAATTCGCACGAAATCATCACGCACCGAGGTGCATGTATGTTTCAGGCAAAGTTGCAAACAGGAATCGAACCCGTGGCTGCGAGAGTGACAGCCCACAGTCTTTTCCACTGCGCCACGCAGCTCATTGGGTCATCTCGCGCAAAGACCTCTGCCCTTCCCGAGAACTGACTTCTTTGCGAAAGCGATCACAATATCGATCGGCCCCGCGACAATGGGACTTCCCGTCAAAACACACATTTGAACGCCTATTTTCGTGTGGTAACGGGACGATCTGTGGTAATTGGTGTGTTAACGCGGTAACAGCTTTGAATCGTTATTTTTTTTTCTTTTTTTGGCATTCCAATGGGTCAAGTTATGATCCAAAGTCGAAATTAATGCGCCACTGTTCCTTTAACTGTGGAGTTCCTCAGGGTTCATGTTTAGGCCCACTACTTTTCAACGCATTCATTGACAACATCTCTGATAATTTACCTGAGAATGTTAAATGCGCACTCTATGCCGATGACTTGAAAGTGTACTACCCGTTTGACCCTTGTGATACAATTGCTGCGTCAATATTCCAACTAGCTATAATTATCGTAATTGATTAGGCATCCTCTTGAGGGCTACAAGTTTCCACGGAGAAAACTCAAATTCTACACAGGTAAGAAAAACCCTAAGCACACTTACTTTGTACATGGATGTGCCTTAGTTAGTCCCTGTTGAAATCGCTAAAGATTTGGGTGTTCTCATGAGCGGATCACTCTTATTCAGAGATCACTACACCCACATTATTCAACAAACTCTTTTTGCCATAAATGATTTTTCAGAACCTATAAAACTAGGGATCTTAACATCTTGGTAACTGCCTACAAAACTTATTTTAGATGCAAATTGGAATACTGCACTGAACTATGGAATCCGCAGGATGTATTTTCTGTGAACCTCATTGAAAATGTACAGCGTTATTTCACTTGTCGCGTGTGTCAGCGTATCGGTCGCACCCTTTCCTATCCTCAACGCCTAAAGCTGCTCAATCTTCAAACACTCGAATATCGCCGTTTTTTTGAATGACATCACATATATCCATAAGGTTCATTCACTCTAAAACAATTTTTGATTATCAAGGGCTTTTCACTATTATCCCAACAAGATCCAGAAACTCAAACGAATTTAGAATTGTGCCTTCATTTGATAACAATGGCCAAATAAGCACATTTATTAGTAGAGCTTTTAGTACCTGGAATGCCTTACCTTCTGACGTTGTACATATCCGTGACCACACCTCTTTCAAACAACACCTATCCTCCCTAGAATTAATGACACTGTCTAAAATCCGTCGTATTTGAGCACATCCATGTTTTTCCTTTCCTTTTGTATCATATCATGTTATCTATCGTTCATGTTATGTCACCCTTTCACACATACCAATGTCGTACCCTATTTTTTCCCGTTTGGCAATGTCTCTGTTTATGTAACACGGCAATAAATATATATGTATACGATATAAATATGAAAAGTAATTATATTTGGCATTATTTCAGGCGACAGTCGTATGAAAGTTTGAGTGGTGTGCTCCTTTAAAACCCCAGTGGCCTGTTTCTGACGATTTTTATCATTTACGCATCATGAAATGGTAGTTTTTTCTCTCTCTCGGCCCCTAGCGGCACGTGAATTTCGCCCTATTTTCTGTGACCTGGCTGGCCGGCCGACCGAGGAGAATCGCGCTGCGACCGCGGTGGCACGGTCGAATATCTTTTCCCATCTTGCCACCAGGAGCCGGTACGTCTGGTAGTATAGCCTGGACGGAGGTCTAGAGTTAGGGGGGACTCAGTTATCATCAAAACCCCCTGAGAATGGTGCATAACCGCCCTAAGAGGACTCTGTCTGCCGGACATCTTCCAGAGTCGCCCTCGTTCGTGCCTCCGGAGAACAAGCGCGACAGGATGGAGTCGACAGCCAGCGAGTACGAGGAGTGCGAGGACATCGAGCTGGTCGAGGAGATCCCCACTCCCGCCGCCTCCCCCACTCGCCCTACGTGCCAGATGGGTTCCTCTCTCTCCCCCAGTGTCATTGTCCCCTCGCATGGTATTGATCTCTCCTCTTTGTCTGCCCAGGTCAGTGCTCACAGGGCACAGATAGATGATCTCTCTCGCATGTTCTCTGATCTGTCTTGCCGCCTCGCTGCTATCTCCAAGCAGCTGACAGCCGACCCGACCGCCCACATCAAGGAGCTGATTGAGGAGAAGGAGCGTCGCCGTTCGATCGTGGTGGCCGGTATCCCCGAGCAGTACAACATGTCCGCCATGCACCGAGCCTACGCCCTCCGCGACCAGGTGTACACTCTGCTCGACTTCCTGGACATCGAGTCGATCCCCGTCGCCATCTACCGTCTCGGAGAGCTGCGCGACCGCACCCGCCTTGTCAAGGTGGTGTTTGCCGACAGCCACTTTGCCCAGCTGGCAGTCAGGCGCTCTACCTAGCTGCGCAACTTCGACGAGCCCGTCTTCATCCGGCCGTCGCAGACCCGCGAGGAACGCACCGCCGCCTACAACCTCCGCCGAGAGCGCGACGAGCGCCGCCGAAAGGGAGAGAGGGTGACGATCAAGGACGGCATGATCGTCCCCTCCGACACGCAAGGACCCTCCCACCAGAGGAAAAAGCAGCATGGAAACCGCCACAACCACGCCCCTGTCTGGAGCGACGACAGCTGGCACCCCACCGGCCAGTCGTCAAACTAGACGACTCGCCTACAGAAGCACGGTCCACTCTGCCTATCTCAGTTCTATACTTTAACTGTTTCTCCCTGGTAAACAAGATTGACCACCTCACTAACACGCTCCGCACCGCCTTTCCCGACATAGCTGTCCTCTCAGAAACCTGGTTGAAGACAAAGCACGAAGACTCCGCCATCACCGCCGACTTGCCACACTACGCGATCAACCGCTGCGACCGCCCTCGCAGGAAAAGAGGAGGGGTCGCCATCCTCACCAAGGCCCCCCCTCATCTCCTCAGTCATCATCTCCCACTCGGAGCCCACTGCGTTCGAGCTGCTCATAGTGGACACCAGCTTCTGTGGCTCCTCTATCCGACTCTGTGCGATCTACCGTGCTCCCAACTGCAGCGCCACCCACACTGCCGACCTCGTTTCCATTATTGGAGATCACTTCGACACAGACGCGCACATCATCGTCGTTGAAGACGTGAACCTGCCCGACCTCACGTGGCCGCATCCCACATCCACCACACCGACGAGCCAGCCGTTCGTCGACATTCTCACACAGTTCGACCTCGTGCAGCACATCGACCAGCCGATCCACCGACACGGCAACACGCTCGATCTGGTGTACAGCAGTGGCTGCGTCACATCCTGGTCCATCACTGCCCCTCTCGGCACTTCGGACCACTTCGGAATCTCCATCGTCACTGCCATTCCACGCGTCGCCCTTCCTGTCACCTGGAAGAGAGACTTCGAGTCTGCCGACTACGACCGCATCATCTCTGCTCTAGTGGACGTGCCATGGACGAACCTTTTTCGCGCCTCGTCGTCGGCCGACGAGATGTACGTCATCTTCACCGACATCATCCACCAAGCCATCGATCGGTTCGTTCCCATGAAGAGATTCTCTCCAAATGAGATACGAGTACCGGAATACCTCACAGCCCACCGGGAGCAGCTCTTCCAGGAATGGCTGTCGTTCCCTTCCGACACCCGCAAGCAGAAGTTCAACTACCGCGACGTCAAGTGCAAGCGTCTCATTGCCAAGTACACTCGTTCTGTCGAGCGCGCTATCGCTCGAAGCAATGACAAAAATCGCTTCTACAGATACGTCAACAGTCGCTTATCCACTCGCTCGTCCAACTTCATACTACGCGACAGTACTGGTCATTCTGTCGTCAAGGATGATGCCAAGGCCGCTCTCCTCTCGGCGGCCTTCTCTTCTGTGTTCACTGCCGACGACAACCTTACGCCTACCGTACCCCACCAGGATAAGTCGACGTGTATGCCGTACTTCGCACCACACATCGTCTGTGATTTAATCGAGCACTGGACCACTTCCTATGTTCTCACTCCAGACCGCATCCCCATGCTTTTCCTGAAGCGAGTCGCCATCTCTGTCGCCGAGCCGCTCTCACAGATCTTCAATTCGAGTATATCGAATTCCTCTGGAAGACCTCCTTCATCACTCCAATTCCGAAGGAGAAGGGCGCCACCGATCAACTCAAGTACCGCCCCATCTCGAGTACCTGCTTTCCTTGCCGTGTCTTCGAGCGGATTCTGAAGCAGTCGATGCTGCAGCACATCGCCGCCCGCAACATCGTGCCCGCCGAGCAGTGTGGCTTCGTTGCCCGCAAGTCGACTGAGCTGCAGGTTTTGCAGTGTCTCGACGACTGGACACGCGCCGTCGACGAGAAGAAGAACGTCGACGTGATCTACTTTGACTTCGCCAAGGCATTCGACAGAGTCTGCCACAACAAGCTTGTGCTAAAACTCAACTCATACGGGTTTAGCACACCCGTCGTCAAGTGGATACGTAACTACCTCGATGGCCGCACTTTCCAAGTACGAGTCAACTCTGCCTTCTCACCGTCCAGACACATTCTATCAGGAGTGCCACAGGGGACGGTACTCGGTCCCGTCCTCTTTAACGTCTTCACCGCCGATCTCATACCTCAACTTCGTGAGCACGTCACCTGCCGTGCCTACGCAGACGACCTGAAGTTCTACCGTCCGTTTGTTCAACACGATAGCCGTCAACCACTTCAAGACGCCATTGACATCGTCAATCAGTGGTCCACACTCTGGCAACTGCCTCTAGCCGCACACAAGACCAAGACGCTGTACATTGGAAAGAAGAATCCACGCCACATCTACACAGTAGACTCAACTGCCATCGTTGGAGTCTGGAGTCGACGAAATTGTAGATCTTGGGTTCACCATAACCTCAGATTCACACTTCACCAAGCACTGTCGCATCATCTACTCGAAGGCGTACAATAGGGCGTACACCATTTTTCGCTCGATCGTCTCCTCTGACAGGCAGATGCTCATCAACATTTAACCACCTATGTGAGACCGCTCTTGGAGTACGGCACGTGTGTGTTCAACCCATCGGACAAGGCATCTATCGTACTACTCGAGCGCGTGCAGAACTACTACACACGGGTCGTCTTCGCGCGCACAACGTCACTCGGATTCGACGCGTCTCCAGAACAACGCAACGGGGTTTTCCAGTTACAGTCACTCGAGAAGCGCCGCCACATCAACGACATCGTGATGCTCTACAAGGTACTCACTCGCCCCCTCTGTCCTCTACAGGCGTGTGATTTTTCCCCTATTTTCCCTTTGGCTGCCGGGTCAACTCCATCGATCGGCCGCCATAAGGGACCACGTGCGACAGGTTCGCACACACCCTCCAATACAGAAAGTGTCCTGCAAGGTACAGGTATCCCTTCTTTCTCAACAATGCTGCCTCCGCCTCCCGATCTCCCTCCGGAAACACCGGCTTGGGTGCGCGCTCTCTTTGACTATCAGGCGAAGCAGATCGAATTCATGCAGTCTTTCGTCGTTGAGAACCAGCAGGCAATGCGTAGTATCTCGGACACTGTCAACCACCTCGGCAAGATAGTAAAAGAGATTCAGTCAGAGCGCAATGCTAGTTCCCCTCCCTGTTGCCACCCTCTGGCTGCGCCCGCGACCCCCGCACCCGCAACCTTTACTCCCGTTCCCGCCTCTTACGCTGACGTCATCCGCATCATTCACACGGATAGTGACTCGATACGCGATAAGGCCACGCGCATGGTGATCATAGGCAGAAAGGAATGTTCGGACCCCTCCAAGACCTCCCAGGAGGACGCCGCCTTCCTCAAGCGCCTCGTCGAGTGTGCTAACTCCACTGAGATACGCGATGCGTACAACAGGGGCGACGTGTCGCTCAAGAGACACCCCGCCGACCGCCGAGACACGGACCACCACCGCCTGATCAAAGTGCAGCTGCCTTCGAAGGAGCTGCGTGACACTTTCCTTTCGTGTGTCAACGCCGCCCGCTACTCTACTCTCCAGGATGAGCAGTTCCGCTTTGCCAGGAGAGACCTGACCTCACACGAACTGGCCGAGGAGAAGGCCGCCAAGGCCGAAGCCAGCAGACGCAATGGAGTAGCCAAGAAGGTGGTTGCAGTGGTTAGGGACTGCAAAGTGCATATGCTGGCGCATCCCCGCGCTTTTGTGAACGATAAGCGCGCTGCCTCTGTTTTCAAGAAGCCTAGTACTAGTGCCGCACCCAAGGCCGGTAGGGCAAGCAAGCGCCAATCTGTCAGCAGTGAAGCGCAGCAAAAGGGACCCAAGCAGCCTCGCAGCCAATCCAAATCTGGACCCCGCCGCTCGCAGCGTCTTGCGAGCAACATGAATGATACTGCACCAGTCATTCCAGACCATCCCGTGGACGTGGAGCAGTCACAGACCGAGGTTATGGAGGAAGACGAGGTGTTCGAGGCGTCCGACCTGGTCGCCGCGCTCTCACAGCCGGCCAACCCCTCCTGCCAGCCGACACAGTCTCCCCCGCAGTAGGATGCGTGTGCCCAGCCCGACTGCCCTCTCACTCCGTCCGCGTGTCTCCCAGCTGACTCGACTCCAATGGAGCCTGCCAGGGTAGGTTCTCTTAACTGCTCTAATTCCCATATCTCCCACGACTCACTACTCACAGGCATATCCAGTTTCCTCATTGTTCTTTTAAATGCTAGGTCTGTTCGCAACAAACTCCATGATCTCGAGGCTTTCCTCCACAAGCCCGACATCTGTATCCTGACAGAATCGTGGCTCAATGCGCATGACTCGTGTAGTGTCTTGAAACTCGGTGGTGTGTACTCTGTGTTTCGATGTGACCGACTTTCTCACGCAGGCGGCGTACTCATTCTTGCATCCACGCGCGCTAGTGTCTCTCTCATTTCCACTCACCGCATTGACTCTCTATGCGAGGTTTTGTGTGTTGATATACATCCCTCTTCCGCCCTATCTCTCATTCGACCACTGCGTTTAATTGCTGTCTACCGGACTCCTGGTCTCTCCCCTGTTATCCGTGCTGCCAGCCAAAAACTTCTCGCTACTATGGATTCTTTGATGTTGGGTGATTCGCACTCTCACGCGATTCTAGGTGATTTCAATTGCCCTGGCATCGATTGGCCAGCCGGTCAGTCTCGCCTCGCTTTTGATCGCGCGTTGCTTGATTTTTGTTCTACATTTTCACTCACTCAGACTGTTAGGGTTCCGACGATGGTCAGAGTCCCAAGTCAAACGCCACATATTTTGGATTTGGTCTTGGTTGATTCTCGTGACTTGGTGTCCGACATAAGAGTAGGCGCGCCTGTCTCCACTTGTGACCATCTTCCTGTATTCGCTCGCCTCGCAGTGCATTCCCATGTTGCTTCCATGTCTCGCCCAGTTTATGTTTACAAGAAGGCCGATTGGTCAGCCATAAATGCGCGTATCGCATCTACTGACTGGACACGTGCATTCGCACACCGCCGGATTGATGAATGTTGCGATATTTTCGAGCAATTTGTGCACCAGTGTCTGCCCGATTTTTGCCCGTCCGTGTCACACAAAGCTCGCTCACCCACTCTCCCTCCACACATTCGCACTCTGAGCCGTAAGGCATCTCGCCTCGCGTCTCGCCGGCCCATGTCGACTGACGCGCGCTGTGCCCGCAAGGCAATCCGCAGGGCACTCTATAGATGGAATTGTAAGAAGGAAGCGGCCCTTATAGATAAGGGACCGATGCCGTTTTACAGGCATGTGAGGAATAGGCTCAGTCCTGCAGATGGGATAGGCGTGGTGGTTGATTCAAGTGGACATTTTTTACACGAGCCCGCTCAAAAGGCGGAGGCATTCGCGTCCTTTTTCGATTCAATCTACGCGTCTCACTCATCCTCACTCCCGGGTGACTCTCTCTCCCTCTCTGCCGCTTGTCTCTCTCACATTGACGTCTCACCGAGTATTGTCTGCAAGGTGATACGTGGTATGGCGAGTAAGCTGAATACATCCCCGGATGGAATCACTCATACTTTCATCAAGCATACGATTGACACGATTGCATTTCCACTATCTCTTCTGTTCCAACAATCCGTGTCCGTTTGCGCAGTTCCAGATATATGGCGTCTGGGTTACATCAAGCCGATTCATAAGAGCGGTCCTACCCATGACGTGTCTAACTATAGACCCATCACTCTCACCTCTACCATCCGTAAGGTTTTGGAACGAATTGTTGTATCTCAGATCACTGAATTCTTGGAACACAATTGTCTCCTATCGCGTCACCAGTACGGATTCCGTAAAGGTCGGTCCACCGCAGCACAACTCGTGCAGTGTCACTCTCACTGGGCGCGCGACCTCACTGATGGAAAAGTAGTTGATTGTCTCTATGTTGATTACAAGAAGGCATTCGATACCATAAATCACTCTATGCTTTTTGACAAACTTCACTCTATTGGTATCCGTGGCAATGCTCTCTCTTGGATCAAGAGCTTTTTGTGTGACCGGACGACTCACGTTCTTATTGGAGATTCACTGTCTGCCCCCAGGCAAGTGAACTGTGGTGTGCCTCAGGGCAGCTGTCTTGGCCCTCCTTGTTTAACATCTTTTTAAGATTCACGCCTATATACATTAACCACCATTATATATCCTATATATTCATTCTGCCGTTCCTGTGATATAAGTTTATCTACTACCACCCACTTTTCCTTCTTTCTTTTTCCAATTTTCGCAACACCACGCAACTTCAGTTTCAATACTATCACTACACTGCTTATTTAATATATCCTTTTGAAATCTACAATACGAACAACCACTTAAAAATCTACATAATACGAGTCAAGGAAACAACCTTGCAGTATCAAAAATTGGCTCGGAGCTGATGCAGTTATAAGCTTGGATGATGTGGCAGTCCCACGCACCGCACAGTGTTTGGTCCAGACGCTATCCAGTCCCCGAGTTACGGGTCCCAGAACCCTTTACATTTATACTTACCTTTCGATTCTCCTTTCCTCTGCTGAACACAGTGCACCCCCTCCCCTATACGGTACGGTACCGTCCAAACGCCGACCAACAATCACAGAAACAACGCGCAAACCCCTTATTTTTCACTTCCATCCATCGAGTACAGGAAACACGGCAAATCTAAATCGGTTATACTGGTTGACTCTACTGAAGTTTGTGGTAAACGATGCACGAACAATCGTTGTGTCATTTGCCCAAAAATAAATTTTAAAAATTATGTAATAAGTAGCCAAACAAATTACATAATTCCAACAATGAAGCATGGCGAGTCAAATTGCTCATCCACAAACCTGATTTATCTTATTACATGTAATACATGTGGTATCCAATACGTGGGCGAAACAACAACTACAGTGAAACAGAGAATGTCAGCACACCGTCACTCTTTCAAAAAAGACATCCTGAACACCTACTTGAGTAAACATATGAAACTTAACGATCATGACGCAGAAGATTTTTCAATCGATATTCTAGATAATGCTCCTAACAACAATGTTACAAATCTGCATGAAAAAGAACTCTTTTGGATCAAATTAATTGTTTCTGCATATCCGCTAGGTCTCAATGATCAAATAAAACGATATGGAAATATTTCCCAAAAATTAGATCCTTTGAACACGAAAAATCACCCTTACTACAGTTCTAAATTATTTTCTCCGTGCAAACGTAATAGAGGGAAGAAGAGGAGATCAGTTAAAGGGAACCAAAATATTCGTCATATTACTGATATTATTAATGAAATTAAAAAACTAGAACGATCGAAACTATACATATTTTATAGATCATTAAATAAACATAATCTGAACAGCTTAATTGACTTTATAACAGATGATAATTCATTCTCATCTCTGGAAAAACATGATAGATACAAGGTGTTCGCTGTTTCTTGTAAATACATCCAAATGCTACAAACTCAACAATTTGGTGAAAAAAGAGAATTTCACAATCTAAAATTACAATATTATGGACAATTCATGGACAATGTGAATGTTAGTAAAATTATTAATCGTGAAATAAATAGACATAATAAGTTCGATGTCCCCGACCTACTTCAAACTAGAATAATTTATAATTATGACTTACCGATTACCAGTTTCATATGTAACTACAATAAAGTCTTAAAAAACATCACTGAAACGGAGATAAGCGAAATATTAATGTCACCTTGTAGATGTGAAACATCGTATTCTCAATTTTGTGACAGTTATCATAAACATGTTGTTACTGGAGATTTACATATTATACAAAACCAAGAACTGCGAAATTTAATGTTAAAAGGAGCTAAATACAGAATACAGAAAAATGTCAATATCGAATTATGTAGGTCAGAAATAGTTGATTCGGTTAAATCACATATACTATTTTTAAAAAAGAAATACACTATTTCGAATGATTCAATAGAACTCGCATTTGCAAATATAGTGAAATTAATCGAGAAACGACTGAATGCCGAATTTATGTTGCCATCTATCAGTTACGACTATTACCATCAACTCAAGCAAATACAAAAAGAGTTTGTGATCACGTGTATTGATAAAGCTTCAGGAAACTTTTCTTTGACATGTAAAAAATTATACTTGACCATCTTAAAAAACGAACTTGGAATAGGATCTTCGATTCCAAATCAAACATACACCCTCTACAATACAGAAACAGAAGACTCTATCATAAAACGACATATAATCACATCTAAATATAGCTGTAAACTAGAAATTGACAGTAATAATTCTGTGTTACCTAAAATTTATGCAATTCCAAAAATGCACAAAAATCCCATTAAATTCAGATTCATCACTGGTGCCTTCACTAGTAGTCTCAAACCACTTTCTATCGAACTACGCAAGGTACTATCGTTCTTAAAAACACATTTCATGAACATTTGTAAAGCAACAGAAGCTAGAACAAAAACGAATTACTACTGGTCCATTAATAATAGTTTACAAGTAACACAGGCCTTAAAAAGCGTTAATAACTGGGAAAATAAATGTATATATTCAGCGGATTTCAGCAGTCTGTTCACAAATTTGCCTCATTCTGTAGTAATCGAAAACGTAAATAAAGTAATCGACATATGTTTTAAAAATAGTAAAAAAGATTACCTAATTATGGGATACAAAAAACTTTACTATAAATCAGACTCGTCTAACATAGGTAATAGTCACTATTACCAAATACAAGATATTAAATTTATGTTGGAATATGTTTTACACAATAGTTATGCAAAATTTGGCGGTAAAATCTTTAAACAAGTATCAGGTATTCCACAAGGTAACAATGCTTCCCCTCTTATTGCCGACCTCACACTTCTAATGATGGAATATTCTTACATCAAGTCACATGAAACTCAATTTAAATACGGTGTGAGAGGTTTCCGATACGTCGACGACCTATTACTAATTTATCCCAATGATAGCACGGTATTAGATCACATCAGGCATATGTATCACCCTTCACTTTCACTGGATCAAACTAACCTAACAGACAAAGAAGTGGTTTACTTAGATTTGAAATAAAAACTCACAGATTATGGTTATTCCACAGAACTATACAATAAGACGGACGATTACAACTTCTCTATAATTAGATATCCCCACTATACATCCAATCTAAGACGGAGTATTGGAGTGAACGTGTTACACGGTGAGATATTGCGTATTTATCGCAGTTGCAGTCTCGTAGCAGACTTCAGATCGCGAATACAGGATCTTATAAAAACGTACATTAATAATGGTTATCCCGCTAATACTATAGAAAACCAACTCACGAAATCTATACTAGGGTCCAAACTAATAGTTCAAAAATATAATTTAACCAGCAAATCAAGATATCTACACGTTATCAGATAATAACACTTCATTCACCCTTTGACCTCACTAACCTATTCGTTGTCTACACCCTCTAATTATCACACACTCTCTCGTACATGCTCCATTCGCCCGCCCATGACCGCGCGATTTTCACTCTCTGCGCTTGCGCAGTGTCACTCCTCTCTCTCATTCTCTCCCATGTTCGACCCAGCAGGCAGGCGGTCGGCAACATACATCCACTGGAACAACTACATCTCCAAACATGAGTTTATTGGTTTATTGATTTATTGATTAACCATATATAGGTAGACAGGTAGACAGACGTGGTTGATTATTTTTGATTCTTATGATTCTTATGTAATAAATTGTTTTGCATGCATGCTAACCCCACTGTAGAAACTGTAGTATTTTGAGCTACTAACAGCTGATTGTTCATCTCTGATGAAGCCCGGCAATCAGTTAGCACAACTGTCAGGTGATAGGGCAGAAACAGTGTGTGCTATGTAGGTTGTGCATGCTTGTTTGTTTGCTTTGCTTTATAATCTATATAAACGACATAGTGAGATCACTTCCAACTGGTATGCACTGCGTGTTGTATGCGGATGACCTCAAGGTCTGTTTCTCATTTGACCCGTCTGATGTGTCGGCGCACTCCGCCTTCCAGGCTGCAGTAGACGCGGTTAACAATTGGTCGCGCAAGTGGGGACTCACCATTTCAACCTCTAAAACCTACATTCTTCACTTGGGTAAAAGAAATCCGCGTTTTGTGTATTGTGCTGGCGGCACACCTCTCGAAGCCACTGTCTTCGTGAAAGACTTAGGTGTATGGATCTCTGACAGTCTTGGCTTTGACACTCATATCTCTCGTATAGCAAACAACGCCCTGTGGTCGATCAATAACTTTCTGAGGGCATATCACACGCGAAATCTCACTGTCTTAGTGAGAGCATATGTTACATATTTCCGATGCAAGTTGGAATATTGTACTGAGTTGTGGAACCCAACTAGCGTGCGTTTGGTGAATCTGCTTGAAGGTGTGCAAAGGTACTTTACCCGTCGCATCTGCCAACGAGCTGGTCACCTATCTCTTGGATACTCTGAGCGTCTCCGCCTGCTGGGACTTGAAACTCTCGAGTCCCGTCGTTTTATCAATGACGTCACATTCATATACAAAGTCACTCACCGAGTTTTGCCTTTTGAATCTGATGGTGTATTCAATGTAATACCAACATCCTCCAGACATTCACACAGTTTGCGCATTGTCCCTTGTTTTGATCCAGCGAACAGAATACTCACGAGCATTCATAGAGCACATAGTTTCTGGAATAGCCTTTCATCTGAAGTCGTGGGAGTGAGGGATGCGGGGCGGTTTAGAGAGCTCGTCAGGGCTGGTTCTAGCGGTTTCCCGTCGTCTCGGATTCGTGCATCATGACTGGAGAGTCAGGGCGTCTCTCACACGTCGTCCCACCTGCACTTCTTGTGTCTCTTTTAATTCAACGTGTATTATATGTGACCATCACTCCGCCAGTACCCTTGAGCAAGGCGCGGTAGTAGCTCATTTTGTTTTAGTTTTACCATTTTTAACTTTGTCACACAATCGTATTATCACTTATTTCGCTAGTGTCCATCCGCAATTTCTTGCATACTCTATCAAACATACATGCGATAAACTTATATAAACTTATATACTTCATGGCTTCGTGGAGGTTGACGCATCTAGTTTCTTCCTCTTTATGACTGATAGGTTCGGTGCTCCCAAGCTCGTTCTTCCCAGATTTAGGCTATCAATCAGAGAGCGCGTTTGGAACGTGCGAGTCTGTAAATCCTTCTCTCTTGTTTCGCTGTATCATAGTAGATGTCTTACCTCAACGACCCTGTCTGCCGCTCCCCTGGGGGCGGCTTCCCCTGCTGCTTTCAAACGGTGGCTCCCCATTTAACTTTGTTTTGTTGTATCATTTTTTTTTCTTTTTCACGTATTATTATGCAACCGTATAAAATATTAGTTCAAATATGAATTCCCGTCACTCTGCGCTCTCTTCTCTTCACGTGCTCTCTCGCACTCGTGCCGTAGGCGAATGGACAATGAACAAGAATCGGAAAGACTAGCGCCTTCTTTTACTCTACTTGTCTTTGTAACAACAACACTCTTAACAAAAATTAATTTCTGACAGCTAGGGTGCTCATCATGGCTATGGAAACCGTTTGATAATCCTGTTTTCTGTATAAGACCAGATTTCGTTTCTATTTCACTCTGACTGTCATCGGCTCATGTCGGGTTGCCTTTCCGGTTAGTTTACATTCATTTTGCTGACTCGCGTCTCTCCTATGGTCCTCATACCCGCAATGTGCGCCTTACGCGTTTTGGAGGAGATATTTTGACAACTAAGAGCTGTTTTGTCTCGTTATCTAGTCTAAACCAAAAATTGAATGTACCGAGTGAACATTTTTAAACGTTGAACCGACGACGGTTTCTTTTTAGTGTGAGTCACACACAGGCTTCGAAATATGAGCGCATTTACAGCATTAATGTATGTACTACCAACACACCTGCAAGCGATCAGAAAACGGCAACAGAACAGGATGGTTAGCAGTGTGGTCACCTAAAATAACATATTTTAGTGACAATAAACAAAAAGAACAGTGAAACAATTCTTATAGTGAATATCTCGCCGAGCCAAAAATGCACTGAGTTCTAGCAAACTTACTTGTATGAAGAATGAAGTGTAAATCATCAAAAACGCTCTGCCCAACAGTTCACTGCACCATATTCGATATAGAGACCCCAATGAACATTTGTGCGACCCAAGCGGAATTCTGTTCTGATGTCCTAATATGAAAATATGCAAAGCACTGTATCTTCAGGGTTTTAACCTATGCAGTTAGATAGCATTCGATTAGCTGATTTCAGGCATACTTTGTTTGCGGCTGAAGATAGTGTGCTAATACCCGAAAAGTTACTAAATGTGGTCGATGACGTCATCATTCTCTCTTATCTCGCCGCCCTCTCTGTCACGTTGCCCCTTTGAGAGCGCGCGCCCCAGTGCGCGCGCTTAACGCGGAATTGTAGCGCGCGTATCCAGTAAACATAGAACATTCATATATATTTAGAAACTACATAACTAAAGTCAGATTATCATGATAATAAGATAACGAAATTTTGAAATCACAATTATCGATTGGGGTCCCTATATTCGATATGAGAAAAAGACATACAATCCATCGTTGTACACAAAACCCTGTAATATATGAAATAGAGTTTGAAACGATGAATATAGTTGCTTTTTTTAAACTAAATAAACAACTTGGAGACAAAAACACACCGGGTTGACAATAATATGCATGCATGAGTACGCGATGTCGAGACACGCATACAAGAATAGAAGCCATCGGTAATTCCGCATTTCTTTGCTGCTGAACCTAAAAGAAGAACGTTTTCTTTTTGAGAAATATGGAGTTGAACATTGAATATGACTTACTTTAGAATGAGAATGACCAAAAATATGTTTAAAGTGATAGCAATTCCTCCGACGACATAAGAATTCACTGTCATCAAAACTTCCGCCAACGGTCGAGACATTGCTGAAACGAAAATATTATGATATTGTAATTATTAAACAATAAACCATGTAATTATTAAACAATAAATCAAAAGATATACTTACTTACTACAAGTAACAAGTCGAACAAAAGGTTCTCACGTGATGAACTCTACTGGATCTGAAAAGAAGAGTTAGTGAGTATGATAGTTAGTGAGTAAGAAGAGTATGCGTTTAATTATTATATGCGTCTATCAAAAGTAAATGAAGAGCGAAGGTGAGAGTTTGCGAGTTTTAGCAACAGTTCTGTTTTGAATTTTTGGTGAAGGAATGATGCGAGTGATATTAAAATATGTTATGTAAGTATAACAATGCAATTTGCTTGCAAGCTTAGCAGTTATCATATATTCATGTGTGGACCGACTGTTCTAAGGGGAAGCTGACTTAATTGCTGAGTGGCTGGAAAGAGCAACAGTGTATTCACGGTCTGTCTACACTGCGAGTTCTCGAAAGCCGTATGAGCAGCTGTAATTTTCAAACAGATCATTAGTGAGGCGAAGTGATGCTTATGGTAGCATATTAAACTCGTAATTGATGTTTGCTCGTAAGCTTTAGCAGTTGTAGGCCAGCTGTGGTAGGTCACAAAATTAATTCAGTTCAAAAACGTATTAGTCAGCTGATACATTAGCGGTTGCACGCATCTAACAGAAGTGAAGTGGCATAGTGGGGTCAGTTATTGAGTTGTGGAAGAAAATTGCGACGTGTTTCTATTTTCTTTCAGTGAAACAAATCGGTATAAATAAACGATTCAAGAACCTCAAGAAAAGCTTATGCTGAAGGTAAAGGTGTTCAGAAAACGTATAGAAAAATAGTAGTTTGTTTCTGTCACGGGCAGTCTACGCTCTTGTGGCGACCGAATTTCATGCATTTCCGCAACTATTCACATTTTTTTCGCGCTGGCGGAATCCGAGTATCCAAAATATCTCTTTGAATGAATTTTCGTCACGCTCCGAATGGACGACAGACCAAACAAAAGCGGCTTGGCAGAATGGTTAGTAAATTTGGATTTCGGAAATCACATTCGACGATTCTCTGTGTTTTTGCAGATTGTACCTTCGCGACCGTTTGCAGAAATTCGTCATTCACAGTTGGCCAAGTGTTTTTGGAAAGAACCCTGGGAAATTCTTACAAAATCATCTACTCTTCAGAGAAAAGGCGAAGATCATGAATCTTTGCCGATTTCCGGTTTCCTTTTCTATTCTGTCTCGCCGCTGTCGTTTGACCGATCGTTTCCGATCGACCAAGGGTTCATTTGGAGCGTGACGCAACTAGTTTCAACGTGCTATTTTGTATAAGTTATGGGCATCATATTCTGACGAAAAGTTGTGTATAGGTGCATAATTGCAAAAGGGTAGGCGACGATGAGTGCGTGAGTACAAGCTCCATACTCACAAATTTCCTATTCAAGCATACGATCCCCGGAAAACAGTATGTTGCACTGTGACGCATTCTATGCTTGTTCTGTTCCTTTCCCGCTCTGGGGAAGCTGGCTTGGGGGTTCGAGGAGCTATTACGAGGGCAGCCATACTTGACGTCGAACGCGTCCCGGATTGCGGAAGGGAGGGACCAATTCGGAGGATCGCAGGGACCGTTCCGGAGGGATCGCTAGTTGTGAATCATGTGGAGCAAAACCTTCATAAACGTACTGTAGGTTTGTGGTATGATTGTCTACGGGAGACGAGTCTTTGCACGACAAATTAACAATATTATTGTGACGTCACGAGTTATTGTGTTGTGTGTTGTGTTGTGCGCGGCTACAGGATCTGGTGATGATGTCATTTTTCGTCACAATCAAATCAATCAATCAATCGTTTACCCGGAATCTTTTTATATGAATATGACAACACAATCATAATGATATGTTATGAAGCATACAGTAGTGCCTAAGATGCTAGATACACACATAGGCTAACGCCGGGGAAAGACAGGTGACGAGGTGACGAGGTTAGTGGTGGGAAGACGATACTTGATCGATAATCATTCCTGGACCATTAGAGTACCATTCTTGACGTGTAGAGCTCCGGAGTTTCCTTTGCTTTCATGCCAATCGGTATCTCCTCGCGCCATAGCTGCTTCCACACGAGAGTACTTCCCGCCGTCTCACTGGTTACTCGGGAAGGATTCTTGTCGATGACCGAACATTCGGCGGCAGTGGGGCAAAATGAGGACCCGACCGCACGCCGCGGGGAAAAGAAGAAGAATTTGGCTGCGTCACAATCACATATGAATTTAACAATCTGATTTTTTTCAACTCTACAATATAATATTTAAATGTTGTGCATATAACATAAAAATGAGCCAATATATGATTCACTGAGCTACACTACGTAACAACACACAGACTGTCCGTGAGCAGAAACACACATATTGTCCGCACATGTATTTCCCTAGTCGTGTACAAATACACGAATTGTCCGCAGAATTATTCACACACGGTTTGTCCGTTTCATTTTCACTTGTTCAAGTCTCACTCAAACACACGCTCTGTCCGCAACATAATTTTGTTGTTACGAAACACACGGATTGTCCAAAATCACGGTGGGTCCGGAAAGGCCGCTAAACATACCATAAACATGCGGCACATTTGTGAAACCGACTGTAATCATACACCCCATTCGCACACCCCAGATCCCAGCTTATATTACAAAGGAAAGATCTTGGACAAGTCTCACAAAAAGTTGAGTTCTGACCCCACGATGACACCAAATGGTAACCTGATCGTGAATGTCGAATCCCCTAAATCAGCTAGGGATCTAAGAGGGGCTCAATCTGCGGATTTGAGGAGATTGAGCCCTAGATAACACGAAACTGTCCCTCATTTCGTCAAAAACCTGAACTGTACTTTCCTGCCTACGAGAAAAAGATAAACCTTATTGGGTACAAACACGCGGTTTTCTATGAAGTTACACACAAAATGTATTTGTAAAACGTGTGTTATGTTGGTAAAATGATGGAGATGGAGAATAACAGAATTTGGCTGCAGATATGTTAATTATTGGTCTGAAGATGTCTAGTATAGTATAGTATGCGGATAACAAGAATATGAAGACAAGAACATTATTAGACTACTATATATAAAACAGTACATAGTTATGCGTAGGATGAATATGATAACAAAATACAATACACGTCAGAAGTTCAGTGAAACGGTGGCAGATGAATATAATACTATTGTGTTTCGTCGTTTCTTCTCAATAGTCAACATTCATTACCGGGTGCGTGTACATGGGTAAATAGTAAGACCATCTCGTCTACTTAACTATTATTTGGTTTTTACCCTGTTATATTTCCATATACACCGTAACCCAAAGACTTTCTAACGACAACTCTCGCCTATTTTTGCAATAGTGCTCCCGTGGGCAGCAGACTGATATCAATGAATAACCTTGGAACGATCAATCAAGCGCCCGGGAGGGAATCGAACCCCGATCCACCAAGTAGAGCGAACATCGCTACACCATGCAGCGCTCGCGTAGTATATTAACAGTGATAATTCTTCCAACTAAATATAATACGAAAACAACATACGCGTTGATAACAAATCAAATACATCGGTGCGATACGTTGTTATTCATGAGTCACGATTCTGATATTAAAAATAGTGAGGAAATTCACTGTTTGCAAGTGCGTCCGTACTGCTTACAAAATAGGCATGTTTGTTGGCAAATGTTATAATGAACTGGATAAACGCGGTATGATAATACGTTTGGCTTCATTTTACTCACCCAATTTGTATCCATAGCCCCCGTTGTTTTTTTGACAATATTTCTCGAGAGTATCGAGATTCGAACCCACTAACCTCACTCTACACGGTTATAAAAACATCTCATGTTCACAGTTCCTATTCGCATACACCTAATTCACACCTATGTATTGGGAAGAAAGAAACGGGAAGAAAGAAACATACTCCTGTGTACTACAACTACACACACTTGGTAGTCTATGAAAATACACACGAAAAGGATATGTGTGCGAAAAGCGAAACCGATATCAGAATAAGTTGGTAAAATGATTGAACATGGAGAACAGAAAATGTCAGCAGATAAGTATGCTAATTTATTGTCTGAAGATAACTAGCATAGTCTGTGAAAACCAGACTGTGAAGAGTGAGTAGCACAACATTTGATTACTATAGATGGAACAGTATTGCGTAGGACGAAAATGTATACTAAATAACTATATACAAAATTTGTCCAAAAAGATATTCGATGAAACATAGCCAAATATACATCAACAAATGTCATTAAATTCACGGTGGTGGAAAAACATAATAAAATTATGTTTAGTCGCTTTCTCCCATAATATTAAAGGCATAGCGGCTTAAAACATAACGCTCGTTTTCGAAATGCAAAACATTAGTTGAAGACGGGACTCGGACCCGCGAATTGAACTTTAAACTTGATATGATTTTCACAATTATGTAAGTAAGTAATGTCCAATGTCTGCAAAGTATAACATGTAAAGTTTGCAAAAGGGTATTAAAAATCGTCCACGTAACATTCATACCAAATGCGCACTCAGGTAAAAATAACCACTGGACTACTTTATTGAACAAAGTTTGATTGTTTTGGTTAAAAAAACACAAAAAACAAACAAATCATCATTAATCAATAGTGCGCGGTTATGAATGAATTCTGAAGCCTTCTCCGTTTTAATACTGATAGCTACTGTCGTCGCATAAAACACTATGAATATTATTGAAAGTGACCTTGGTAGACATTTTTTCTTTTTAGCATTTTGCGAAAACCGCGTTTCAAAATTGTATAAAGGTTACTAATATAATAAGTTATTTGACACCAAACCTCACACCGCAGACGGTTATGGAATGTGAATGCAACTTATTGGAACATCAATGTTCACTAATTCTCAAATAAAACAAATATGGCAAACACTGTTAACAAGGTCGTGAAAAATTAATTGCTTGTGCGTATAACTGCCATAAATTCAACCTCAAATGAAACCTTTAGTGCGCGTGGTCCTAGATAATTGGAGATGACTAATACTCAATTGTAATAACCATTGAAACCAGTGACCTTCTATTGTTCGAAATGAAATTAATTTTCAACATGAAACCATACGGGCGGATAACAGATCTTGGTGTGATACTTATGTTATTATTCATCAGTCACGATTCTGATACTACAAACAGTGAGAACTTCATTGTTTACATACAAGTGTTTACATACAAAAAACGCATTGTGTACAAAATATTCATGTTTGTTAGCAATGTACTAGTGATTGAGATGGGGTATGACAATGTATTTTCGTATTACTCACACTCACACTCAACACTCAGCCAAATTGTAGACCCTACTACTTAGCCCTAGAGTAACGCACAAATGAGTTCCACTTTTCACGATATATATATATTAGGATTGTGGTCGAGAGAGCGTCGAGGCGATTCTATCCAGTTGATGTTTCACAGAATAGTGATAACTTCGAGAGTCGTTGTACAATCATATGGAACATAAGTTCTTCGGGAGTGCATAGTGCGGGCAACAAACGCTAATACATTTCCCGAAAACTCTGGTCTTTCGCCGGGATTACGATACCGTAATCTAGACAGTCTACAATTGTGGTTTAGATTGCTATGTTGTATTTGTATGTGTACTTGTCTGTGGATGGATAGATTGTACTGGGGCATTTTGCTAGCAATGAGTAGAGAGGGACGGTAACGGAAAAGAAGTCTCAATCATCAGGAAAATTGACAATCATCAGTTTTTATTTGATAATTCTTTAGAAACAATTCCAAATATTTTCAATTTCATTGTTTTATCTAGCGTCTGATAATCGTCACTATTAATCATATAATTAGTCAGCTGTTTTAGAATGTGTTTATTGAGTTTTCTTTGATAATCGTATAACTTTTTAGATTCAAGATTTCTTATAGAATCTATTACATTATCGACTGTGTTGTTATTTTGGTGGAGTTTTATTGATCTTCGTTTCTTTCCTCTATTACTCTTTTTAGGTAGTTCTAACTTCAAACAATTGTAAGGCTGACTTTTAATTTTACAATCTGTGGTGTTGATTTCAGATATATTACCGAATCCTTTTATTTGATCATTCAGACCGTACGGATATGCAGTATTAAGCATTCTTATCCATTGCACTTCTTTATCCAATAAAATACTCTTCTGAGAATTTTCCGGTAAATTGTCCAGAATAGTGATTCTGAAATCTTCGCTGCAGTGATCGCTCGTTTGAAAGTGCTTACAAAGATATGTGTGATATTTATTGTATTTAATTGATGTTCTGTGTTCTCCCATTCTTATTTTCAGTGTTCTAGTTGTTTCTCCAACATATTGCACATCACAAATGTTACATTCAATAAGGTAAATTAGGTTTTTCGATTGACAATTAGCACTTCCTTCTTTCATAGTTATACAATTCAGATTTGTTGCATAACTGGTTACCTTATTTGTGAATTGTATTTCAGGACATATTTTACATCTTCCGTTTCCACATGGATTTCCAGTGACAGTATTAGATTCAGGCAGATTCACTCTCAATCCTGACGGCTCCCGCACACATTTCATTTTATAATTATAGTAATAGGGGGTTCGAGTGGGGTGTGTGTTCGCCGACTGTAAGGCTGTCGTAGCCGCGTTCGATAAGGGGTGAGGAATCACAACTGCTTAGGGTCCAGGGGACCTACACTCACATGAGGCTGCCAACTCTCATGACTCCTCGCGGGACCTAACCCATTGAGTTGGCTTTGTGAGCCTTGTCAAAGCGGTGAGCAGACCACTTCTGGAACTCGAATCCATGGTAGATCGCACCATATTGTTCGCTCGAGATGTAGGAGTTATGGTAATGTGACTTGACAAACAGCTATCATGCTTAATTTTCGTGTGTTGGTAATACATGCTGTTTGCTCACATTGATTATGCATAGCGAGGCTTAATCTCAATAGATCGCATGTACATATGTTTGTACACTATCATTCCATGTGTTTGTTGAGTGTGGGGGTGTGGTTCCTATACGGAACCACGAAAATTGTCGATGTATGCGGGAAGTTTCACTCAGATGGTCGAGGTTATGGAAGGAGAGGGAAGGATGAAAGGGGTCGTGATAGGAGAGAAAGATATGTGGAAAGGTATGTATGTGATGGATTGATTTGATTTTAAGATGTATTGGTGAATACTATTAAAGTATTGTAATAGGATGAAAAAGGTGTGAAAAGATGATAAGTGAAAGGGGGTGGCCGAGACAAGCAAGGCCGGGTCCGTCAAAGACGTAAAGTGGCTGCCACAAGGGCACGGGGGTGTGAACTATGTTCACGCATGTGTAGATATCGATTTATGTAGGAGACGGGTCAGAGAGGGAGTGGGCGAGTCGCCCCACCACACATCACCCCACCTCGCCGCCAACATACAATCAATAACACGCAATTGAGATATCACAAAGAAAACGCGAATTTGGATCAAGTGGTTTCGACTCCTAGCATCTTACCACCTGAGCCTTCCATCAACCCGGAGTCTCATCAGAGATGAAGTTGATGGAAAGTGTTCACTATGATTATTTTCTTTAAAAAGTACTCGGCGTAAAGAGATGAACTTTGTCTTAACCCAATGCAGCAAAAGTACATCTATAAAACGTTTACAAATACAAACACAAACCTGCACATCTCTCTCTTCTCTCTCTCTTTCTCTCTCTCTCTCTTCCCTCTCCTATCCTATTTTTTAACTGATTTCTTCTCTGTTCATGTCGCTGTGGTTACTTGTTAGCAACAACAACAGAATATTTCAGTATGCGCAGGTTTGTGTTAGTATTTGTAAACGTTTTATAGATGTACTTTTGCTGCATTGGGTTAAAGAAGAACTCCGGGGAAAAATAGAGTGCGGGGGGATCAGGGGAAATCATAGGCTGTGATTACGAATCGGATAGTCAAAATTTCGAGAGAAAACAAAAATTTGCATATTGAATTATTCAGTCCGAATTCTTTTTGGCAATAATATTCAAATGGGGGCGGGGCCTGATAGCCACGCCCACCTTTGCATTGTGCAATCCAACGATCAGCTGTTTGTGTGTTTTCCTTGATTTCGTTCGTTTGTTCTTGTTTTTGTTAGTTATTTTTGTATTTAATCGATGCAATAGGTGTTTATGCATCTTTATGTGTCTTTACAACACGATAGAACACGATTGTTCATCAATCAAACCCAATTTGCAGGTGTTTTTGTTTCGAAATGTCTCGCTCGATTTGTGTCACGCCTTATTTTCATTGTTTCGTTGGTATATGTTATTTGTTTGCAGTATGTTTCTTATGTATCGATGTATGGGAATGTTTTGACGACGTGCGTTTAGGTAATACGCGTTGCGTAGCAGCCGTTGCTGCACTTGCACTTCATGATCGGCGCGGGCGAGGAAGCACGGACCTCTACAATTGTCTCAAGAACTACAGGTGAGAAATGAAGTAATGTTCTTAATCTGATTTACCTTCACAATGTTCATTACTATTCGTAAATAACTGTGTTCGAAAATAGTATGTCGTTTTTGAAACCTGTATGTTCACATCGTGTCATAGTGCATAGCCTCGTTTTGTAGTGTTATTATAATTGCGTTCTGCACATTATCATGTTTTCTTGTAGGATGATATGGGTGTGACATGCGCGACCGTGCGACGCGCGAAACGGGAGGAGGAAGCGAGGCAAGGAGGCCCGCATGAGAATGAAGAAGGGTAAGTGTTTCTCATCTCACGCAATGTATTCGAATTATTGCTACCTGGTTTGTAACTTTGTTCAATAACCTAACAAGCTCTTTTTTTCTTTTTTGACCATGTCATGTCGTCGATGTTGCTAATGCAGTGCGTTGCAGATCTGGACGAACCAAGTGGACGGACCGGCGGGCGGACGGACCGATGGACCCAGGCGCGAGAAGGAAGAGCAGCAACATGAGACACACAATGATTGATATGAGCTATGTGATAAACGGCGTTATGTGTGCATGCTTTCGTTTCTTCATTCCCATACAATTTATAAACCTGAAAGATTATGTTTCACTGTTTCCGGCCTACTACACATACCCTCTCCTCTGTCTGTGAGGAGATGTTTTTAGTTGGAATATCTATGGATGATATAATGTAGTGAATAAGTTTTAATTAATACGTTGTCATTATGTGTATTCTAACAGCGCAAACGCGAACGGCCGCTCTCATTCTCTCACTCTGGCCTCTATGTGCACTGCTCACTTTCGCGCCAAAACATTGAATAGAGCGCGACCTCTGTTCGCCCGGGTGACTCTTTCCCCGGAGTTCTTCTTTAAGACAAAGTTCATCTCTTTACGCCGAGTACTTTTTAAAGAAAATATATGTGCTTTTGTTGAATTTCAAAGAAATTCCGATATGTGCTGAACTATGACTATTCAAAAGAACTGGATTATATCAAATTTATCTATCTATCTCCTTCTGTTCTCTCCCTCTCTCTGTTCCTCTCCTTCAGCTCTCACTCAATGTTATTCCACTCTTTGCTCTCTCTCTCTCCCTCTCTCTCTCTCTCCCCCTCTCTCTCTCTCGCTCTCTCTCTCTCTTTTCTTTCTTTCCATCTCTCTCTTTGTCATTCTCTCTCCATCTTTCTCTGCCCATCTCTCTCAATATCTGCCATTATCTCTCATGTCTGCGTTTTTCTTTCTTCTTTCTCTCATGCACCACACGTCACAACGTATTCACGGATCGCCGTTACGTTTCACAAAACGTTTTTCCAACATATTTTCTCACTACCAGTCGATATCGCGCCTTCTGCGCTCTTCCTCCTGGTTATAGATGGCGGGGTCAAAACAATGCAAACCCGGCGCGCATTAGACGCTGGCGGCGGCGGGGCGGACTACACGCAAAGTGCAAGTTGGGAAAAGTCGTGACGGGAAGGAAGGAAGGAAGGACACGACACACGCTGGCCTTTCGCCTAGTGCGCACGCGCGATCGCGCATAACTTCTTTCACAGAAGAGATACAAAGATGCCACCGACCAGTGATCTGGCCTACGGAACGGTGCGAATCTAACTAGCATGATTTGGACGAGTTCACATTGTTGATAATATGACCTTTGGATATCGCTTCTTGAGAATTCTGGCGCGAGCCTTATTCTAAGCCAAAAGAGAGGGCGCTGCGCGCCCTCTCTAATTCGATATGGGGAAAATAATAGACAATGAAATATTACGATATTGGTGGGAAAAAGGTTTGAATATGGGGGACGGACAACGTTTTTGAGTTGTAAGGAGAGAGCGGCAGGTTGCTATCATTGAACGCGACTGAATGAATGAGGCAAGTGTTCGAGACGACTGATAAGCGGAGTGAGCAGAACTTTCGAGAAAAGTAGATCGTTTAGGGTAGATCAGAATTGCGAGAGCAGAGTACACTCATTACGAAAAGGACTCCAATCTAGCCAGTGACATGAGTGATGAATTCTATAAAATTCCGTTTTGCATGCAAATTGTATTTGGTTTTAAGAACATTATGAGAGAGAACTGATTTAGAAAGTTGTAATTTAACGTGCGAACGATTATGAGCATTATTACTATAGGTTTCAAAAAGCTGCTTGCAACGTTCTTTGAAGTCTTCATATTTCGAACAACAACGGAAGATTCTTAATAGTTCTCCATGTAAACAATTGTATGATACATTCAACGATATATTACTAGTTGCATGTGGAAAACGAACAACATGAAAATTGTAATCGTCAGTTTTATTGTAAAGTTTAGTAATGAACTTGTTGTTATCTAAATGAATGTTCAAATCTAAAAAGACTGTTGTATTCGGATCTGTATTTGTTTGTTCTAGAGTAAGTGAGCTATGGTAAATATCATTTTGTATTTTGTTGATCATGCTGCATTCCTTATAAATGACTAGAATATCATCCATATATCTGAAGCAATTAAAATGTTTATGTTTGAGGTATTCAATGTTTTGTTTACAGAATTTGTACTCCATGTAGCTCAGAGTTAGGTCAGCTATCATAGGTGACGCATTATTTCCTTGCGGAATTCCAGAAATTTGTTTGAAAATGTAATTTCCGTATTTTGCAAAACTGTTTTCCAAAACAAATTCAATGAGATATTTCACATCGTTTTTATCATAATAGTTGTATTTGATTTCTTGACTGTTATTTGTATAAAACACATTTTTATAGGTTGTACAGATGTAGTCTTGTTTACTGTTTTTAAAACATAATTCAACTAGTTCGAACAGGTTTTGTTTAACGATAGAATGAGGCAAATTTGTGAATAGGCTACTAAAATCTGCAGTAAATATTTTCATATCCAATCTGTTTTGAATCATTTTGAGCTTGTGTATGACTTCCAAACTATTGTTTATTGACCAGTACATGTTTGTTCCAAAACACATGTCCTACTTCCGCAACGTGTGGACAGATGACGTGGCTGAGGACTCGTGTCCTGGCCCCACTGCGCCACCCGTTACTAAGTAAGTCGGTTCGGTTAGAGACATATCAATATAATTGAGACAGACCGACCATCAAACCGACCCGACCTACCAATCCTCCCACTAAACCTAAACCACCGACTGTGGCTACGAGACCCACCCAGCCACCCAGACCACCCGCGAAGCCCACCCCCGCGCCTCTCAGGCCGGTGGGTGATACAAGTATGCCAACCGTACTTCAAACAGGCTGCTCATTTTTTTTAAATAAAAGTAGTTCAACTTCAGACTTACGTGAAATCGTGGTATGTCGTATGTTTACAGAGGGACATCATTCCGATGATTCGCCGAACTCCCGGATGGAGGAAGGAAATCTTCTGGAGCGAGTTCGGGAAGGTGCACTTCTACAGTGACAAACGGGGAGAGACGCCGGGGAAGGTGCAGGGTGGGTGGAGTGGTGTCCTTGATGGGAGTCTACCTCTGTTCAGCTTCTTCTGGCTTCGTTCTGAGTGAGGTGGGCTACGCTGCTCTGCGTGCCAGACACGTCGACATGGTCATCTTCCACCCACCCAAGCTGTTCGCACGCCATAGTCAGTTTTTGGGCTAGATTTGACTTTTGTGGAGTTTCATAAAGAAAACGTGAAGTGGTTGAAATCTAAACTCATCGTTAGTACTTGTTGTCTTTTCCAGAACGCTTCCGTCTGGGACTTGCCGCGGGACCGGGGGATTCATTCCGGAGGGTGGTTGGATACTGTATCCGAGGCGCCATTTTTGGAGCAGAACAAGTCATGAGGGAGTACTTTCTTGGCAAAAATGGGGAACAAACAAATATTTATGATAACAACCTCAATGATTATTTAATTCACTCATTTATTAATCGATTCTGCAGGTGAGACCGATATGATGTACACGACATGTGCTGAATTGGATAGAAACAAGGCATACAAACTGCAAGGGAAAGTGTGCAATCAATGTGGTGAAAAGAAAAACAATAGCATAAATGTTGTTTATTGTTTATATTTGTTTGTTACTCACACAGATATTTACCTTTTTGTAAAAATATTCATCCTAAATATTTTAATCTCATATGAAGCGCAGTTATTGTTTCCAAATGTCATCTTTGTTTGAACAAATGTTTCGGCGGTCCAAACAAGTAGAGGACTTGTTTTCGTGTACTACACACTACCGATCACAAATGAGGCATCTGTACAAACGGACACGCAGCCACGCAAACAACTACGGTGTTCCGTATAAAAGGGAAAATGGGATATAGAGGGGCCATGCGAGGATGCTTGTCCTTCTCTTCCTCCTTCCGCTCGCTGTCTCCGAGACACCACCCGATGTGGGTGTTGTCGACTGCTCGGTGGGTTATGAATGTATTTGTTTGGTATTGTTACAATGATATTGAACACATCTATGCATGTTTAAAAAAGTGTCTCATACACTTTTTTCCAGCATAACCTCGCGTCAGACGTTCTGGATGGAGTGACGAGTCGGAAGAGTTGCGAGCTGCCACGTGATCTACTGGATGACGTGGAGACGACACTGAAGGAGTATGGGGAGGTGAGGAGAGAGAGAGAGAGAGAGAGAGAGAGAGAGAGAGAAAGAGAGAGGGAGAGAGCCTTCAGTCGCACTCGTGGGACCGCTCCAAGATCGACGCCATCTTCGCGCGTCCTCTCTCCGACGAGCAAAAGGAGCAGGTGAAGAAGGTGAGTGCTGCTCTTCCTTATCCTCTCTAACCCCTCTCATAGATGCTGTATGTGGCTCAGTACCTGTCCGAGTGTCTCCGGAGCCCTGAAGACCGGGCAGTCATCGGAGAGCCGAGGAATGCGAGGGTGTGTATGAGTGAATGAACTGACAATCTGTTCAATGAGATTCAATGAGATAAAAAGTAATTAGAATGATAGTGTTTATGGGAATCCTACATGACAAATGGGGGACTGTGACTGACTGTTGATATGTGCAATGAGACGAACATGAGCGACATTTCGTTCAGGATGCCATCTCGGATTCGCCGGACGCTGATCGAATCATCGCAGCTGCCGAAGACCTCCTCTCATCCCTCGCGGGAGAAGAGAGACAGAAGGCGATAGAGACGGCCATCGAGACGGCAAACGGACACCAGAAGGTGAGGAAGATCGACACGACATGCGTTGACGCAAGCCTTAAGTAAGTCTTACGCAGGCATTTTCAGACGTCGGACGCGGGCGCTGATGGTGATGACTTGGTGGGGGGTGTGGCGGAGCTGATCCGAGGAGCGAGCGAGGGAGACAGGCAGACAGTCATCGACACACTCACACAGGGTAGCAGACACAAGAGGGTCGGTCGGATCATCCATTTCTACCCTTCTCTTTGTCTGCATTCCTCTCTCACTTGTTACCTTCAGTGGGCCGATGTGGACGTGCAGATTCGTCCCGGCAAGGTGCTGGACATTCTGAAGGACGCTTTCAGGAGGCTCACCGGGCGGGGAGAAGGAAAGGAGGAGCAGAAGGAAGCTCAACCAGCGGTCAGTCATTTTATCTGATGTTTCCTAGGTTTAAGTTTGTTGAGCAGTAACTTGAATAGATTGATTTCAGGAGGCCAGATCTCCCTTGATGCATGGACACATCCACAAGGCACACCGTGGACAGTACGATTTTTTCAAATCAGTTGCACTGTGTTAAATGATGGAGATTTACTACGGAGATGAACAAAATACAGAACGCGTAGAGTACATATAACAAAATAGTGTGAGCGCGGGAAACAAACGAGTTGGAAAGTTGATTTCAGCACCAACCCACCAGAAAGCAACCCTGTTGGGAATGAGGGCAATGAGACTGCAGTCGACGAGGTATGAAAGCTTGCGATTTCCAAGAGAACAGTTGTGTTGAGAGCCCGGATGCGATCAGTCCTCTATCGGGGGAGCTGGAAGTACCTGACTACATACATTCACCCGCCAACAATGGTGAGATGATGAACGAACTAACATGTGTTCCACCCGAACACACAGTAACTAAGTATAGTAAACAATCCTACGATATCGGAACAATTGACTGTTGCAGTGGTTCGCCGGCGGCGGTTCTCGCTGCCCTCTTTCAGCGTGTGCGGGGTGCTGCCATTCCTATGCCGGCAGAACACAGTCCAAACTAAAGGAGCCCCTGACACGGCGAGTGGACTGATTGACAATGCACGCTGCTTCTCTCACTTTCTCTCTCTTTCATATAACTTATAACTATTTCACACAGTTACGCGCTTACATCCACCCTGGCTATGATTGGGCGGATACTCGTATTCAGTAATGTATGTTCTTTCAGACGGTAATCCCAGTCTCGACTCCCCCTCTGCCCCCGCAGCCTTCTCAGCCTTCTCAGCCTTCTCAGCCTTCTCAGCCTTCTCAGCCTTCTCAGCCCTCGCAGGACGCAGTGCTCCCCGCGCGCCCCCGACTACCACCCACACAGGTCAGTCATCAGAGATGGAATGATGGAGACTATGGTGATACTCACTGGAAACCACTGACTTCCGTTGGCTTCTGAAGTATCAATCTGTTCTAAAAATACTAATTTCTTTTCTACGGCGGCTTTGATTGATCAATACTTTATAGTAGTGACTCTGTTTGTAGGTTCGTCCTCGTGGTCCGAACGGTGCGAGTGGTCAGCAGGGAGTGAGGCCTGGGGGACAGGCGAGGGGGAGGCAAGCACTACCCCATTGATGAGACAGCATACCATTCACACACTTCCATTCCACTCCACCCACACTCCATCTCATTCTACTCGACGCATTGTAGATAATACTGTACACACTTGTATCATATTTCCGGGGATTTTCGGGGAATAAAGTTGGCGACACACGCGCATCATCGAGAATTGGATGGCGAAGAATGAGGGCGTCACGATGTTCGTTATGAAAGCACTTCACGTCGACCGTCTTTGAAATGACCACTCGTATGAGAATTGTTTTGTGACTCACACAAGCACACACTCAAATCAAAAAGCTTTTATTTGTTCGTGGAGTGTGAAAATGGTGACGTGTGATATGCGTGATGTAAGATGACGAGTATATTCTCAAAGTGAATCGTATGTCTAATCTGAAGCTAACCTATCCTCTATCTTAGCTAATGGTCAGTATTCGAGTATGTGGTCTTTGATTCCCGTGCTTGTTTAGTGGTTGTAGCCGATGGGGATGTTCTTGCGACGGCGGCACTGAGTCTCCTGCAAAGAGAGTACGGTAACTTCTCCAAGATCCAAAATACAGTAACCCCTCAAAGTACTGTTAAGTAAACCTCAAAGTAAAGTACAGTATTACCTACTACAGTAATCAAAACAAAAATACCAACCAGAAGGAGCGGGAAGGTAAACTCTGCAGTGTCCGGCGGGCAATCCGTGTAGTCAAACGAGATGCGGTCGTTCTCAGGGAACTTGGCATCGGACGGCATCGGCTGAAGCGATACGGTAGAATACGGTAGCTACAGTATGCTACAGTAACCCTTACCGCGCAAGTGACGGCCACGTCGATCTTCTGCCTCGGCTTGAGCACTCCACACGGCGGGTAAGCGATGATGCGCGGCACGGCATTCGACTAAAGCGGCATTAGCTCCGCCCCCTCCGGCCACGCCCACCTTGATCGCGTAGACGATCCAGCGAGGAGAGTCGTTGTGCACCTTCATGTGGTACGTCTTCGTGTCATAGTCGAAGGGCGCATTGAACACCTAGGCATACGGTAGATGAGGTTACTGTCGGTACATGGTACTCACCAGTCTGTCCTTGGGCTCGACCTTGATGTCGTGGGGAATGGTTGAGATTCCACCGGCGCGAGTATCAATATCAGACGAAGACGACCGAAGGGCGAAGTTCTCATCCGTGAGCATAGGGTTGTGTGCTAAAGAATAGTGTACTGTAGCGTACTGTAGCTACAGTAACCCACCGGGAGTGACGGCAGGGCTGACGGCAGTGGATGGTGCGCGCGAGGATGCGTGGTCGAAGGGAACGGGGGAGGCGGCGGGTGCAGTGCGAGTCGACTCTGCCGTCTTCGCGTCGTCCGTCTTCACTGCGTCCTCATCCTTCACGTCCTCCTTCTTCGCCACCACACGCACCTCCTTCACCTCAGCCGAGGCAGGCTCAGTCGTGGTAGAAGGCTGCTCCTTCTTGATCGAAGGCTGCTCTTTGGTAGAAGACTGCGCCTTCTTCGAACTTTTCTCCTTCCTGGACGAAGACTTCTTGGACGAACTCTTCTCCTTCTTAGAAGACTGCTCCTTCTTGATCGATGGCTGTTCCTTCTTCTCCTCCACCTTGAGAGTGGGAGCAGGAGTAGGAGCGGGGGCAGGAGCGGCAATGGGAGGAGGGGTGGGGGCCGGAGCAGCGACGGGAGCAGGGGCGGGAGCGGGAGCAGGAGAAGGAGCGGGGGCGGGAGCCTCCTTCACAGACTCCTTCACAGATGCGGTGTTGGCTGTGCGAGTACTCTGTGCCGTCTTCGCATCCTCAGACTTCACATCCTTCACCTAGAAAAATCGGAATGAAAAATCCAATCAATCATTTATTCGGAATCGAAATGTCTGATTGTGACAATCGTGATGAGGAATCATACAATTGTGCCCAATTCGAGGGGAAGACAAAACTGGTAATTAGGCACGCGGTAGGCGGCGTACCTCCTTGACAGAAGCGGCAGTGGCGGTGCGAGTCGACTTGGCAGTGGCAGCATCCTCCGTGACCGCCTTCTTCTCCTCGGCCTTCAAGGCAGACAACTCCATCGACACCTTCACAGAGTCCTACAAATCATGGAGATAATCAATCGATAATCAATCGATGCCTTGGACGAGAAAGCAGGTGTGGTGACGGGAGTCTCGGGGGCAAGGCGGGCAGTCTTCATGTCATCCTTGGGGGTCTCCTGAAAGAGGGGGTAGGAGTGTAAGAGAGTGAGTGAGAGAGAGAGAGGAGGGGAACGTACCGCCTTGGGTGCGCGGGAGGCAGAGGGAGTGCGATCGCGCCTCGTAGAGGCTGCGCGGGCAGTCCGCACCGAACGAGCCGACGTCACTGCGCGAGACCGAGACGACCTGCGAGTACGGTATGTACAGTAATCCGGGTACCGCGGTGACTCACTTCAGGCAGTCCTTGTAGTCGGGCTGCATGAAGATGAGGCAATGCAGCACCACCTGCAAACGATTATCGAATTATATCGATCGATTATCGATCGATTTGCGTATCTTGAGCACATAGTAGAGAGGAAGACAGTCGATGCGTGTGTCGAGAATTGTCGTGAAGAGAAAGAAGAAACTGAAAATGAAATATCCTATAAACCATAGTATCATCTACCGAACATCATCTACCGAACCTACCAAATCATCTACCGAATCATCATCTACCGAACCGGAAACCGGTAACTACAGTATTCCCGGTGACTTACCAGTAGATGCCGAGCTTGGAGATATCCTTGGGGAGCTCCTTGGGGAAGACAACGAGTAGAACGAGTGGGTAAGCGAAGAGAAGGCCGTTGCACAGCAGGCGACCATAGGGAGAGAGAAGAGCCAGCGCCAGGAACGTGGCCGCGATCACGGCAGTCTGGATATATACGGTAAGTATATGGTAGATAGGTATGGGTACGGTAGGTACCGTACCGTCTCGGCGTCCTTCTCCGTGTACTCTGTCAGCGCTGCGACGACGCGGCCCGAGAGCCACTTCGGGTTGGACACAAAGTCCCTGCAAGGGATGTTGTGAGGACCAGAAGGACCCGAAGAACCAGATGACGTCATGGTTAGAAGACCACGAAGGACCAGATGAGGTAAGAGAGGCTACCTCGCAGCGGCGAGTGTCCTGGCAGCCAGGTCGTCGGCTGCCTCCGGGATGGGGGAAGCGACGTCGACGGGGAGCAGCCTCTCCTCGGTGGCAGGAGGGCCCTCCAGCTTCTCGTCAGTGGTCGGACGGGCGGACACGGCGGGCATATCTCGAGGGGGCAGGCACGGCAATGACTGGTAGGGAGGGATGCAAGACCGCACATCGACTCCCCAACACATGCTGATCCCACTGTCCCCATTCCAATCGACGCACCCTCATTACCGCCCATTCTAATTTACGCAAATCACGCCTCGCACGTGAATCGTCACGCATGGTTAGAGATAGTAAACTGGTAGTAAACTACGTTGCTGGTAGTAAACTACGTTGCACGTATTCGCTTCCGAGCAAACAGCCCTCGGGAATGGGTCCGGAAGAGGGCAAGGGGAGTGTTTATGGCCAGGACTATTATGTATGTAGCGGCTTCCTCTCCCTTCCTTCAGCCACAATCGACGGATGCGGGCGATTCGTATAAAACACTTGAGCACCTATCATTATACGCACTCGCGCTCCCACTTCCTACTGACTATTGCGAAACGAGAGAGTTCTCTTAGACTATGATGCATAGACATCTTCAACTTGTGCTTTTGATTTCGAGAGAATCCTCCGTGTAGCGTGGCTGTCGTTGCCAGCCCTCGTCTCTCTCTCCCTCTCCCTCTCTCTCTCTCTCTCTCTCTCTCTCTCTCTCTCTCTCTCTCTTTCTCTGGCTCTGTCACACACCCCCGCTGCCGATTCTCGAAATAATTCGAAATGTGCCAAATTCAGCGTCTCCCTCTCTCTTCTTCGAGTGTCATCCGCACGTCATCATCATGTCCGGTGAGAGACGAACGAAATAGCGTGGAGAAGTGAGAGGAACAGCATGCAGGAAGCCGAGAGAGTGCGGGATATGAGGAGAAGCGAGAGACTTGAGCGAGAGAGTGTGGTGAAAGGAGAGGGTGTGAGTGAAACGTATTCGGGGGAGGTGTGGATGTGATTGCGGAAAGAAGGAAAGGGCTGGCTATATAAGCGAGAAAGGGAAGTGGAAAGCCACCCTGTTCTCTATCCACTTCTACTATGAACTACTTTCGGCACATTCCCCTCTCGAATTCACTACTCAACACCCACAATAGCCGTGAGTTACTATCACCAATCGATAATATTTTTAACGAGTAAATTGTCAACTAAACTAACTAACATCTACAGTAACTATTACCTAGTGCGACTGATTCGGTAGTCCTTTGCGGTTTCGGATTCAACTGCTGTAAACGTGCGTGACAAAGTGAATGCATGTGGTTAGATGACTTCTTCAAAAACAATCGACACGGACGATTATTCATTTCTTATTTTCAGAGCTGTTCGTTGAGATCAAATCGCGACAGCAAGACTTCATGCGCGCATTCAACGCCGGAGACGCCGCACAGGCAGCACAGGTACAGAGCCCATCTCTCTCTCTCTCTCTCTCTCTCTCTCTCTCTATTTCTCTCTCTATTTCTCTCTCTTTTTATCTCTCTCCCCCTCTCTCCCTTTCTCTCTCTCCCTCTCTCCCTCTTCTCTCTGAGTCAAATCGATAACCAATCAATAACCGTAGGTGTACGACCCTGATGGCTACTTCATGCCGCACGCACACACTCCGGTGAAGGGAAGGCAGGGTGGGTGGAAAGATAAATTGTTCGTTCACTGATGATTTGGTACAAAGATCGCTTTCCACTAAAACTGTCAAAAATCTGAGAAAAAAGACGGTCAAAAATCAATAAATCAATAAATGAATGAATGAAATCAATAAATCGATAGTTGCAGGCATCGAGGAGTACTTCAAGGTGGATATGTCGGAGGGAGTACACTCGGCACAGGTGCGTTGACTGGAATAAATGTGTAAACAAAATTGCGATCATCTTGCAAAAACTAACCGAACAATGTAGAAATTCAAAAACTGCAACGCCAATCATTTATTCAAGCAGTTTGGTTCTCTTGTTAGGTCTATTAAGTCTTATTAGGTATCAAATGATTGATATATGTTAATTAATCTGTGTGTCAGATCATCACCGAGGAGGTGAACGGGGGCGGGGAGTGGGCATTCGAGAGAGGCAGCTACCACCTGGATGGCACCAAGGGAAAGGAGAGCGGCGCATACCTGCTCGTATGGAAGAAGGTGCGACGATCTCTCTCTCTCTCTCTCTCTCTCTCTCTCTCACACTCCCTCTCTCTCCCCCATTTCCCCTCTCTTTCTCTCTCGTGCTCTACATATCGATCGATTATCGATCTTTCATCTGCAGGTGGATGGTGTGTGGCTGATCCACAACGACTGCTTCAACGTCATCAACGCAGCCGAGAAGTGAAGTCGGAGAGCGGAGCGATTATCGATTGATTTATTGATTTTATTTTGCTGTTTTTTTGAGCTAGAATTCGCACCATTGTACGCCCACGCTTTTCATAGAGATTTTTTGCTTGATAAATGTGCTTGAAGAGAGAGGGAGAGGGAGAGAGAGAGAGAGAGAGAGAGAGAGAGAGAGAGAGATCCTCTCCCGCCCCCGCAACACCTCCTTGAGTGTGTCTTTGTATGGGGAGAGGACACCGCCGTCACATGCAACGTTTTTCACACTTATGCGATTCGATTCGACATACGCTTCAGACGCTTGTTGTAAACAGACCGTTAAAGTTAGAAGTAATGACATCTTGATAGCTACATATACGCAAACTCAAAAAGTAAAAAGACAAATACAATTTGTTTCTCGCTTCAAGTGGCACAGATGGGTGGCGGAAACTAGCCGGAATGTGTGAAGGCACCAACTGCGTTCAAAAGCGGCCGCTTGTCGCCTGTCAGTATGTGGCAGGTCTGCCATCCAAGGTAGGATGAAAGGAGGTCGACCCGACTGACAAACACACACACACACACACACACACATCGACAAACACACGCGCAGATTAGCCGGGCTGGAAGGTGTTGGTCCCTAAAGATGCGAGAAACATCCGAGATTAGCGGGTTTGTACAGGTGACAGCGGCGCGTCCCTTGAAGATATGTACTTTTGAAATTGTGTCCTATTCTAAGTATGGGATCAGAACAATGCAAAGCACTTTTCAAAAAGAAATGCAAGCAATTGTTGTCAGGAACAATTGTGTATGAAGAAATGCAATTGGTTGGCAGATACCGTATCATTGTTCTATTTCTAGGTTTTTATGGACATTATAGTTATAGATATAGATACCGTATTTGCAGTTCTAACAAAGTGTCTGATATGCAAACACATTGGGCCGCCTGTTACCGCATCGTCGCGTACCGTAACCCGATCCCCGTCTCTCTTTCGGCACGCGCCGCACAGCCTTGATACCAGGGGTCGAGTGGGGATCCACAGTACCCGCGAACCCCCTCGAAAAGACCTCTTCGTCCTTTTATCATTCAAATGCCGGAGTCGGAAAGGTGAGGAAGATTAGAAAGAAGTTGCATTGACGAGATTAGAAGCCAGTGGGTGCAGGGGAAAAGAGCAGAGACTGCACGACTCTGGAATACACTATAGGAAAGAGTATACTAGTGGATATCGGTGAGATGCTTATGATATTGATTTCAGCCTTCACAACCAGTATCATAATTCTTGGTTATAGAGTTATAGGTGGTTGCAAAATCAGAGAATATTTCACACTTGATTTACTGAACAGTAACAAATTCTCACTTTTTCAGACTTTTTAATATATTTGTTTCGTGTGATTTCTGGATCACTTGGTTCGATCAGATAAGTGACAGCGCAGCAGCTGATATGCACTGCAATTCGCACTTGCTCGATTACCATATCCGATCGATCGATACACCTGTCACCTGTCGCCTGATAGCATCTCCCGGCGGCTCATTTCAACCCGGATCATACTTATCCACTCTGCTCCTCTCCTATCGCCATACTCTCTCGCTGCTCTCTGACGGGAGCAATTATGTATTCATTCATGTTTCGCAGTTCCGGTCGATTGAGTCACAAAGAGTGTCCGTTTGCTTGTACTGGTGAACATCATTTTGTTTTCATGAAGAGGAGAGAACTTGTGTTGAAATGCCGCAGCTGGTCTAATCAGTGAATTGCCACCCACATATCTCTGGATATCCCCGGATAATCTGATAATACTGATTGAGTCTCTCGCAACAAAAAAAAACACGTAGCTTGAAGGGGTTTCGGCGAAATTAGTTGTGCTATGTGATATAAAGATTGGATTCTCGATCTGACAACTGACAACACTTCCCGAATCCTTTTTTAATCTGGCAGGGCCGATCAAACACTTCCTGTATCCGTCTAACTCCATTATGCGTGTTTGCTCAGTGCGCGTTCTCACCTTTGCCTTCTCTCAAGTGGATGGGTTGCGTCTCCTGCCGGCTTCCTTTTCGGGAGCAGCCCGCGCAAGGGATTGAAGTACTATCCAACACACACTGGGTCACTCCGTCAAAAGACGGCGCGCACTCTCGCAAAGTAACGCCTGCCATTCGACAGCCATCGAGTGAGTGCGAGGAAGCCCCTCCCTCACTCTGACCCCCCTATCCATGACATCATTGTTGTGACCCCAGATAGATGGACTGTGTAACATGTAACAGTGCCCTAATCCAGTTGCATCACTATGTAGCACAGCTGGGTGGGGACTCACGTGAAACGTAACAATTACTCTGTCAATATCTTTATATAGCAATATCGGGGAAAACACAATTTAACGGAAGAGTTGCGATGCATTAAAGCGTATCTACGCACACACAGAAACATGCACTGGTCAACATATATAGACATCTGAGAATCGGTTGACGTCATCTGAGAATCGATGACGTCATCTGTGTGTTCTAGTAGGGTCCCTGGTAGGCTGTCGTGTAGTCGTATGCTGGGTAGTACGAAGTGGGTGCAGGGTAGAAGGTGTTGTAGAAGTTGTAGTTGGCAGCCGGAGGAAGAGGGTACGTCCAGTCTGCAAACAACCACTATACCGTAGTCTGAGAGAGAGAGAGAGAGAGAGAAAGAAATAAAGAAAGAGAGAGAGAGAGAGAGAGAGAGAGAGAGAGTGAGAGAGAGAAAGAGAGAGAGAAAGAAAGAAAGAAAGAGAGAGAGAGAGAGAGAGAGAGAGTGAGAGAGAGAGAGTGAGAGAGAGAAAGAGAGAGAGAAAGAAAGAGAGAGAGAGAGAAAGAAAGAGAGGAGAGAGAGAGAGAGAGAGAGAGAGAGAGAAAGAGAGAGGGGGGACGTACTGGGCGCAGCTCCGTCGATGGTCTTGTCTAGGTACGCGCTCTCCTCCTTTATCTTCAGCCCCATGGAGAGGTACTTGCTGTCGTTGAATTGGTTGAACTCCTCGGATCCCGGCAGGGGAATGGCCGGCAGCGGCTTCATCTCAGTCTTCGGCTCTGGAGGAGGCGGCGGAGAAGACGTGGTCGACGGAGAGCTGAATGCATTGATTTATTGATTGTTTTCTATACTTATTTGTACGATGACAATATACACATATGGTGAACGAGTGAGTGATCCAGTATACCCTACCTGCTGTTTCCTCCCCCATATCGCTCGTTGTTCTTCTTTTGCTGCCTGTGCTTCGCCCGGCGGTTCTTGAACCACACCTAAACAGTGAACATGAGTATAGTGTCTTTACAACAACCTCAGATCCTTCTACCGTACCCCCGAATTCAAGCCACCGTACCTGCACGCGGCTCTCCGGGAGGTTGATGAGCTTGCTGAGCTCCTCCCGCTTGAACAGATCCGGATAGTGGGTCTGCAGGAAGACGCGTTCCAGATGTTCCAGTTGAAGCTGAAGAGAGAGGGAGTTAGCAAGACAAGGGAGAGAGAGAGGGGGGGAGGGAGGGGAAGACTGACTCTATTGAACGAGGTCCTCTCCCTGCGTCCTCCGGCACGGGCCGCTCCGCCGCCGCTCGAACGCGACGAGTCACTGCAACTTCTTTCATGAACATCGACAGACACACCGACACACACGCATCACGGACAGACACACAGACACACCCACCTGTTGGCGTTGGTCGTTGTGGCTGTGTGCGCGACCGGAGTCGCTGTCGACGGAACGGAAGTAATGGACTGTTGGAGATAGAAGGGGGAATAGACGTCACTGAAACAGGTACTGTAAGTTGTATTCTGGATTACTGTAGATGTTGATACGGTACCTTGCACTGGCAGTGGACGCGGCGGGTAAGTATCCAGAGAAGGGGTAGGCGGGGAAGTGGGCAAAGGGAGGGTAGAAAGCGGGTGCGGGAGTGGAGGGGTTGGAGGAGGAGGAGGAGGAGAAGGGGACCACGGGGGCGACCGGAGCAGGAAGAGGAGGAGCGGGAGCAGGAGGAGCGTCCGTCTCCGCCTTCACAGGCTGGAGGATGATGGGAGGCGTGGAGACAGGGCTGCTCATCTGGCAAATGCACACGGATTATATCACGAGGTGAGATTAGCCCCGCATCACCGCCCTTATCACTAGCCACCCGAGTGCAGCGGATACGGACGAGGCAAGGGACCAAGAGTCGCCATGCTCCTCGTGGTCCCTTGGCGACACGTGACAACACGACACGGAAAGGCGAACATCGATAGACAGGGAAAACGCGACGACTGGCAGTTCACGGAGAGAGAGAGAGAGAGAGAGAGAGAGGGAGAGAGAAGGATAGACCTTATGAGGCAAGGTGTCACCTGATTGTATGGCAGAAATGGCGAGAGGGGATTAGAAGCCATTTGCGAGATGAGAGTGAGAGAGGAAGGAGAGGGTACGGTAGCAGGCCCCGCCCACTCGAAGCTACGGTGGCCAATGGCAGTGCGCGGCAAGTGAAGCGACGGAAAAAGAAACAGCAATAAGAGATAAGCATAGACATTCGACAAGAAACATTATTATCAAGAAATAATCAACAAATATTCACTAATCACTTCGGATCATGATCATCCTACGATCACATCAAAGTATAGGCTTCACAAGATTAGCTTTATCCGAAAATAGTAAGCTAGTAAGCGCGATAATCTAGTAAAGAACTCTAATATGGATGAACATTGTGAAAATGACAGCTGATCTACTCGGAGAACAATGTACCTGTGCACAGGTGAGGAGCTCACGTGTTGGGGAGGTGCTAATAAGGAGAGTGAGTGACTGCTCTCTCGGTCTATCCCTGTATGGGGCGGGGTGAGGGGGCGGGGCCAACGCGCACCAACCGCCATCGGCCAATCAACACACAACAAAGGAGTTACATGTGAAACACAATATTCAATAATATTACCAAACAATATTAAACACACTTAAGTTGTAGTGTAACATGTTCACCCGTAAAGGGCGGTGGGATAAGCTGGTGTCTGGAAATAAAGGGAGCAGAAGAGGTGATTCGGGGATAAGCCTGATCAGATTAGCACTCTCTTCCCTCCCTTCCTCTCTGGCTCTCTCGTGTTCGCACGCTCTCTCGCCGTCTGTCTGCTGTCGGAATAGGATGATCAGGATTAGAATGTATGATAGCTGGATTCGACAGGGGTGAGTTCCTCACTTGCTCACCGTCAGTCTCATTCTTCATCTGTTTCCGTTCGCCGTATCTGATCATCAACTGACACCTTCCTATGTTACTTTCATTTATTCACTCTGTCACCATCTCCATATCGATCACCTTCGAAACATACCACGTGACTTCGAAAAGGCCACTTTGCCGACTGTTCTTTGCCACGTCCGTTGTCCTTTCCCCCTCTAATGTCGGCTTTTCCGAAAGCAGTCTGGCGCGTGGCTCTCATTACGAACATTCACACCCTCCATTCTCTCCCACCCTCCTTTCTTCTCATAGACAACCGTGTACCGTATCCCGGGGTATGCGTTGGAACAATGAGACCCCCTCCGGCATCCGCAGTGAGAGACAATGCGGGCATTGTTGTCTTTAATCGAGTTATGCTTTGTGTAGTGAGTGGATAGTGAGTGAGCCGCCGGGCAGCGCCCCAGGCAAGCATCCATCAAGGATTAATAGTGAGTAGCAGTGAGTGTGACAGTCGTGAGATCTTTTGTATTTCGTCGTACCAGACAACTACTTGTATAACGTCACTGTTTATTTGTTAGTTCTGTTGCGTGAAGCATGACTGCCGGTGTATTCAGGAAGTGACCTGTTGACGGAAGTTGCAGAGAGTAATGGCAGAAGCTGCGCAATGTTGACTCACTGTCGAAAAGGTCGAGTCTTCTGGTCCTTTGGAGGTTTCTCCGCGTTTCCCCGACATTTCCCGAGACATTTCAAACCGCTGACGCGATAGTATACCATTTATCAAAATTACAGCACATTATGTATATGGATTTTGCCATTTGCGGATTTTATTTCTCTATGCAGGAGAAGGGATTTGTATAGGGTTTGATCGGAAAAATCTCATGGGATAAGAAGGCCGCGGAATCACTCCGTGTAGATTGCAAGTGCTCAAAGACGAGAGAGAGAGAGAGAGAGGGGGGGGAGAGGAAGAGAGAGAGAGAGGGGGGGGAGAGAGAGAGAGAGAGAAATAAACTAATAAGGCAGTGAAGCTCCTCTCAGCGATTGGCAAGGAAGTAATGTAGAGAGAATAAGGAAGCATTACGGTGCGGGTGGAGCAAGTCTAAGGCAATATTTATGAAGCATTTGAGTGACCGTATCCTTGATACCGTACTCCGTACTGCGAGCGCACCTGCCCCGCCGAAATTTGTCAGAGGAGCGGCCCGCCTGAAAACCACATAATCCTGTAATAGCTCCCCGGAAAGGTTCATTATAATAATGAGCTCCTCACCGTGTCTGTGTGCTCTCTCTATTTTTCCCTCCACCTCTTTCTCTCTCTTTCTCTTTCTCTCTCTCTCTCTTCTTGCGATCAGATCGTTGATAAGGGAACAGCTGACGGAGAGGGATGAGCAATTAGCACCCGATTTGCACCAGCGTGTCTAGTCTCGCATGAGATCGAGAGAAGAGATCTGAGGGAGATCTCGACACTTGGTGATTCAAGCAGTTTTGTTGGTTTGAAAAGATCAATACTAGAGTGCCCGTTCTTGTCCTTTCTCTACAAGTCAGCTGTCAATATTAACAAAGCGGCTTTGTGGAAAATCCTTTGTATCCTATTCCATCTCTACTTTTTTCGCTAACAAAAGACTCATTACCCTGATTGTTTCAATCCACCTCCATGATACACTTTCCGAAATTTTTCACTCAATCTCAATCATGTTCCCAGAACATACAGCGTTCACATCATTGTTGCAGGCTTAGAGTCGGGTAGATGAGAGAGGGGCGAGAGAGGACGTGGATGGTGGAGAGTCAGGCGAGAAGGGAGTGAGGGAGTGTGTGATGGGTGGAGTGAGCAGACACGTTGCCGGAGGCGTCGGTGCGACGAGGGTGGGAGAGTAGGAGAGGGGGGGGGGGAGATGTGACAGGTGCGAGAACCCCGCTGACGCGCTGACCTCACACCAAGATGTATCGAGTAATGAAAATGTTCTATGAATCATGTTTACATTTTAGCATGAGGAAGATCAGAAGGATCAGAAGAGGATGAGACGATCAGAGCTAATGTGATAATAGCACTTCCTAGTATTAAGTGAGACCATAACTTGATGATGAAAGTATGAGTCAGAATTAGGAGTCAGAATTGGGAGGAGATGAAGCAACTCTCAATAATCTTGCATGTATGCACATACTCTTGGAACTCAGTCACTGATCCATCAGTGATCTACCGTCTTACAGTACCGTTGAGACCAGACCGTTGAACCCCCCCCCCCCGACCCACCTGTATTTTTCCCGACATGCCGTCACTCTCCATTCATTGTATCGCCATTCATCCCTTGTCGATCAGCCCAGATTATCCGTATTGTCTCACTTATCCCTCCTCATTGTCGGCCTTCATTGATCTGCCGTGGCACGCTCTCAATGACACTTCACAGGAGGGGCAGAGGGGGGGGGGGAAGGGACCACTTTGTCGGTATGGGGCACATGCAGTGTGGGGCGTGTGGGGTGCGAAGCGGTGCGGGGAAGGGACCACCTGCTGCGGTGCGCGTCAAGTGCCTTAAGGGAGAGAGGGTCTGGTTGAACTGCTACCGATGCAGCGTGATTGTTTGGGACGTTGGGGCTCATTGATCCAATCTTACTCTGTCGTTTCAATCAAGGCAAAATAACAATTGTTCACAGTCGAGATAAAGAAATCTGTTGCAAACTTTGCATTAAGACATATGCTGTGATTCTGTCTCTATCTGTCTATCTGAAGCGAACACGTGTTTCTCCAACTCCTGTATTCCTGTATGTGTTTGTTCTCCTCTCATCTCCCTTGGCAACCGGATATGGTGGAGCTTCTTCCTGGATTTTCAATATCTCCCGCCGGTCACAATAGAGACAGAGGGAAGCCAGCTTACGCGGGCAGATTACTTGCTGATATTGCGTTTATCGGTATTTAGTGGAACATAACACGAGTCGGCATCACATAATGGGAGAGAGAGAGAGGAGGAGGAAGCGTAGTAGTATACAGACAATGGGATACACACCGGAACTTGTCAGGGAGAAAGAAATGTGGTTTATGTTTGATGTACTCATTTGTTTTACATTCACATGGGAAGTGTCTCAGGGCCTCCGCTCAAAATTGAACCAAATATGGCTTAATCGATAGCCAAGGGCCTCCTGATCAATGTTGTCTATGATCATTTTTGCTGCGGAGCACGTTCACTGTTTTCACGAAAAGACCTTCCATATTTATCAAGAATACCCTTAGCTATGAGAAAAACTTTTCGGTTCATGATTTTGTCTTTTACGAGGCAAGTTATACGCAGAAACGTGAATCGCGCTCTAAAATGACTTTTTAAACATAGAAAAAATACGTGCATTTTTCTATATAAACTATGTCAAGACTTGCTCCGCAGCAAAAATGATCATAGAAAACATTGATCAGTAGACCAAGAGCTTTCGAAATATGCCTTCAGATTGAAAATCCGAGCGGAGGACCTGAGCAACTTCCCTTGTTAGCAATTGATCCACATCCACTGGATTGCGGATTCTATCCGTGTATTGGATAAAGATCAATTTTACTCCTCCTTTTCTCGCCTGTTCTGTTTTTTTATTCTTCTCTCACTCCCTCTATCTCTCCTTCCTCTTTCATATTTTTTTTCATTTCTTCATTGAGCAATTGTTTATCAAACATCATTCGTTGATTATCACATAATAAATAAAGCATCACAGACAGAATACGGGGCTCGAAATACATAATAAACGAAAAATTATTATTAGTCGAATAATGCACATTATTGTGAATTATTGATATCAGCAGCAGGCTGTGCGTTTCAGAATGTTGATTCGAAACGTCAACGAAAGTAGCTTCGATGAGCCTGGTCTACTGATTTGACGAAGCAGTAAAGTAATAAAGTAAAGTAGCAAAGTACGATAGGTTTCAGAATGCTTACTGTACTTTCGCTTTCTAACTATAGAGTACGGTAATCGTTAACGGTTACGGTAGGTCGACTACTGTATGTTCTCTAGTTATCGTGATAGGGTACGGTAGCGGAACGGACCACCGAGACAGGGTCGCTGAATGGGTAACGGACCTGCTCAGAAGTGGCATCCGCCTGAAAAATGAATCGAAAACGTTTTGTGAATTTCGATACCTGGAAATTCTCTGCGACCTGTCGCCACATCTTCTCCATGGTACCCTTTTTGATACGACCGAGGGACGCGTCAGCCTTCTGGAAAAAAAACTTCTACTCTATCCCTTCTCTCTCTACATCTGTCTCTCACTCTTTCCCTCCCTCTTTTCTATGTCTCTATATATATCTCTTGTCTCTTGTGCTCTCTGCCTCTCCTCTCTTTTTCAGCATCTCTTTCTCTCTCACTCGCCGCATACCTGCATCACTTCGGATATCGTGCTTGCCGCCTGTTGCACCCCAGCAGTGCGCGAGTATGCTGAAATTTTTATTTTATTTTCAAAATTCTAATCAAATTACCTTCGATACTCCTCTTACAACACGCTCCATTAGGCGCATGTCGACAGCAGTTCCACTGGAAAAGTGTACGTTTCAATGTAACGTTACATTTCACATATGTTTCCCACATGTTAGTTGCGTACCTGAATGGGTATGTTGATGTCGATGACTCCGTCTGTTCCGTGGTGGACAGTGGGAGGGGAGGGGAAGTGGAAGGGGTCGAAGCGGAACTGCGGGAGGGAGGGGGAGGGGGGCAGGGAGGCAGGGGCAGAGGCGTCCTTCTGCAATCCGTATCACACTCGATTCAACAATATTATTAATTCAGAGCCAGAATATTGTCATTGCCATTTCACAGTTTTCTATGAGATGTTCTTGAAACGTATGTATTTGTGCACATTTGTGAAAAACGAAGAAAATGAGCGGTTTACTTCCTTCTCTTCTTTCTCTCACCTTCTCCGGATCGAATGTGAACGACCCCTTTATTTCATTCCCCTCCTCCTGTGGTGACGCCTGGTAGTTGAACACATAGTTCTGCACCGGGTTCACAGCTTCGAAATCTCCCAGCGACTGAAAACGTATGAATACGTATGAACTACACTACTACATAAATAATTTACTGGTATTCACAAATCTGTATCCTTGACTCTAACCTGTTGTGTGATCGTGGCTGGCTGTTGGTATGCGCTGTTTGGGAGGGATGGAATGAGTGTGGGAGGGAGAGTGGGTGGGCCAGCAGTGGCGCGTGCGAGGGGAACGGGAGAGGAGACTGTCTCATCCCGAGCCTCCGGAATAGAGGACTGCACTGCTTGCGCAGAGACTGCAATCAACTAGTCATCACTCTGAGAGAGAGAGAGAGAGAGAGAGAGAGAGAGAGAGAGAGAGAGAGAGAGTACCAGTGGGTATGTTGGTTGCTGGTTGGGGGCAGCAGCTCACGATGATAGTCATGTGAAGGGTATCGAAGTACGTCTGAGGGGTCGAATTCGGAAGACAGCACGATGACTGCAAGAGTGATTCAAGCTTTGTTTGTTACAAACATTAGCTGTATAGCTTATAAACATGGTGTTTGAAAGAAGAGAAGCTTAGAATCACGTATTGGATTTTAGTAATTGATTAAATTACAAATTTGTTTGACCAATCATTGAGCGACTTCAAATTTGTTTGACCAATCACTGATCGACCACCTAATGCTTAGCAGGTCAAGTTAGCATTTTGAGCATAAGCGGTTTGAACTAGCTTTTTTTTTGTTTACCGGCTGGGAGACTGGTACGGGAAGAACGGACTGAATCTGATTGAATATATATATATATATATATATCAATATACAGAAACTAAATAATCTCACATCAGTGGTGACTCCGTTGTACTGCATTCCGGAAGAAGTCGGCACATTTTGATAGGTGGGCGAGGGAGACGAGGGAAGGACCTGCGTGATCGATTATGAGAGAAGAGAGAGAGAGAGAGAGAGAGAGAGAGAGAGAAAGAGAGAGACAGAGACAGAGACAGAGAGACAGAGAGACAGAGAGACAGAGAGACAGAGAAACAGAGAGAGAGAGAGAGAGAGAGAGGGAGAGAGAGAGAGAGAGAGAGAAAGAGAGACAGCGAGAGAGAGAGAGAGAGAGAGAGAGAGAAAGAGAGAGAGAGAGAGAGAGAGAGAGAGAGAGAGAGAGAGAGAGAAAGAGAGAGATATTATATTTTACTTCCTGATTTGGCGGTGCAAAGACGGTGCGAATCACAAACGGTACTTCCTCCTTGGGCTGAAAATGAAACGTTTCACACTGAAAGAAAAGTGCAATCTTGGAATCAGGCACCTGAACCTCTGTTGTTTCGTTCTTGATAGTAGGTGGAGGAAGATACTCCTGAGCTGCAGTCAGACCAACTGCAATCAATATCAACATGATTATGATAAACGATCTATGATGGAACTAGTATGAAACTATGATCTATGATGAAACGATGACAACCCATTGCCGAAAAATGAACATGTTCAACGTAAGTGCTGTTTGAAACGTGTGATATGATATGGAATCAGCCCATTGTTACCTTGTCTAATATGAATATCTGAAACGTATATCAGTCGTACATAATGTAAATACCCCACCGGTGTTGTCTGTCTGAATAGCATAGGCGGGTGGTGTCTCCTGTATGTATGTGAAGGCCGGGAACTGGGGGGCAGACTCCGTGGAGGAAGGGGAGGGAGTGAATGTGAAGGGAGCTGGAGTGGACGGGGAGAAGGAGAAGGAGAAGGGAGTGGTGGAGGGAGGAGTGTAGGAGAAAGTCGGGGATGTAGTAGTGGTCGGAGGAGTCGTTGTCGTCGTGGGAGCTACAAACATGTGTACCGTAAACTGAAAGAAGATGAAGGTAAAACTCACGTTCAGTCTCCGTGGTCTCGGTGTGCAGAGTGGGATATGTGGGACTGTCTGTCTTCTCGTCTGGCATGTATGCGGCAGTGTAGTATACGAATGGCTGTGCGGAGTGGACGAAGGGAGCCTGCGTCGTCTCTGCTTGCGTCACTTCCTGTGTCACTGCCTCCGTCGCTGCCTCCGTCGTCGCGTCCGTTGCCTGCGTGAATGTGAAGGACATCGCCGGGAACATGGTCGTTGTCGTTGTGGGCTCTGTAGTGGTAGCTGGCAGAGTAGTGGTTGTCGTTAGTGCTTCGGTGGTGGTTGTAGGTGCTTCAGTAGTAGTCGTTGTTGTCGTTGTAGTTGTTGTCGTGGGTGGCAACGTCGTCGTCGTGGTGGCTTCAGTAGTTGTCGTTGATGGAGCAGTGGTGGTAGTCGTCGTGGCTTCATTCGTGGTCGTTGCTTCTGTGGTCGTGGTCGAAGGCGTGGTGGGTTCCATAGTAGTGGTGGTGGGAACGGTGGCGGTCACCATGTTCCTCGTAGGTGCATACTGCGGCTGCTGCTGTGGCGGGAATGTGTTGTGTGATATGACCTTCTGCTGGATAGTGAACGGGACAGGCAGGGGAGTCTTAGTCCTCGAAGTGACTTGGATGCGGATCAGCGCCGGCGGAATGTGACAGCCAGCGTTCAGCCGCATCTCCGGAGTCACCCTGAACAAGGGATTGGAGACAGAAAGAGAGAGTGAAAGATAGAGAGAGAGAAAGAGAGAGAGAGAGAGAGAGAGAGAGAGAGAGAGAGCGAAAAAGAGAGAGAGAGGTTGCGTACTTGAAGATCTTTCCGTGTCCGGGGACGATATAGTCGGCGCGGCACAGCATCTTGTCACGGTTACGCTTGCCTAGAACACACATATTAGGAGCTCTCCTTATCCAAAACGTTTTAGTGGCTTAGGAAAAAGTTGTCAAGAAAGAGCAGAGATACAATGAAAAAAAACATCAAGATCCTCTAATAAACATTACTCCAGTACGCGAAAAGTGACCCACCGACTACACTGTTCCAGGCGTCTCCCATCCACTCCGTGCTGTTCAACACGTCACGCTCGTCGTAGAACAGATCGCCTGACAGGGAGACCCCCTCCCTCTCTCTCTCTCTCTCTCTCTCTTTCTTTTCATCCCTATCTCCCCTCACCTACTACAGCAATGGTCCCGCAGCATGGCACATTCCTGGCAATCAGTGATACATCCTGTCCAGTGTGACCAGGAGTGTTCCACAGTTGCACATTCGGAGTGAGTTGTAGAGAGTCGTGCTGAAAAGTTACCACATTTGTATATGCAAATCACGCTAATTTCCTTGTCCACTCAGGACTGCTGTAATTAGTCAGTCTGTCGCTAATTCGCGTAACTCGCCAATTAGCATGTCTGGAAGGGCGAATATAAGGCGGGCGCGGCGGGCTGCCGGCATCCATTCGCCATGGCTCAGTCCGTCCCTCCCGGAGATATCAACACCCAGCCGGGTACTAAGACCGTCTTCAACGCCCCCTACGATGACAAGCACACCTACCACATCTAGGTGGGTTGCCTTCGACTACTGTATTCTACCGTACCCTAATCCTCGTCTTTTCAGATCACCAACGTACGGTCAGGAGGACACCAACAACGACCGCATAACCATCGAGTGGACCAACACCCCCGACGGCGCCGCCAAGACCTTCCGCCGCGAGTGGTTCCAGGGCGACGGAATGGCTCGCCGCAAGAACCTCCCCATCGAGTACAACCCTTGAATTATTTTCACACACTTTTCTCTATCAGTAAATGCATTCGCACAAAACTCTGCCGGATGTTGGAATGTTATTGATGTGGTTGGGTTGAATTGTGTCGATTGTTGGTTGCTGATTGCTGATTGTTGGCCACTCGTTTGCCCACCGACTAATCATTTGTCCTGTTCCTGTACGCACAACTAGGCAAGTTATTGATTGATTATCGTATGATTCTGAAGATTTCTATGTTATTACTATAGAGCTGTAATATGCCAGTTCAGTTTTGGAATGCTCCTTCTTTTCGAAGAAGTGCAGTATAGAAAATCACACTGACCTTAGGTCAGATCACACGAATTAAAAAAAGGAAGACAGTATTTTGACCGATGAAATCATACATTCTGATCTTTTCGCTTCCAAGTGAGTGAGTACACATTGCAATTAGCCTTTGTTTGAACAATGTTCGCGCGCGCCTAGAAGAGAGAGAGAGAGAGAGAGAGAGAGAGAGAGAGAGAGAGAGAAAGAGAGACGGCGAGGGAGAGAGGACAATAGGGAAGCAGCGAACGGAGTGATAAAAGGAGCTTGTCGCCGCTTCATCCATGCTTCTTTCAACAAGGACAACGGCCTCAAAAGAAATAGGAAAGAGACAGCGGGGAGAATGCGCGGATACAGTGACAAGCAACAGTCACAATGAAGCACCCGCGGAACAGTGTCGCAACAGTCATCATCACACAATCAAAAAATAACTGAATTCGAATCAGTAAATCAAGACCACCCACGTTGTGGAGCTCCGTCTTGATGTAGACGTCGTCCGAGTATTCGTAGCTGCCAAAGAAGTGACGGGCATTCGGGAAGTAGTTGCCTGGATGGGAAAAGAACCTAGCAATGAAGAAACTGTGCACAGCGGTAATTAGCCTGAACGTGGACAAAGTAGAGAGAGAGAGAGAGAGAGAGAGAGAGAGAGAGAGAAAGCGAGAGGGGGGAGAGAGAGAGTGCCTTGTCCGAAGTGGTCCGGATGTCCATGGGTGGTGACCGCCAGTTGGATCTGGCCAGGCGCGATGTTCTTCGACGAAATACCTGGAACGCACAAGGAAACTTATAAGTGAAACTTATAAGTGAAACGTATCAGAGACACGTACCCGTCAGCATCTCCTCCTTTCCGCTCACGTCTGTGGCCGACGGAGTGTCAACTGAAAGTATGGAAATGCAATGTATTGAAACGTTCAACGTATTGTTGTTTGCATACCGATGATATGGTAGCCTCCATCGAAAATGAGTGTGACTGAGGCACGTTGTCGCGAACCCTGCAACTCACGATTGGAAAACTGCGACGGAAGACAGAAGTACAAAACCCTGAGTGAATGAAAGCAGAGAATCAAAGCTCGGAGTAATAAATTCCTCTAGTTGACAGAGAGAGGAGTGGCTGTCGTACCTGTTGCAGTGCCTCCTTCTCTCCCACCACCAGTTGTTGCACATACGACTCTGCCACCTTCTGTTGCGGCTGGATCACGAACTGAAAATAGAAAATAGACATGGATACAAGGTACTGTATCTAAAAGTGTGACACACACTCATTGTCATTGTTGGGTATTGTCATAAAAAATACAACATCACCACAATATTCTGGAAAATTACTATGCACGTACATCAATTAAACAGTACTACTTACCTGTAATCTCTGCGGTTTGGCGTATGCCAGCGCATCAACACATAACAACAACAGGCACAGCCGCATCGTTCGAAGAGAATCCAGGAGACTGTGTCCGGACAATCAGTCGAGGGAGCAGCGAGAGAGTGTGGAAAAGGGAGAGGGCGGACAGACACAGAGAGGATTGGCCCGAGGGCAACTAGGCGGATTGTGTTGTGAGAAGAAGCGGGAGCAGGTCACAGAAGGTGCTAATCTCCCAGCAACACAACTCAAACACGGCCGGAGAGAGAAGGTGAGAGAGTGTGCAGAGGGAGGAGGGCGCAGAGGGAGAGGGGAGGGAAGAAGTGTATTCGGTTACTGGCGGCTATTTGCTGTGAGCGCAGGCCTCATATGGAAGAAACGATTGAAACAGTCGTCTTTGAAGTGCTTGTCTCTTCGAATTGAGTGCAGAAGGCTCGGGTTTCCGACTGTACAAAGTCTCTCTATATATTCCTCTCTCTCCCTCTCCAAGCTATTTCGCAAGTGTGAACAATGGTGTTTGAAATTCTGAAACACCCTAATCAGTTCAGAATAGAAGACATCAATGATCATGATCATTCTTTGAGCATCATGAGCATCAATGACAAACAACAATAGTAAACACTTTATCATCATCCAAAACAACTATCCGATCGGTACTCCTGAGCGTCTTTTATTACTGTCACGTTATTACTGTTGTAACAATAGTTACATTATTATGATATGATTAGCTGATCAGTGAATGAAAGAATATCAATCAGCTGATTGATCAGCTGATCAGCACTTCTGCGCGTGCGGCACCATCTCCATATTGTCCAGCTTGCCAGAGCGAGTCATCTAGAATGTTGTTTGTTTGTTTGTTTGTGTATTTGTTTACTCACGTGTTTGAGGTACTTGACGAGTTCGACGTTGGTCTTATCGAAGAAGGTATCCGGGTTGCGAACGAAGAGCGACGCCTCGTTGCACGGACCTGAAAAGGGGTCTCTCTCTCTCTCTCTCTCTCTCTCTCTCTCTCTCTCTCTCTCTCTCTCTTTCTCTCTTTCCTACCTCCAGCATTCACCGCCACAATGTACTCGTATCTCTTTGCAGCCCCGGCGCCCTTCAGAATGCAGACTGAAAAAAAACTTTACAAACATAGAACACTTTCTATTACTCAACAAGTAATTAAAACCCCGTGAATAATTGAGTGAAACCTATTGCAGTGAATGAAAAATAGAACGGGATTTCAAGGATTCGCATTAGTCACGTCAGCAAAACAAAATAAGTGTAACCTACGACAAACGTATGGTTGGGTGAAACGTACAGGGGATGTTGAACTTGTCGTCCTTGTGCTGCATCTGCATGCGAACGGTGCGGTGGTCGAAGGAGAGGGTGGTGCCCTTCACCTGAAGGAACAACGAATCTCTCTCTCCCTCTTTCCCTCTCTCCCTCTCTTCCTCTCTCCCTTTTTCCCCATCTCTCTCTCTCTCTCACCTCCACATTCCTCCTGAACCCTCCCACGCGGAACTTCCACAGAACGTCGCTCTCCTGTGCGGCACTGCTCTTGCGAGGACGGGAGACTGAAAGGGGAAATGGTGAAGGAGGAGAGAGAGAGAGAGAGAGAGAGAGAGAGAGAGAGAGAGAGGAAGCTACGCACTGGTGACACTGCTGCAGTTGAGTGGCTGTCTGTTTCCCAGCATATCTGCTATGACCGAGTGCGTCTTCCTGCAACAACGCGATGAGTTGCATCTTTACAATTCTTCACAAAAAAACATGGTACTTTTTGATACAAACAGCTGACATAACTGCGAAGCATATGAATCAGGTGGACTCACGAGACGACTGCGGGAGCCGCCAGCACCTGCACCCACTCGCCCACTAGAGCAGACATGTCAACCTGGGGGGGGGGAATGATTAGGTTGTTGTTGTTGTTGTGGTGGTGGGTGTGGTTGCTTCGCTGTTTGTTTGTTGTCTATTCCACCCACCTTCATGCACTCACACTGACTCGAGAAGTCGTTGTCGTCACTGAAACAGCTCGCTCAATCCCTCCTCCCCATCCCCTCTCCCTCTCCCCCCACTCACTCCTCCACCTTCTCCTCCTCGGGCGCCGTCTCCGGTTCGATTTCCTCCGCCTTGCTGTGCACCGGGGTGTACCTGCAAGAAGATAACTATTGGTGTTCCAGTACATCATTCCTTTCTGGTGAGTCAGATTTATATCATGGTAATGAAAGGCAATCGTAATGTTTGAATGTTTGAATGAGCCGGTGGGCGGATCTCTCTGGGCGGAGCATACCTGAGGGAGTGCATGATGGGGCTCCTCTGTCTGACTGCGGGGGCGGGGGCGGGGGTGGTAGTAGTAGTGGTGGGAAGAGTGCGACGAGTGGGCATCTAATAAACAAACAAAAAACTTGTACTCAATGCATTGACATTGCTGCCCTTGTATCCACTTTACCCTCGTGTTTTCGTGTGGGTGGTGTTGTGTGATATGTGTGTCTTGAAATGAGTAATCCATGTGTTGCTTACCGGTGGCTCTTCTATGACAGCCGGTCTCCTCCCGCCCCCTCCGAACACTGCCTTGCCAGACAGACCAGACAGAGAGTCGTCTTCCACTGTGATCTGAAGAAGAAAAAGTATTTAGAATCATCACAAACAGAGAGATAGAGACTATCAGTATCCACTCACCTCCTCATCCGCCTCCGTCTTCTCGTTGCTGGAGATGGAGAATGCGGGGAATGGGGAGATGGGGGCGGGGCCAGCGGGGGCGGAGTCAGGCAGGCCCGAGTCGTACCCCGGCATGTGAGCAGACTCGAGGGAGGAGAGCGAGATGGACGAATCGGCGCTTTCGGTGCCCTGAAATACTTGATTGTTTGTTGTTTGTTTACTTTGTGCTATTAGTGTTAATAAGTGATAAACAAACAAAAAACGCACCGGAGGATGGAAGGAAGAGTGCCACTGGTTCAGCTGGTTCTTCAGCTGGTCCTCCATTCGGAGACGAGCCTGTTCAAGTTCCACTTCCTGAAATGGACAAGTAAATAATAATAATGATAACAACAACAACAACAACAACAGCAAAATGCGCACCTTTTTCCTCAGCTCGGCCTCCATCTTCCTCTGCTCCTCGATCTTCTTCTTCTGCTCGACCAGCTCATTCTGGAGAACCTGGAAAATAGAATATTGATGTATGGATCGATTTATGACTGATATCGATTTCTCGTATACCTGCAGCTGTCTCCTCTTCTGGAATAGTTCCTTTGTCTGGAGTGTTTGCTCGTAGTTTTGGAGGACAGCCTGCAGCTTCTTCACCTCCTGAAAAACCACAACTTACTTTAGTCTACTTACACTGTATTTGTGTACGTATATTATGTAACGGAAATGAATCACCGTGCTGGTACTAATGAGTTCATATGTTCATGCATGCCACCCACATTGACAGTTATTCCTCCGCCGGCAGCCCTGTTCCTCAGGATTCCCACCACATCATCGATCGGCTGATCCAGGATACCGAGCGGGGCTTGCGAGGATGGAGACTGCAAACAAGTTTTGATAGATTTTTATTTATTCATTGATTTTATCGAGTGTTTGAGTGATGAAGTGAGGGTAATTGGGTAATCCATAGATCGAATTATTCTTCTACTGCTGTTATTATGTAACAGCAGTAGAAGAATAATGGCGTAATTCTAAGGGTGAGTCATAGATCGAAATTCTATAAGGGTGAGGGTGAGCCATAGATCTAATTACTTTCCTACCATAATTCTAAGGGTGAGCCAAATATCGAATTACTCTCCTACCGTAATTCTAAGGGTGAGTCATAGATCGAATTATTATCTTACCGTAATTCTAAGGGTGAGCCGTAGATCAAATTATTCTCCTACCGTAATTCTAAGGGTGAGCCACAGATCGAATTATTCTCCTACCGTAGTTCTAAGGGCGAGCCACAGATCGAATTATTCTCCTACCGTCATTATTTTTTTCTAAGACGTACCTCCTGTCGGAAGCTGGGCGGAGCTGCCTCTGCATACGTGGGGAAGAAGTCTCCAGGAGCCTGGATGGGGCCTCCACTGGGAGCAGACGGGGCAGACAGCGTGTCTGAAAGTATAGACATCACATATTATTCAAGCTTTTTTCATTAGTCAGCAGATTCGCCTGCTACTATCTCAATCGAAAAAATAGATCTCACCGAATCTCTGTGGTGCTCTCCGAAGCAGGCTGCTCACTTCGGGAATCCGACGGGGATCGACCAGACCCAGATCGAACGACGACGCGTCAGCCTCCACGCGCCTACAATCATCGCACTCTCTCTCTCTCTCTCTCTCGATCAGATATCTTTGAATGGATTGTCAGATATAACCAGAGGTGATTGTGTACCTGGGAGGAGGTGCGGGAGGAGAGGGTTCCGAGCCACCCAGCGACTTGCGAAGAGCCGACACCATAGCTTCCGCCATCTGAACTCATTCAAAAGACACTGATGATTTGCTACATGAGACAGTTAGAGAGAGAGAGAGAGAGAGAAAGAGAGAGAGAGAGAGAGAGAGAGAGAGAGAGAGAGAGAGAGAGAGAAAGCCAGAGAGCACTCACCCTCTCTGCGGTCTTCTCGGGAGAGGGAGGAGGGGAGGTAGTGGTGGGAGGGCGGCGGGTGGTGAGATAGGGACGGCCCTCGCGGTCAACCTGCAACCATTCATCACTCACTCATCATATACTCTCACTACGCCAGATCCCTTTTTGATCTGCATAAACTTGTGTAGTCCCATCTCCGGCTGTCCTCCCATAGTCCCATCTCACCAGGTGCTGGTGTTTCCTGGCGAAGTCGTCCAGATCCGAGACTGCGACTCCATCCACAAACAGCATCGCCTGATCATAAGTATATCATAAGTATGAGTTATGCATATGTATACTACTTTACTCTCTGCGTACCTCGGTGGTAGTTGTGGTGGGTGCAGGGGTGGGAATGAGGGGAGAGGAGGAGGAGCCTCCGCCAAGTCTGCAAAAGCAAGAGGAAGGTGAGTGAAGGAAGGGAAAGAAAGATGCAGGAGAGATGGGAGGAGTATGGGTGTGACTCACAGTGGATTCAGAAGCTGTCCCAGGCCAGATGAGCCTGTAAGGTGTTGTATGTTGTTGGAGCCAAAACTAATAAAATTACTTATGAAATTCTGCAATTCTAAAATTCGCATCACTCTTGTAACATAAATATAACACAAACACAATGAATTTGAATTATATAACAGCTCTAATCCGATACGGATGATAAAGCAAAAATTAAGAAAGCAAAAACTGAGAAAGCAGCACACACCGGTTTTGTTGTTCTTCTCGAGAAACTGCGAAGCCACTCCACCTGACAAGATAGTGAGATGAGAAAAAAACACGGCACACAGAACATAGGGATGGTTAGTGAAAGAAGAGAGAGAGAGAGAGAGAGAGAAAGAGAGAGAGACAGAGGGAGGGAGAGAGAGGGAAAGAGAAAGAGGGAGGGGGGAGAGAGAGCGAGGGGGAGTTCCGGTACCGGTGAGCTTGTCTATCTTTGCCATCTCCGTCTTGTTCACCATCTGATCCACCGGCAGACCCAGCCACCTAAACATTCACTATTTTGTCCAGATATCTGTTTTTTTCATTGCCATCTCCGTCTTGTTCACCATCTGATCCACCGGCAGACCCATGTCCTCCGCCACCTAAACATTCACTATTTTGATTTTTCCAGATATTCTGTTTTTTTCATTACAAAAAACAGGTTTACTTTATTTTCCTGTTTTGTAAACAACAGATACAAAGAACTGACTCCGAGTGGATTGACTACGAGCTGACTGATGAGCCCCTCTCCGAGAACAGTAGACAGCATGTTCCTGGAAAGAGAAGGGGTGAGAGAGTGAGAGAGAGAGAGAGAGAGAGAGAGAGAGAGAGAGAGAGTCAGCTCACTTCAACCCGCTTCCACCCTTTCCCTCCATTCCGTCTTGGATCACATTGGGAATCTCCGGAAGAGACTGCATGAACCTAGAAAAGGAGATTACAATACAACTTACAAAACAAAAGTTATAATCAAGTGGTGTTGGAGGTGGTCTAAAAACCACTCACTTTGAAAATAAAAGTACAAAAGTACAAAGAAAGTACAAAAACGTTTACCTCTGTGCCATGAGCATTCCAGGTGCGGGCTCCTCTTCTCCATTCACAACGAGAAAAAGAGGAAGGAGGAACAGTAAACGCATAGCTGAAATATTCACAATAATAGTTATTTCCAAATGTCGAACAAACACGCTTGATCTTTATAAACGGAAATAAATCAGAGCGATTAGTTGAGAAAGTGAAAGTGGACTGGAATCTAGGAAACAATGGGGTGGAATGAGTGTGAGAGACAGGCGAATATGGGTCATCCAGGTGAATCGGATGCAGACAGGTGAGCGAGAGAAGGAGAGAGAGAGAAGGAGAGAGAGAGAAGGAGAGAGAGAGAGAGATAGAAGGAGAGAGAAGAGAGAGAGAGAGAGAGAGAGAGAGAGAGAGAAGGGGAGAGAGAGAGAGAGAGAGAGAGAGATAGAAGGAGAGAGAGAGAGAGAAGGAGAGAGAGAGAAGGGGAGAGAGAGAGAGAGAAGGGGAGAGAGAGAGGTAGGAGAAAGCGAAATGAGATAAGCGTGAGCGTGCAATAACATACCACGAGATTGGTGCACATTGCATAAACAGAATATAGATCAGGGAATCAGGATATTTCATTTCAGACTTATGGAGCCCAAAATGTTTAGCTCAAAATGAAACGCACTTCAAAACTCTGCTCAAAATAATTGACCTTATTAGATCAACGGCTAACTTTTTTCGATTCGATTTCTTTCTTTTCACGATCAAAGGAAGATCGGATTAGTCCGTATTCGCATTGCAGCGCAGATTTTTTTGTTTCACTTCACTGTTTCTTTCTGAACTATGTATGAAACACCAAAAATATGTATGCATTATAAAAAAATACAATACCCTGACGTAGAATGCGTATAATCGTAAAAAGTGATTCTAAAACTGATTCCAAATAATCCAACACAAAAAGTTTTCTTAGCATACATATTAAACTAGTGACAATCATTAACGTAATGACTGCTTAGCCTAGATTGCGCATTGGTCCCATCATTTCCCTCCCGCCACTCGGTCGTATAAAAGCGGTAGGCCGGACGGGGCTGGCATCATTCGATCAGTGGAATCATCATGGGAGACAAGTCGGCCTACATGACCCCTGGCGGTGGCGGCGGCGGCGGCGGCGGAGGCGGATACGCCAAGGAGGACTACGCCTTCGGAGGATCCTCGGGAGGCGGCGGCGGCGGTGGCAGCGCCCCCAGTGGTGCGTGGACACTGTAGACTACCGTACTCTCCTTCTCCTACCGTACTCCTTTCAGGCGGCGGTGGCGGCGGCGGTGGCACTCCCCGCATGGACGTCTCCTGCTACCTCGGACCCAAGTAAACCAAGCACAACTACGAGAATTTCCAAATAACTGAATTGAGTCTGTGCTCAATAAATGTTTCGTGCATTCACTTTTTTTTTTAAGAATTTTTTAAGAAAGAAGTTTTTTTTAAGAATCTGAGAATCCGCCCTCGGATGAGTGCCGACCCGCCTCTATATGCGCGGATGACGCGGCTGCTAGCGAGAACAGCCAAAGACCAGTTGCATTTTTGATTGCAGTGACGTTGAAGTGACTTTTCTGAGTCGATCGCGTTTGACCTAGCATTTCCCCTTCTCTCCACACTGAGTACACGACACGCCGACACGAGGCATCCTGAGCCCTTGTGTGTACTTACAATTGTGTACAGCGACTTGAACTCTGTGGGAGCAAAACATAAAAAAGAACAACCCTATTCTCGAAGAAACAATTTATTACCATCTTCAAAACAATATATTGATGTGAATAGAAACCGAGAACATTTCAAATCATACACATGGAGAATAAGATCAGTCTGAGAGAGTGGCAACTGTAGAACAAGGGATAGCAAACATTATGTATTACAAAATAGCAAAAATGAGAACCAACAAAAGCTTATTACTTATTACTCCATCTCCATCTTCATAGTAGGTTTGCTGACCCTTCCGGTGCGAGTGACGACACCCTTGGTGGGCGTGGCCTGCGGGGGCGGGGCGTCGCCGTCAGCCTCGAACAGATCGGTCGAGTCGACAAAGTGTGTGGGAGTGGCGGCAGGGGTGTTGGCAGAGGAGGAGGCAGTGGGGTGGGGGGACAGGGCGGGGTTCTTGCGGGGTCGGCCCGGACCGCGTCGGCCAGTCGACAGCGGCAGCGGCTGCAAGCACATCAACATATAACTGATGACAGCAATCTTCCCCAGAAGTAATAATCATCAATTATCAATCAAAACATCTTTCAATCACAACTTACCCTCTTGAGCCCACTCCTGGTCACGGCTCCTCCTCCAGGCGTGGCCATCGCAGCATCGGCGACCTTCTTGGAAGTCTCTCCTCCTGCTCCTCCCTCCACCTCTCCTCCACTCGTGTCCGCTTCTCCCTCCACCCCTGCCCGCCCCTCCTCCTCTTGCTCCTTCTCCGTCTTCTCCACGGTGAGCGGGGGAGGGGCGTCCGTCGGGGGCTGCAGCTGTCTCTGCTGGTCCGCCGCTGCCACCAGAGCATTCATGGACGTCGATGCGATGCCCACAACCTGAATAGGCGAGTTTGGTATCTCTCTCCCTCCCTCCCACGCTCTCCCTTCTCACCTCTGCAATCTCCGCAGTGAGCTCATCAATCTGCGACAGCTGAGCGTCCGTCAGAACCATCTCGTGGATCTGCAACCATCCAATTACCTCAATGATTATAACAAAGTTGCTGGTTCGACTTGTCTCGTACCTGATTGGCGATTCCTCCCATTCTATCGGCGGCTGCCCTGGTGCGACACCGCGCACGGTCCTCCTCACGACGCTTCGCCTGCAATCACATACACATGTATCACCTCCTAATAACATATATATAAACTTTACATATATATAAACTTTACATGCTTTACATATGCATGACTCATGACAACCTTACCTGTTCATCGCTAAGTTGAATGCCTGCGTTCTGTTCGTACTCCTCCAGCATGGCCAGTTCGATGTGTGACAGATGGAGACCGGCGGGGTCGTCGTCCAGCATCCTGTCCCCTCCCCCTTCCCCTCCTCGACCACCAGTCGAACCCGCGCCGCCGCCACGCCCACTCACATGACTAGCCTGCAAGTACAATGTCATAACCAAATAGTTTACAAAACAATACACTTTAATTACTTATACGCTTGTTAAAATAAATGAAAAAAGTGTACAGTACTTATTGTTTATAGGTTTCTACGAAATATTGTGTTTCTGGCATATATCTATCTCACAATAAAAGATAGTATGAGATATTTTGTATGATAACAATGGCATGTGTCTATGTGAAGGGTGACTGTGACTGACATGGCTGGCTGCGCGGGCGTTCCGCATGCCCATCACACTCTTGCGCTTCTCCTGCCGACGCACAGAAGACAGACACGACATCACGTTCCGAACATCCCTAACAACACACACACACACATTAGAGATGGACAAGCACATTGCAGGGAATATTGATAACCAATTGACTGACCCTTTCCCTCCCCCTCACCTCTCAGTCATACTCAGCACTCGTCGCTCGATCGCCGTGCCCGGCTGACACAGATCAGACGCCTCGCCTGCGACACAACTCAGTCAAATCATGGAACGGAAAACGATGACTCACTTCTGATAATGTTGGCAATCACCGGCACTGGCAGACCCTTGTGCAGCATCTCGGCAACCCTAGATGTAATCAGCAATACACAATCAATAATCAATGTCGCGTACCTGTTGCGTACAATGTCGGGTAGCTTGAGGCGCTCGTCAGTGTGGAGGTGGTGGTCGCAGTAGCGGACGTGGATGCGGCTGCAGGAGGGCGGGGGTAATAGGGGGAGGGTGAAGGGGGGGGGGGGGGGGGACTGACCCGTCAGGCATGTCGTTCTTCCTGTAGAATGCCGAGCACACCTGCTCGGTCCGGATCGTGCCGGCTCCGCGTCGCTTCTTGCCCACTGCAGCCAGCTCGTCCTGCAACACACACATCCTCCCTCTCTCTCTCTCCCCTCCCACCCTTACCCTTGTCATTCTCTTCTCGACCAGCTTCTCCGCGAATCCCTCCTGTGACATGTCAGCCGGTCGGAAGATCCGATTGCACCTGAGACACACACAATCACAATATGTCCCCTCCTCTTTTCACTCCTCTTTTCACAAGCGAAAAGCAAGTGTTCCTGTCAATTATAAATCACGTACCGGTAGTATCGGATCACTCCCTCCTTGCTGTTCTTGTTGCCACGAGACATGCGGAAGTTGCCGCCCTTGCCTTCTATCTCTGCCAGAAGACGCTAAAACAAATACAGTGATGCAGTCAAACTCCGCCTCAAACAGTATGGAACCACAAGACCGGCCCCGTTTCTGCCGTACCTGGAAGTCGTGTTCCGTCTCGCAGATCACCTCCTTCACCTCCGTCGGCCGATCGTGTCTCTCCTTCATGTGGTAGCACAGCTTCTCGATCGTCGGAAGGTACTCACCACACTCAAACAACACATTGTTAAACAAGGAACATCACTAAATTTCATAGGAAATATCAACAGATATCTTCAATATAAATAGTACACACACATTCAAACTACTTCTTCTTATAAAACACTAGGAATACGTTTCACAGAACAGAACAGCGATTGCAAACATGGCAACTTCAATGTTTCCTCAGAATCCTCATAATTATAAATACCCAATCCTTGCATACTCACCCCCTCCTCGTCGCAGGGGAACCTCTTGGGAGTGAATGCCTGGCACGAGCCGTGCTGTCTGATCAGCCTCTGGTGGTGGTAGAACATCGAGCGCCGGATCACCATCTCACACGAAGGACAGTACCGCATCTCGTCGTTCTGCAATACCTATCTCAGTATTAACTATCTCACAACTCATAATCTCCTATGAATAATGTAGTTGCATCGCCCCGCGCACTCACCGGTTTCTTGTTCATCATGATGTGGTGGGGCATGGTCTCGTTCTGCGCTGCGAACACCTCGTCCCGCAGCTCCGGAATCACAAACGTACGCTGCATCTCGTACGCACGGCGAGCCTCCTCAAACATATCCATACGTCTATTGTATCATTCACCAACAATTGAACACACAACAGAAACACGACCGTGTTTCAAACACGAAACATACAGTCCACATGCATCGTCCTGCATAAGGATTCTTGTTACACCAGAAAAGAAAACCGCAAACAGAGGATTCACGTCATTCACATTACACGGGTTCACATAATCTTTGATTGCTCCACTCACGTGTGCCTGTTGCATGAGTACGGGTATGTCGTCTTCGTCGATCACTTCCTCTCCCTCCTCCTCCTCCTCCTCCTCCTCCTCCTCCCCCTCCACAACCACACCATCATCCTCGAACAGCTCATCCCCATCCAGGTCCACCCCGCCAGACTGCTGCAAACAAGAAACAGGTACACATACAGTAATCCAAATCACTTTTCTTACTTTCTTGTGCTGTCTGGCTCCCATGTCATCCACTCCCTCTACGTCAACAATCTCCTCGCCACCAGATGCGTCCGCCTACAAATCGATAAATCAATAATCACTTACAAATCAATAATCAATACCTTCTCGTGCTCCAACTTGGGCATTCCATCCAGCTGCGTCGTATCATTCTTATCGCGCTCGCGCTTCATTACAAACCTAAACAGATCAAATGAATTTCATGAAAACCGTCAAAAATATGTTTCACTTCACAAATTTGATATCAGTGTACACATTTGGACAATAACATAGTCTCGGAAACAGAAATATACCAAAAACAACAGGCACCTCGCTGCAGCGACATGGGGAGGGCTGGCGGGCTGGTCGCGGATAGAGTAGCGGCCAGTGTGCTGGGCTGTCATCATGGAAGACGACGGGGACAGCATTCCACCACGCACGCCTCCACGCACCACCGACGGGGTCAGCTAGAGGAGAGGGTGCGACTCAGATACACGCCCCGTCGACTCACCCTCCCCTTGCCAGTCGATGCGGCGCCCGCACTCATGCGACTGCCACCACGTGCTATGCCGGGAGGGAGGAACTCGCCTGCAGAAGAGGGAGTGGACAGGGAGGGAGGAAGGGAGAGAGGGAGAGAGAGAATGAGAGAGAGAGAAAGAGAAAGAGAGAGAGAAGAGAACCTCACCCTGTCTCTCGAGCAGTCTCCTGAACGGCTCCTGCTTGTCCGCCGGCAGACTCTCGTAAAACTCGCACAGCTCGAGAATACTGAAATAATAGTATTCCATAAACAACACTTTCTTACCAGCGGATCTGGCAAGGTATATGCCGCATACATACCAAAAACAACACCTCCAGTGGAGAATATATCATACCTATCACATAATATACCGGATACCGTACCACTAACCACATAATCATATATGTTTCACCCAAAAATAATTTTCATTAGTACAGCTACAACGCTTCAATAGTTGACTAGTTCTTTTCACACCATCGTCTCCTTTCATATTTCTTCACAATTTCTTAACAGCGGTTCCGCGGTTCACATACAAAACGTGAAATATTCGGGCAAGGTATATGTCGCATACATGCCAAAAACAGCTCCTCTCACCCATAACAGGCTACAATATTTTATACCGATTCTCCCCTCGCATCGCATCGCGTACCGTTTCTGTTCCTCCCTCCAGTCGTTTCCCTGTGCGATGGCCCTGGGTCGTCCGGGTCCGCGACGCGGGGCAGTCTCCACTGCCACCGGAAGCAGCTACAACACATGGGATTGTGCAGGTTCAAGCAACCAAATACGATTCTGATCAGTAGTCAGTAGAGTAACACCAGTAGCGTTATAAATACTAATGTAACATGTAACATGTATGTTCCGCGTGTCAAGTAATAGAAATGCAAACTAATAAAAACAATAACAATGATAGCCCAACCAAGGATAAAAACATTCACGTTCCATATGTACAACAATCAACAAAACCACTAGAAAGGTGTGCGATATGGTGTACAAATGGCCAACCTGTCTCCCTCCTCCCGCCTGATAGAGGCTGATTCCGTCGGGTGCGAGTTCCTCGTCCAGATCGTCCACGATCACCACGTGTTCGTCGTCTCGCTGAGACACCCGACTGCGACGGTCACCTACAACACACAATACACATACACGCACACATGGAACACTGACGCCTTTGTGGATAATCAAACGCTAGTATAAATACATACCTTTCATTTGTATGGGCATGGTCTGTGAGAGGAACTGGCGCACTGTCTGTCTGCTGTGCGACGGACCGCGAGACAAGGCGACCAGAGATTCAGTGTCTGCAAATATATCACAGTTTAATCTTCAAACAAAGACATATCATACATGTTACCAAATGAGCAAATGTATCAAAATAAATTAATGTGTCTGTGTACTGTACTGACCGATGTGGTGAATGGCCTTGCGTGGCGCGCGTCCAATGGGCACATGGTGGTAGTAGTGAGCGGCGTGTCCGCCCGCCCCCGCCTCCATCACATGCCCGTCCTGCATCTCCACCTCCTCCTCGCACGCCATAGGGGGCACGTCCCCTATACACAACACGTATTGATACACACAACCGTGTTCACTAATTGAAATAAAGATATCTAAATCCGCGAATTGTTCATCATATTAAAAAAAACGTGAATAAGACAGACGACCCAGAATAGAAAGGAAAAATAGAGCAATTTACATGTTTTAACATTACTAGCACAGATGCTATGCGACATTCTCCATTCTCCTTCTGCTTCCTCACCCTTAAATTACGAAACAATTCAACCCGCTTCTGAAACGTATATTCAGTCTGACAAAGGCTCTCCAACACGTTGCACGTACCCTCATCGACGCCGTCGACGTCGATCTCGGCCTCCTCAATGATCTCCTCGATGATCTCCTCCCCGCCATCCAACAGCTCTTCCTCGTGCACTACCTGCACATCATCACACTCATTCTCCCTCCAATGGTCTATACTGTACGAGTACATCGCCACTCACCTCCTCCTCCAGAATGTGCATTCCGTTGCCGTCCTCAGTGACGATCTCCTCGAGAACCTCCTCCTCTGGCATTTCGTGTTGCTCCTCCATAGCCTAAGATGTTTACTATATCATGCATTCTCATAAAACACGAATCATTGTAATTCGTCCGATGCTATTCATTTCGCGAATATCCCACATTCATCGTAAACAAAAAATAAAAGTTCACAACTGTGACTCACTTTGGTGGCCTTGGATGGCGAACCGGCGGAGGCGCGCTTCTTGCGAGGCGGTGACATCACACCCAGTTGCGAACTAGTTCTGCAACATTGGATATTAGGGGTGTTTAAGCAATGAGCTCCACGATCATCAAAACAACGAAGTGGCACAACAGAAAGACCTCGAAAACGGCTAACACAAAACATTCTTACAGAAAGTCTAAACATTCATTGATGCGTCGGAACATTGCGCGTATTTTAGAGCATATGAAAACAACACAATCAAGTACCAAGATATTTAAAATTAGAATAAACATTAATAAAAGTTCAAAAAGCTCGTGATTGTGCTCCGCCGTGACGCAGCCGCTTCGCAACAGTCACGCGTCGCGGTCGACGAGCGGTGGGGCGCCATTCCTTTCGGGACCCACGAATATTCCCGCGCTCCAATTTCATTCAAAATTAATAAATTCTTAAAAGTGAAACAACAAACATTTTATCACATTTAATCATTAGCTCCGCTGACAAAAATATCGGCATCACTTTAGGCACAAATTACCAGTAAAACGCCCCGTTCCAAGTCTTTTTGTTGCGCACCTCATCCGGAGCATTGACGTGTCCGTATGGACAGTGCCGGCATCCGTTGCCGCAACACTTGCCGTTGTTCTTCAGCTTAGTGACTGCCATGACCGTGTAGCCCGTCGCGGGATCCGTGTACGTCGTCCCTCCATTCTCCACAGATTCAATGTGCGTCTTGTGAATGGCTTGCTCCTCCTTGGTGAGAGTGGAACACTCTTTCGGTGGCAGAACAGTGTCTTGAACCACCTCCTCTCCCCTCGCATTCTTCACATGGATCTTCACTTCAATCGGTCTCATCTAAAAATGAAAATTCAAAGAACGAATTCTGCGGAATGATCAAAATGTTGAGATAATCTCTCGAATCAAACGATACACACTTGCTCTCGCGTCATTCGCATTCCAGTCGATAAGATAAACTGTGTCTGTGTGTCTGAATTCGATCTGCGCTCACTCGACACACCACCCAAACAGTTCATCGATAAATATTTATCTATATATTCTCATCAATCTTTTCAGCAATTATTAATAGAATCAACAATATATCCGACAATATACCATGTACATAGAACGAAAACGCTCGAGCAACAATCGCGGTGTGTAGCATGTGTGTGTGGGGAGAAGGGAAAAGGAAAACAACACGAAATAAAGCGTCATCAAATTGGTACACAACCCGCCGCGTCCACCACGCGACGAGTCAAAGCGGCCAGGCGCGGAACGAGCGCGCGCAACATCCGCGCGCCCGCGCCGCGCAGGCCACCGCGCAATCCCTGAGTAACATTGACGAGACGGCGGCGCTAGGCGCCACTCGCCCCCGTATTGGGTGTTCATCAAGTATTGCTATGGTGGAGAGAGAAGAGAGAGAAGGCCAGTAGGAGCTATGTACACTAGCTAGAAGAGAAGAGACACGAGTCGGGGCACTTGATTGAGGGAACTCTGGCTACACTCCAGCCAGTCTACTCGGCCTTGCTGGCCTGAACCACGTGGGAGACGGCGTCCTCCAGGTCCGAGAACACCCTGCACTGCTTGCGCTTGGCGATGTCCTGCAGGTAGCAACACGCGATAGCATACGAGTCGTTGCGGCGCCTGCAGGCAATCAGTCAGTCATGCTCCCCCCCCCCTCCCCTCCCCTCCCCTCTCTCCCACCTCCTGGCAGCTCGCTCCACCTCGTCCTCCTCCCCTATGGCCTCCAGCTGCTCCGCCTCCTTAGCCACGCACACGGTCACCTCCCAGTCGGAGTGGCCAAGCAGATACGCGATCTAGAACACACACAATTGAGAGAGAGGGGGGAGGGAGGGAAGGAAGGAGGAAGGGAGGGAGGGAGGGAGGGAGGGAGAGAGAGAGAGAGTCGTGTCTTCTGCTCACCTCGACCATGCCGGAGAGGAATGTCTTTGTGTTGGGGATGTGGTAGAGCACCTGCCGTCCCTTGTGCGTTCTCTTCTGCATCAGTCGCATCCGCGTCTCACCCACCGTCTCCGACAGCTCAGTCGAGAACGAGATCGAGTGGCGCCTGCAAACACACCGTAACCCAAGTTCAATCTACCGTACTCCCTCGCGCACTCACTGTAGGGTGGGTGCGGCCTTGTTGGTGATCCAGTCTAGCTGGTCGGCGCAGCTGCACCCGAGATAGACGTCGACGGGTCTCTCGAGGGGAGTCGTCCTGCTCACTCTCCTCAGAGGGTTGTACAGGTCCCGTCGATGCTCCACCACTTCCCGTAGACGCTCCTGACTGCGTCCCGCTGAAAACACTTAGTACTTGTAAACGCCTTCAACGAGAGCACGAATTGAAGACCATGTTCAAGTCCCAATATCCTTTGCGACATGAAACATACAAAGCGAACAACTCACGATCCATTCGTCTCGGGTGGATGGTGGAATTGAGGGGAGTGGTCATAGTGGCCAGGGCGATCTGGGGAACCACTGGGTTGCAGTCGCCGATCCGAACAGGCGGGAAGCTGCAACACACGCGGTAAGCCTTCCATCCCCCCCCTCTCTCCCTCTACCTCTCACCTCTTCCTCCACTTGCTGATGACTGTGGCCACGGCTACAATGGCGACGTTGATGATGACGAGGGGCACGATGATCATGTATAGTGGTATGTGTGGCAGTCCGATCTGGCAGGCTACCAGGACGGCCGCGTCAGTCGCCCCCGCGATCACTGTCCGCGTGGCGACCTTGTGCACCTTGTTCCACACTGCCTTCGCTCCCCTTCCCGCAGCCCGCCACATGCCCCGAGTGCGCATCCCCAGGTAGGACAGCCGCTGCGAGGGAACCGACAACGCGTCCCGCCAACGCTTGCACCCGATCACACACTCCTCGATGTACGTCAGAGCAGCCTGCAACACAGTGGGTCAATCACCCTCCCTCTCCCTCTCCCTTCTCTCTCTCCACTCACAGGTATGCTGGTGAGGAGGGGCACGTTGTGGGCGTCGAGTATCCTGTCTAGCAGCTGGCACGTGCGCAGTCGGTCGTTCTCATCTGCCGGGTGCGCCTTCCCACTCCACTCGCTCCGACCGAGGAACACCACCACCTGCACAGACAGACACGTCAATCACCCTCCTCCCTCCTTCCCTCCCTCCCTCTCTCTCTTTCCCTGCCACTCACCAGCTTGGGTGTCCTCATAGCAGCATAGTAGGCAATCTCGAGGAACGAAGTCGCATTTATCGTCGCCGGATCCAGCACGAACAGAAACAGCGACGAGTTCTGAACACACAACTCGTTAATTTCTCACTTTTGCCGCGACGTCACTTCCGCTGGGACGTCACACCCTCCCCCCTCGTTCTCTCATCATGTCATATCCATACACATACACACTCGTCCTCTCTCTCTCTCTCTCTCTCTCTCTCTCTCTCTCTCTCTCTCTCTCTCCTCTTCTTTCGAACACTCGTTGCTATTGACGACGCCGTGACAGACAACTAGAAAAGGAGAGAGAGTTAGGGGATGTGAGAGAACGCAGACAGCAGCTTCTCGACGAGAGGAGAGAGGAGAGACACCCAAAGTGAGCACGTCATCGTCTTCTCCCATTCAAAAGAGTTGGAGGCTTGCAAAGAGAAAGGGGAGGCTAACCACCACTGACCACCACTGAATCATGCTACGGCCGTGTGCAACGGAAGGGCCTTAGCAGCCCCCCCCCTGCCTAACAACTCCTCAGTACTCAAACATTCAAACACCAGAATACCCGATGCCTGAATGCCCCGGTGAAACTTGACCGTCCGAATGTGACATCACTAGGTCCCGGATCGGCCATTCTGGGAGCTCCCATTGCTTACACACATAAGAGACATCACCTCCGCGGCAAAAGAACTCTACTCACATTATACATTCATTTCCGCATCCTGAACCACAGTAAGTACAAAGAGTAGAGGGTATCCTATTCCATTCCAACGTCACTCCGCGCACCCAAACAAATGTTGTTCACGTCCAAGCACATACACACTTGTTTTCCTCCCTGAGGGCATGAATACGACGACGACAACAAACAACAACACCACGTCATTCGAGTCACACGCTCTCTCTCTCCACTCATAACGCCCAAAGAACACCCGGTAAGGTGAGTCGAGGCAAAGTTATTTCGAGAAGCTGAATATAGAATCCCCCTCCCTCCCCTTCTCTCCTTTCCTTTCACGCAACGCAACGTCATCAGCGCCTAGAGGCCGTTGACAAATCCACATCATCATATACATCCGCTCTCTCCCCTTTCCCTTGCCACTCTAATCTACTGCACTCATGCTCACTCACACCTCACCATTGATACTGTAATCTCTCCCCTCACTTTCATTGTTCACCGCTTAATCGAGTCTATTCTCTCCACCCCTCCCTAATAATGACATCACTCACAGTGACGTCGAACTGATTCATTATAATATTTGTTAGGCTAGAAATAACACCCGCCCGCTTATAAGCTCGTTAGTCTCATTCGCTGTAGCTCGATCCCATAGGAACTTGGCTTCTTGGCCAACTGAATATATGCTACGATTTAGCAACATTGCTTCTCCCTCGACAAGGATACAAAACGACTGACAGACAAAGTATCTTACCACGCACACGCAATCAACCCACGACCACACTACTGCTACCGTACCCCCAATTTGCAAATACCGTACCTCCTTGGCAATGTTCTCCTCGTAGATCATGTTCTCGCTCCACACACTCCTCTGAGGATCGTAGTAGCTGATCGATCGCTTCTTCAGGTGGGGAATGACCAGCTGTCGGCGCCACACCTGCAATGGGAGTAAGTATCATCGTACCCTGGATACCGTACCCCGTGTCAATATCTACAGTAAGACTAGGCGGGTACAGGTACAGTACCGTGTTTCCGCAGCTGCCTCCGAGAAATACATCGTACATGGGAGGAGGTCGGGGAGGGGTGTGGCTGCGGCCGGGCTGCGTCCGACACGCATACTCCTCCATCCTGAAACACACTCCGCGTCATTCGAAATCCAAGCCTCCCTCTCCCTTCCCTCTCTCGAGTGAGTGAGAGAGAGTGCTACTCTAGCGTGCGACTCCCCGCATCATCTCTGCTCACTCACAAACGTCACTTTCACACACTCACAGCTCACATAAGGTAAACATAAGAAGAGATATAGAACACTTGTTCCTAAATGTCAGGGGGATAGGAGCGGAAAGGGTTTGCAGGGTATCCGCTGATATCAGTCCGGCTGCTCGGCACAAAGGCACGGCAGCGACAAAATGTCACTATCATCACCGAGTGACGCGGCGGGTGAGGCGAGAGACGAGAGAAACACTGGACAGATTAATCCCATTAACACTCACTTCGACGCAAATAAAAGAGCATGCATAACTAGGTAATTGGACGGTGTGAGCGATTTCCCTCAGGATACCTCGACGTCACTTTCTGTCTCCACGTGACACCAATCGCAGCAGTCAAAACACGTGTCAACACCATTACAGATAACAGATGCAACAGCTATAAATTCGCACAAGCCAGAATCTTGGCAAGTGAGCGGAGCGCACATATTACGAGAGGAGGCGCGTTAAGACGTCAGGAGGCGCGTCAGTGGGAAAAGACACGCATGCCAATGAGAACAGTACGCTACTTCTCGAACAATGACGAGAGCGAGAGGCGACGACGACGTGGCCCGTTTGTCATCATTCTGCGACGAGTAGGAGGAGATCAGGGCAAGTGACGGCTGTGGCACCGGATTTATCCGGATCAAGCCAAGTCGACGGACGCGAGGTGCTGAGAAGCGCGTGGATAAGCAGGTAGATCCTCCCACACCTGAGCTATAACTGGCAAATCCACACGTCAAAAAGCAATAGCTCATTCAATTTTTGCCACAGAACAAAATCCGGTCGGGATCTCTCAAATCCTTGTCATTTCCGAGAATAGACTGAATTGCATCATATATACACCTTCTCACGACTAAAAAGTGACATCATTATACTCGATCCTGTCATTATACAAAAAAACTACTTTCCCGAGATAGGCATAAGGGGAAGTGTGATAAACAATTCACAAGTTTACTCCCTCACACAAAAGAGTCACGTCTACATGTTGTCATTACATTATCACCCTCTCCCTTTTATGTGACTCCCAAGCAAAGACACAAATGTGTCACGTACCCCTCCCATAAATAACTCGTACCCTCTCTCTCTCTCTCTCTCTCTCTCTCTCTCTCTCTCTCTCTCTTTCTCTCTCTCTTTCTCTCTCTTTCTCTCTCTCTCTCTCTCTTTCTCCTCTCTCTCTCTCTCGCTCTCTTCCCCTCTCTTTCTCTCTCCCGCCTCAATTTGTCGTCATCCTTCGAAAGAAATTATCAAGGCGACAGCGAGAGAAATTTCCGCGAGATTGAATTTGTATTCATAGAGCACACGCGTGCGACGCTACAAATACATCTCATGCTCCTTAGACGTACCTCTCTTTCTCTCTCTCTCCTCTCTCTCTCTCTCTCTCTCTCTCTCTCTCCTCTCTCTCTCTCCTCTCTCTCTCTCTCTCCTCTCTCTCTCTCTCTCTCTCTCCTCTCTCTCTCTCTCTCTCTCGTCGCGTCATCACATCATAGAAGGGAGAGCACGCGAACCAACGACACACTATATCAATCCACGTTGTATATTTGGAGACAATTCGCCTTGTGGCCATGAGCACATGAATGCGTCATTCACATACGACCATAACCGACGTTACGACGGGGCAAATGCGCAGAAAGAACTCTCTTCTCCCTCTCCCTTCTCTCTCCCTCTCTTTCCCCGAACCCACCTGCAGGGGCTAGGAGCGGGGTGGGGGAGGTGGTGCATGTGCTGCTCCCTCTGCCCCCTCTGCTCCCTCTGCTCCTTCTCCTTCTCCCTCTGCTGCTCGGCCTGCTCCGTCTTGCTCAGCCACGCGTTGCTCTTGAGGTTGAGTCGGGCGACGACCGGCCGCGAACGGTCCACATTCTCAGAACTGAAAACAGCGAGTGAGATGAGAGAAATCCAAGTCTGCGAGTACATAAAAAGCCCTGCGGGCAATGGTATAAGCGGAAATACATGTAATTCGGGCATTCGGGAAACTAATTGCGTTTTTCATATGAGCTAAAAAGGTCTAATCCTAGGAAATAGTAAATCATGTCCTATTCATTCTCGGAACAAAATTACTATTTCCTCAAGCCTCGTCATTCTGTTTTAATATCGTATCAGTATCAGATTCTAATATATTCTGAGTTCAGAATCGAGAGAGAGAGAGAGAGAGAGAGAAAGAGAGAGAGAGAGAGAGAGAGAGGCGAGAGAGGAGAGAGGAGAGAGATGGGATAAATATAGCTGATGCACATTTCGAATCGCCTGCTTGCATGTCGAGGCTTCTTCTCCGATGCATTATGAATAGCTGACATCATCGCAATAATAATATACCACCAGCATTAGCCAGCTTTCTCCCTCCTCTTCTTTATCCCTACTCAAATAAACAAAATGACGCTTTTCTTCTCACTTCGTCTCGCAATGGCGTGATCGAAAATAAACAGACTCGCAAGAGTGAGCGCTTCAGAAATCACAAATGATCACAATTACGATCGCGGCTGGCGAAAAACGCTTTGCTAGCCGGGGATAAAGGCTTGATTGACAATGGCACGTACTGATATGGATATCACGTAACCCCTACACTATACTTGCCCCAATCGATCAGACACACTTACACACAAAGCCCGAATTAGATGCGAGTCACGCAAACATAGCAGGCGAACACACTTATCAGCCAGCCATCCCGCGAATCAATGATTAAATGATAGTGAGGGTGAGAGATAGCACAAGGCGCGGCTGAATCAGAGTGATATCACACCCCTCTCTCCCCTCCTCGCGCCGCGCCTCAAACCAATCAGATCAACAATCAACAATCAACAACACAACAACACGAGAGAACTGAGAGAGAGGGCGCGGATACATTACAAGAGCCCTCCTCAAACACACGGCTCTACTGTAAGCCGTAGCGGCGCACTTCTCTCGCCACTCTCTCCCTATCTCACACTCACTCCTCCCGAAAAGCCGTGTGCAAACCACTAACCACACAGCAAAAGACGTCAAAATCGGCGCACAGTTCAATGGAAAGACGTCGCTCGCAGAAATAGGGGATAGGGGATAGGGGGGCTCACGTGAGGCGACAGAACAGCCATACAATACGCACACTGTAGACAACGCAAGAGGAACACGCGATTCGAGGAAGAGAGGAGAAGAGAACAGAGGAGAGAAATCAGCAAATCCACAGCGTGAAATCAGAAAGAGAGATTATCCTCGCACACTCGCCTATAATCATACGTTTCTCATCCCTCTCTTCCTTATCCTTCCTCTTCATCTGTCTCTATCCCTCCCCTCCTCCCTCCCTCCTTCCCTCCCTCCCTCCCTCCCTCCCTCTCTTCTCTCATGCCACGAGTCGAGGATCACAGTTACCATATCAACCAGAGAATGAGAATGACAATGCATCCCCTGCACACAGTCGGTCAAAGATATCGCTATCCAAGCACACAGACCGTGCCAACTCACCGATGGTACGTCAACTGCTTCGTGTGCGCACATCGTGTCATTGACGGCACGGTGGGGCGAGCGCCAATGCTGCTGCAATGCGAGCGAGTCTCGACAATCCGACAATCCGACAACACGACTCGACAAAGCAAAGAGAAACGGACGAGACAGTGCGGCGGCAGTAGGAGAGGGGGGGGCGACAGGGCGTCTGACTCTCTGATTCGCGGACGCCGCCCCTCTCACACTCACATCATGCAGTGTGTGTGTGTGGACTGCGCCCAAGCACCGCCCCTTCCGACGCGAGCGAACAGCGAGCGAGTGAGACAGCCGCCTGCCTGCCTCCCTCCCTCCCTCCCACCCTGACTGCCCAGCCCAGTCACACCACTCCCAAGATAACCCTCATAAGCTCTTAAGACGCATCAGTGACCCGATGCGCCCAAAACCCACCCGCCCCACTCATTCCACACTACACTACACACACATATACAGAAGGAAAGATCGAATCCTTTTCCTACGGTACACATTCCACACAGTCACAATTCGTGATGTACTGGTACTCTCGACTCTCGACCGGACGAAAGGCGAAATCGAGAAAGGAGCGAGAGAGATTGAGAGAAATGACTAGGATAGCATGTCATGCCTTTTGTAAGAAGGCAAAGGACTTAACATCCAACATCACAAACATATAAGAGCAATCACTGTACTGACAAAGAGAACTCGTATAAACGGAAACTGACGATTCCTACATAACATGACACTTCACAACAAGGTGAATCCTCGCACATAAGTGCATCAGGAGCCTTATATTCATATCATCGCCCGCGGCTTCACTCAGCCACCCTCACCGCTTCTAATCAAAAACAAGAGAAAGAGAGAGAGAGAGAGAGAGAGAGAGAGAGAGAGAGAAGGGGGGGGGGGAAGAAGAGTGACGTGGAGTGGGTATCGGAAGTGGAACAAGACCTGTACACAACAGAGACACTCACAGCCACAGACAGAGATAAAGGGCGGTGGCAAATGTGGAGCACCCGTGCAGATAACGGCACAACTACCGTAGACCACATGACATCACACTATATACATGTGGTGATGGGTGGATGTCTAGTGGATGAGTAGATGAGCGTTAATCTGTCGGCAGCCGTGAATGGGGCTCGACGGGGGCGATTTGCACCGGTTGGCGCACCGCCGCGCCCATCAAGCGAGGATCAGCGAGAGATCAACGCCCGATCCCCTCCCCATCCATTCACAGCACAGACACCAGTCAATTAGCACCATTCATGCTGCAAATGGTGAGCATCTATGACGCCATTCCACCACACCCTCTCCCCCTCTCTCTCCCCTTCTCTCTCCCTCTCTCATTCCTACTATGTGACAATTACTACTGCGAGAAATTGAGAGGGACACGCATGCCGACATACCTTCTCATTACTGCATGCAATCATTCTACATAGCACTAGTTCCGTGATTGTACCCTTCACTTCTTTCCTCCTTGCACTTTGCACGTATGTACATGGAACCCACCGTACACTATTTCCGCACCCTGCAAATTCGTCACCGCCATCTGTTACAGTACCCATATCAGGGGTACAGTGCTGGGTACAGTTTCATCTTCCAGGGTTCTCCCACCAGCCACGTCGCTGCCAACACACCCTTTCTTCCAATCTCACTTCTCACACCATTCATAGTCTCACATATCCACTCATTGCATTACACTCTCGCCTACACAGCAACTCGCACAAATCGAGTTACAAAAGTTGTTATTAACGCGCCTTCCGCTCTTGGCATTATCTTGCCCTAAAAACAAAGCGAAATTCGCAGTACATAGAACGAGGAGCACCCGATAGAGATCAACGGTCTTCCAACAGCCACGGTACATACTGATCCCAATACCCTCCTCTCTTTTAATTATTCTCATATGTATTCACACAGCTCTCGATGTCTGATAGAGAGAGAATGAGAAAGAAACACAAACAACCGTAATCAGAACTAGGTTGTGGTGCAGGAGACGTTGATTGATGCAAAATGTGATCGTCAACATTTGTGCAACATATATAGAGCTAGAGAGAGAGAGAGAGAGAGAGAGAGAGAGAGAGAGAGAGAGAGAGAGAGAGATAGAGAGAGAGAGAGAGAGAGAGAGAGAGAGAGATAGAGATAGAGAGAGAGAGAGAGAGAGAGAGAGAGAGAGAGAGAGAGAGAGAGACGGAAAACTTGACACCATGAGTGTTATTGTTCATCGTGAAAGATCACATGAGAAAGGGGGATTCCCCCAGCAATGATGTCCTTCGATGGACATGTTTACTACTGTACAGTTCCGCCAGTCAGCCCCATATTGTAACTCTTATTTAACCAGTACTAATTCGATCATTAATTGCAGTCAGTACTAGTAAACTGTCAACAAGTACCACCTCATATCTATGTTCGGCGCCGCTACGTAGCAAATAACAAATTCATAAGAGGTAAGAGGATATTTACATACAAGAAAAATGACCACGTGGAAATCTGATAGACCAATTTGATTAAAGCTTCCACAATCTAATGTTTGGGAAGTTTGAGGCAAAAATAGAAGCGCTCATTAAAGTGATGATAGAAGTTATCATCATGTACTTTATATTCCGTTTGCGCGCAGCTCAACATTTCTCGTCAAAAACATTATGTTGTCCAATAGTTTTACAGTACCCTAAACTGTTGGGCAGTGGACATTTCTTCTCACGTTCACAGTTCCTATTCGCAAAGCTGTCACCACACCTAGCTAGCGTAAAGGTAACGCTCTCGCTTGGCAATATTGAGTTCGCGGGTTCAATTCCCATCGGTCACGCGAAGTTTTGTCAGTTTGAAAACCTCATTGAAAGGGCTCTGATCTTTCTCTAATCACCCTATTGTCTCTCATGAAAAGAGTGAAACTCGTTTGCGAGCCTACTATAATTGCAGACAAGAAAAATGGAAATCACTGATCGAATCAGGAAGAGATGGAAAATATTCATATGATTAAAAACGACGCCAAATCATTAAAAGTCATCAGAAATCGAGAACGAATGGCGGAGGTCGAAAAACAAGAGGAGCATAAAGTGATCAAATAGAAATGACATCAATGCGAGTTGAACTGCTAGGGACTGGGAAGAGCGGGAGATGCTGCGAGCACGCCCCACCCAGAGTCGATAACACTACTCCGGAGGACGAGACCGATTGGAAGTGATAGCATCACGGAACCAGAAATAAACCCCTTGCAACATCATACTCTCACGTGCACAGGAGGTTACTACTGATAGCATTGTCCTCAACCTTTGCTCCTTGGAACATAGACTGTCGACCAAAAATCACTCTGTCAGTTCCTGATTCCATCGCTGCAAAACAAGACAAATTACAACGGGCGACAAGGTTGATAATGCATAGGCGGCCTAACACGAGAGTACATGTCTCCCCCTCCCTCTCTCTCTACAGCCTGGCGCACGCATAAACTGTAAAAGTCAAAATATTATGATGTGTCTCGGCGTCTTTCTGCGTGTTTTGACGACAACGAGATGATGAGATGACCAACCGGGAAGAGACAATGAGAGTGAGGGATGGTACATGGGAAGATGGAATGGGTGCAGAGTAGACTGGTGAGCGTGGAGACTACGGGTACACCACAGCTGGTACACTGTCTACCCACACCATCATGTCATTCACGCGAGCTGCAGGTGGAACAAAACACACTGCTAATAAACCAACAGATTGTACCCGTATTACCTATTCATCATTCTCCTTCCACCCTCACTCAATCACAGACACGCGGAACGAAAAACGAAAAACCTATCGTATTCATTATGCGCAATGCAATCATTCTCTTCTCTTACAGACTCCCGCTCTCTCATTCCACCTGTAAATACAGCGCGATATCCGGAGAGAGAGAAACGGGGGGGGGGGAGCTATTCACGTGATAGAGAGATCGACAAGTACAGTGTTGCGTAGCAGAAAGAAAGGAAAGAATCTCGATGTACCTCTGTCTCTCTCATAAATATTTGTTATCGAAAGGTTGCTGTAGTATTGTAAACGTGTACTGGGATATAGAATATTGCTTTGAGTGCATCCACAATTCACTCGGAAAACACACGTCGCTGTCTCGAGCACTCATAGAACACCCACCGCCAAACAAAAGCACCTAGTGACAGTAATCAAATCCCCCTTTCTCTTTTTCTAGGCATTCGTGCGTGGGAGGACAAATCTATCTTTCTTTCTCCTTAGTATTCTATCTCTCCACTTTCTATGCAGATTATCGGAGCAGAAAGAAGGAAGCACATAAACAATTACGAAAAAACATTGTCAATAAGAATTCGTGACGTGAATATGAAGGTTTTGATGAAACATTTGAGTGGGCGGCCGTAAGTAAGAGCCACGTGACTAGGTAGACGACAACAACTTTCAACGCGTATGTATATCACAAGCGGATCAATATCGAAGGTGACGAATGCACACACGTATACGCTTGAAAGAGCAGAAAGAAGGGAGTTGGGAGCAGACTGCACACGACACGAGCGAGTGTGGCCAGCAAAACCTGATCGGTCAAAAGATCAGCGCCGCGCACCAACACCCAACCCCCCTCCCCCAGATGACGTCACCCCGCCTTCTCTAGCTGCAATCTAGTGAAAGGAGCGAGAGACGAGAGGGCCGAGGGAGGCACATGTTCGATTCACCCTCCGGCCACATAGCATTCCAGTGAGTGTCTCTGCGTCTCTGCCCACTCTCTGCGCTCTCTCCTCTCCCTCCACTCTCTAGCTCCTTTCCATTCTAACCCTATTGCTTTTGCCCGCTACCTCGCTCCGGAAGCCGCACGTCGTCGTCTGGTCGATGACGTGGTGGTAGAGCGTCGTCGTCGTCGCCATTCCTCATTCTACTCACTCGCTCACACTCGGATACACCGATCAATGAAATATGACACAAAGGGCAGCGGCAACGAGTTTCTTTGATGATTAACTTCACCTTGAAAGAAAGACTCACTCACTTATTCTTCCTTGGAAACATTGAACACTGCGCGTGACTCTCAATTTCGAAAATTTCCAGAACCTATCAATGCGTACACATAAAAATCTGGTATAGCAGGCGAGCGAAGAAAGTGATTTATGGTAGAAGCGACGGATGACAAATGGAGTGGTGACGTGAAGTGAGTGGACAGAAAGGAGAAAGAGAGGGGGAGAGAGGGAGAGAGAGTGAGAGAGATCGGAAAGAAATGAGGAGCACCCTAACACGACTTTCACGGGTGTGTTTCGAATAGAGTGAATGAGCGGATAGAGAGAGAGGCTATTATATATTTCATTCAAACATATTTGCACCTGTCACAAAAAGTGATGAAAAGTGATGAACAATTGCAAAAAAATTCTCTACCTACACATAATATGACGATGAAAACAGTCGCAGATGGAAACTACCTCCTACATATCATTAAGAAGCGACAAAATTAGGATGCAGCGTAAGCAAATGGAAACTGAATTTCAAAATTAGAATCATTGCAATGCATACCTTATAATATGGTCGCAGTACTGTGTCGTGAATCCTACTGCCAGATTCATCGCATTCGAACACCTGAAATGAATGGATGAAAGTCAGAAACACTGACTATGATGACTACATGAAACGAGAGGCGATAAATAATACAACACTCATAAAGAGACTACAAACAGTTACACTACAATGGAGGGGAGAGAGATTCGATAATAAGAAAACAAGTACAAGTCTATTAGTGATAGACAGTTGTGAAATATCACAAACAAGCGCGCAAACACAAACTTAGACAGTGAAATGTTCAGTAGTCAAGTGTGAAGGTAACAGGGAAGGAAAGCGCACATATGAGAGAGAGGTGAGAGTGAGAGAGAGAGAGAAAGAGAGAGAGAGAGAGAGAGAGAGAGAGAGAGAGAGATGCGACGTGCGCGAAGATTCGGTCCGATCCGTCTGACATCACTTCTCCGTAACAGCGCGATGCGACCATTCGAATCAGAAATCGAGCCGTGCGAAATAAACGACACGAAGAATCATTGCACAATGCAGACAGCGATGCTGCACAATACTCGTAAACGATGGAGAGAGAGAGAGAGAGAGAGAGAGAAAGAGAGAGAGAAAGAGAGAAAGAGAGAGAAAGAGAGAGAGAGAGAGAGAGAGAGAGAGAGAGAGAGAGAAAGAGGGAGAAGGAGAGATAGGGGGAGGGAGATTGTTATGATCAGGCCGTGTCTGTGTTGCATAAACGACCGCTGCACGACTCTCACGTGTCTACCTCGTGTGCGGCCATCAAAATTGAAATCGGTTCGAGCGAGGTAGTTTCGAGCGAGAGTAGATGGAATCCAAAAACCATACATCAGAGGGAGAGATTGTGCAGAGGCGCATAATCGCGCAATCAGGGGGCTTAGCCGGAAGAAGAACGTGAAAAGAGGTGTCAAGATTGCGTGTGATAAGTGAGCACGCACGATTTGCATGGTAGTTGCCTGTCATCTAAGCTCATCTCTTCCCTTGGCTTCTAACTAACGTAAATGACACCCAATCGACATTTACAGCTAAAGACCATAGTTTCTTTTGCGACAAAAAAAATCTATAGGAAAAAAAATACGCCACAAAAAGTGCAGGTCGTACTGGAATCAGTGCCTCGAATATCAATCGAGCCAAAATACACCGGGCGGCTACTATCAGTGAACTGGTATTCAATATAGCACTCGTGCTCCATTCCTTTCACAGCAAAAAAAAACCAACAGGCTAATCTTTCATGTGCGGCCTATCTTTTCTCTCACACACACACCGGACACGGTAGCAGTGAGAGAGAAGGAGATAGAAATATCACTTGATAGATAGCCTCTATCAGCACTACCGAATGACGTCATCGGGCAAGCAGTAGCTATCTATCTACCAATCCACACTACACCCAATTTCCACCATCACTTTCGGGAAGGTTTTTTCTGGTCTCAGATTCATCTTATATAAGGTGAGTGGAAGGATAGAGGGACTTTATTATTGTCAATGCACTTTCAAAGATCCACATATATATATATCTCACTCACTTATACTTCCGGGACGGTGTGTCAGTTGACAATGAAAGTGCATTCATCTATCCGTCTATTGTCAGTCAGTCTACAGTCTACACTCTACACTCTACTCTCGACTGCCCCCTGGAATCCACATGATTACTCCCATCGTTATATTAAAACATAATCCAGTTATGTGCCTTTTAAAGATCGGCCTACCTTCCTAGATGACGTCTTCTGACCTGCCCTCACACTTCCTACGGACGGCTGGATTCGAAACGTGTTGACTCACTAAGTGATGTCTATCCACTCTAATCACATTAATCGAATAGAACGTGTACGGTAATTGTGTATCATTTAATTTGGATGAATCGTGCTAATGAGCGCCTTGTTAGGTGACGATTGTGACGATAGACAATGGGCAACAAGGATGCACTTTTGATTCTCACTGGATGGAGACTAAACGGGAAAAAAACAAGGGCATGGTTCGGAGGCAACTAGTGATAATTACACACTAACACACGTAGTGAACCAAGTGACGCCGATTCATAGAACATGCAATATGGCCTCAGAGAACGGGACATTCTAGTCTGACGACTGGCTATATTCGGTGGATAGCAAGTGGATGTGATGTGACAAAAGAGCAGCGAGCAACCAGCAGCCGAGACACGCATACCACAAATATCTGCGCTTATATTAAAAGCATTGTGGTGTAGGAGCAGGAAATGGATTCATTTCGCATTCACAACCAACGCATTCCGGGCATTTTATACACGAATCGTCGGTATCAGATGACAATTTCATAACTCGACGTTGTCTGCGCGCGCGTGGATCCCACAATAAAATATTTTGAGAGATAGATTCTTCTGGAACACGAGAACAACAACTCTTCCCATTTCCCAGACGCGCATTAGTGAATGATACTCGATATTCAGTCGAGAGAAAGAGAGAGAGGGGGGAGGATAGAGAAGCCAGCGGGAGAATGACATCATTTGCCCCAAGGCTCTGTATCACGTGAGAGAGGGAGAAAGCGGTGAGTGGAAATGAAAGCGATTGCAGGCAGACGGAGGAGAATATCATGGAGAACTGAGAGAGCGCAGAGATATGCTCGAGTAGGCAGGAAGCAGGCTCACTAACACACTACGCACATGTTTGCACGACGTGAAAACACGCATATATCAAGAGAATCAACCACGCAACGACAATTCCGAAAACTCAAAGCAAAAGGCGGTGGCGTCAATATGAACAGCAACATTTATACTCTCTTTCTCTTTCTTTTTTGTTTTCTCTCTCTCTCTCTCTCTCTCTCTCTCCCTCTCCACTCACAGCTCTCAAGAATAATCATATTCCTTCACTCACTCTCTTCTTTTTCGCCCTACATACCCCAGATTGAATGTGTGATATGTTACTCACAAAATAACTATGCGTCCAGTGTACATAACCACTACCACACCCACTCACCACTATACTCTATATCAGAAAATGTAATCAAAACAAACAATCATTCACCCGGAGAAAAAAGGGGCATTGAGAGAGCGGGAGAGACACTTCCTACGCATACGCAAACAGTTATGAAAACACTAGCTCCCATTTTATGCGTATTCATAAAAAGGGAGAACGGAACGGTAAATTACAATTCACACATCAAATGACTCGAGTGACGTCATCTCGACACTACCCTCGGCTGGGTGCGGGTGATTGAAGAGACGAGAGAGGATCAGAAAACACGGACAGTAAAAGTATACCGACCAAACAAGGAAAAGAAGACAGACACCACGCACCAAGAGAAGAAAGTGTGACTGGAGAACAGCCGAGGTGACGGAGTCACAAACAGAAAACAAATCCCGCAACAGTCAAAGCGAGCATGTTATAATCTTGTGGAAGAACACGAAAATAGCATCCTAAGTTGTTTACATGTTTGTGACATGGCAACTCCGCTCCTTCCCCTCTTCCTCCTTCTCCCTCCTCCCGCTTCTCGCTGCCTCACAACAACACAAACCCTCCACACGCTTCCCCAAGCAACTCCGATCACCGAAACACCCACTCTCCCCTTCGACCACACACATGTTGCTTGGCGCATACAAAACACATACTCTCTCACATATCATATACACCTGTCATTAGCACACAATATGGAGAGTGAATGGGCAGAGAGAAAACTGCTGGCGGCAAAAGGCAGTTGAGCAGGACACAACAGGTGAATAAATGATCGTGCTGGACAGGCGAGGAGACGTGAGAATGTGTGAATGGAGAGGAGGGAGAGCGCGGCAGAGCCAGCAGGGCCATAATCGGTCGGATGCCATCTCTGCTTTGCCTCCAAATCCCCCAGGGCGAGAGGCGAGACGGGACAGACATACGCCCTCAGGCGGGCAGCCGCGACGCACACGCGACGCGCCCCTCCAACTCTCCCTCCCTCTACACCCCGCAACGACAACGTCGTCGACAATGCGTGTGTGATGTCACGTGACGTCACTCACGTCTGGCCCCGCCCACTCCGTCCTGAGGCGAGCGTTCCTATCCCTCCCCACCCTCTCACAAATGCCTGCTCTCTCGCCAGGTTGAAAACGAGAGTGGCATATAAAAGACGGTTTTGTGTGTGTTGGTGTGGGCTTCTCTCGAAGGGACCGCATGTCTCTTGTCTCCTCTCCTCCTCCTCCCCAGTCTCCCCTCTCGCTCTAATATAGGTGAACAGTAGGAGGAGAGAGGGTATTGAGAGACGTTGCGTTCACACCTCTCTCTCTCCCCCTCTCTCTCCCTCTCTTTCTCCCTCTCTCTCTTCGCTATCTTTCTCCCTCTCTCCTCTCTCTTTCTCCCTCTCGCTTCCTCTTTATCTCGCTCAGCGTAGCAAAAGACCAAAACCCATAGAAATCGGCAGCGTCTCCATGAATTCTTCAAATTCCAAAGGCATAAAAGGCGAGAAGGCGCAGAAAAGAGACGAAAATAGAAGGAGGAAGTCAAAGCGAGCAGAACACAGAGGGGAGCACACAAAATACTTGCGTATATTCACGTAATAATTAAATTTGAGGAACATTTGACACACAACAATCACACCGAAAAAAATGATACAACAATAACATAACAAATCAATACTCACTTTTCTTTTCTTTTATCTTCTCCTCTCCGTTGGATTTGGGTTCGGACGACGCTCTCAACGCTCCTTTCACATGATATAACCCTGAACACAAAAGACACGCAATTATTATATATTCACTCTCTCAATGCAACCCTCAAAAACATGCTGTGATGAGAGGAGAGGAGAGGAGATATATCAACGCACGCAAAACGTTTCGCATAGCCACGATTCAACCAACCACAAAAGCGACTGATTAGATTATTTATTCAAAATGCACACTTTGTAAAATGCGACAATACAAAACGTGGTAACCGGTAGAACGGGGGTTGAGAGTATGCAAACAAACTCACACTCAATGCATTTTCTACGCTCTAAGCCATATCGCAAATATTACAACATTACAACGGAATAAAACTTATGCAAAAATATTAAAATTTATAAAATCATGTTTGTGTCTGTGCAAAGGGGAAGTGTAAAAAGGTGTAAGTGAAAGAACTCTCAAAACATCGCCAGTTGCTATCATATTAGGTATCCATTACTTCAATCACAAACAATCGATCGAACATCAAATACGAATACAAAACAATCCTAGAAATCTACTTTGGTGGTATAAAGAAAGGACGCAACAATATCAGAAATGCGACGATATGGCGCGAAAAGCAGACAATACCCGTGTGTCAATCAATCAATCCATGTTGTGCCGATCAATCAATAATCGATCGATTAGATGGATTAGATGAGCCTCTCCTCTTTGGTGACGTGTCCCATGGGAAGGGCGTAGGCGGCACTCAATGCGTGTTCCTCTCGGGCAGGGTTGTACTGCAACGACCATCACATACACACAACACAGACAGGGTCACCCACCTTGCCGTGCAGCTTGCGAGACTGTCGGATGTAGCGGGCGACGAACAGCGAAGACGCGAGCAGCAGCAGACCCAGAACTGAAAAGCAATCAATCAATCAATCGATCAGCGGTTCTCGATGTGCGTACCGCAGACGGCGACGATGGCTACGATCCAGCTCGCAGCGCTGCTCGTCGTCTGCGTCTAAAAAAGAGTATTCCAAATGACATTTATCTACCACCCGCGTGCTTGGTGTGGCACCTCCTGCCCCTCTCCCCCTCTCTCCCCCCCCTACCTGCTGTTTTCCAGTGGCGGACGCGGCGTCTCCGTCCGCGGGGGCCACCGTCGCAGTGGGTCGGGAGTGCGCCGGCTGGAATCGACCATCATCATCCCCTGCCCACCCTCCCCCTCCCCCTCCACTTACCGGCACCACCGTCTTGTTGTCCTTTGTCGTCGTTGTGGCGGCTGGCTGGGTGGGCGGCCGCGTCTCCTCCACAGTCGTCGTCGTGGGCTTCTCCGTCGTCGTCGTCGTCGTCGTCGTGACGGTAGTGGTCGTTGTCGACGTGGTGGGAGTGGTGGTGGTGGTAGCCTCGAGTGTGGTTGGCTGTGTGACCTCTGTCGACTCGGGCATGAATTCGGTGGAAGACGGCAGCTGCGGAGGCAGCGTGTGCACCTGACAACCACAACACATATAGTCGCCAACGGGTGGATAGTCTGTGCTAATGACGATCAATTAGTGAAACTCAGATATGAGCGAAAAGGGCTAGAATGTTGCGTGGACTTTTCCCTGTCGGCACTTTTGGATCAGTGTTTGAACACATGGATTTCCCCGCGAACTGAGACTAGAGTAGCTTTTACTATGCCCTCTTCACGCACCTGCATCTCGATCTCCTCCTCCTCCTCCTCCTCCTCCTCTCCCATCTCCTCTCCTCCCTGCGGGTGCACAGTAGACATCATCCATGCAGGAACACCGAGCGACTGCGTAGACGGGTGCTGCAAAGTTTGTAATTTTAATCATCACAAGCCCTTGTAATTTTGTACGAAACGCTGCGTGTCCACCCTATAACACGAGACTCGCGAAACAAATCTTTCTACAAACAGAAGACAGAAGTAATGGATATAGGAACTGAAGTGAAATACTACCATGTCGGCTATTAACTACACATAAAAATATCTACTTAACCTGCAATCATGAAACGTATCCTTCAAATTCAGTCACAATCTCCGCCGTCTCACCATCTCTTCGGTGACTGCTCCTCCGACTGCTCCTCCGATCGGCACATGTTCCATCTCCCCATGGGTGCTCATTGGGGGCAGAGTGCCGATGGTGGATGGGACGGGCACAGTCGTCATGGGGTGGGTAGCTGCCCCTGCCTGTCCAGCGACTCCTCCCATCAGTGTCTCGACCTCCTCCTCTCCCTCCTCGGACTCCGTCGTCGGCTGCCATGTCAACACAGGGTGAGTCGGCTGCAAACCACACATCAACATTGGCATTACGTTTCATGTGTATTCCATCAGTCAACCAATGTTCTACTTTACTAATGCAATATATGCTATCTGAAGTTTTATTCATATGCACATCGCGATTCATACATTCAAAAGAATATTTCAATTCAAGTGACATGATGTCTGTCTTCGGAATCGACTCTTACAGGCTGTTACAGCTACTCACGGAAGATTCAGTCACAATGAGAACACCACCGTGCTCTGTAGTGCCACCCACCTGTCCTGTCTCTCCCTCCTCCTCCTCCTCTCCCATCACTCCTCCAGCCACTCCTCCTCCCATCGTCGTCGGCCCCGTCGTCTCCTGGATGCTCATCGTCGACGGCTGCGGGAAAGTCGACGGAATCAGCGACGGCGACGGCGACGGGAATGCTGAAACACACCAATTGCATGACAGCCCCACTAAAACTACAACTGTGCCCACTGACGTGGCTGTTGCGTGGGCGGAGGGAAGGCGGCCATGTGATGGTCTCCTCCTGCCACAACCACTCCTCCCGCAGTCGTGCCAAGGGTGCCGAGAGTGGACGGCTGCAAGCACACGATGTCATCCTCCATCTCGCACCTCCCCCCCCCCTTCCCCTTCCTCTTCTCCCCTACCTCATGTTCCTCTCCCATCTCCTCCTCCTCTATCGGAGATGCCGTCGTCGACACGAATGCCGGGAACAGCGTCGAAATCATCTATGAGCGATTAGTGATTGGTGATATGATTACAGATTAATTAAACACTTGATTCAATGCATGTGTGCGCATTTCGTATGCGCGTGACTCACAAATCATATAGTGCCGATTCAGAGTGCTGATAAAACTCAAACAGTGTGATGTGTGTGTTACTCATGTGTGTTACTCATGTTTGTGTTTGATAGTTACTGGATTACTGTAACTAGTAATACTGTAGTTACAGTATGCTCACTTCCTGGATATGTTCGGGTAGCGGGGGTACGGGACTGCCGGGCACCAGAGGCTGCACCTCCTGCCTATCTTCCTCCGCCGTCCCCCCGTCCACTGTGAGAGTGGGCGGGGCGAGAGTGGGCGGGGCCGAGGGGGGCGTGGGCGGACGGAACACACTGCCGGTCATCGATGACGGAGGGATAAAGGTGAACTGTAAGTGGGTGGTGCACAAACACAAAGGGGGTTACGGTGCCTGTAGGAGAGGGGAGAGGATAACACAGGGTGACTGGTGGATGTGAATATGGAACAACAAACAAATAAACAGACAACAAACCTGTTGTGTTGGCTGGGAGACGGGAGGGGTGACAGTGGTGGTGGAAGACAGAACGAGGGTCAGGCAGTCCAGGTACTCTGCAACAAAAGAAACCAATAAGGAAATTCTCTCACATGAAACTATAATTGACACGATCAGAGACATATTAAAAGAACATTGCCTGTTCAATACGTTTCACATTCTAATAAAAACCGCCAACACCTTAAAGGGAGTGTACACTCTGAATTCCGAAGTTTCCGTAGAATTCCGAAGAATTCTGAATTCCGAATTCAGAGTGTACACTCCCTTTAAACCACTAATTGTAGATATATATGTACACACAAAACTAAAGAAAAAAAGTGGCATCCCCTCCCAATAAACGTTCGATACTAACTAGGTGAACAACAAAATCAAACGCTAACTGTCGTGAATTTAGGAAAACTGGAAAGATTTGACTCTCGGCAATGATGAATGGCACGACTCACGTCCGGTGCTGGGATGCGGGCAGAAGCAGTCGTGGGATGCATTGACGAGTCGAGGGGAGACGCGCGAGTAGGCCGACTCATCCAGCTCGCACCGGGCAGACTCGCCGAACACAGAACACGCTGCGTTACTGCAAACAGACACGCAAATTTTAAAAGTGGCTTGGCTATGTTTCTGGTGATTATTAAACCTAACACATCGCACCCAGTTTCAATTTTGTGTCGCATACGTCACGATGCAAATGAATAATGAACGCAGTGTTGCTTGGGCACTGACCCGATGCATACGTCGATGGCGTTGCAGTTGGGTCCGATGAATCCCTGGCTGCATCTGCACATGGGGCCTCCCCCGTCCTCCCCGCCTGTCTCTCCCTCAGCCAACACACACTCCCCATTCGCACACTCGTGCTCGCAAATCAACTGCAAACACACAATCATCATGATAATCAATCAATCAATCAATCACTATGCCCCACGCACCGTCTCGCAGAGTAGTCCAGTGGCGTGTGGGGGGCATACGCATCGGGCGGTGGTGCCCTCTGGACGACACATGCCTCCGTGGGCACACGGCACGCCTACACAAACACTATCACAAAGCAGGGGATTCGTGTACAATTAGTAAGACGTACTGACAATTAGTAATGGAATAAATAGAATGTCCCACATTTGAGCATAAGTGGCACGCCTTGAACAATATCCAGTTTTTTTTATTATTACTTCAACTCCGCGAACGAAATTTGAGATTCGAGCTATTATGACTGTAAAATGATAGAACGCAGCAGAACGTCAACAGGAACAATAAAACGTTACCAAAACTATAGTCATACCGAGTATCCAACGCTATCCCACGCGATGTCGGTTTCAACCATACAATAAATCACTCACACTTTTTTTCCATTCAATCATCCTTCCCAACTGTGAATTAACATAAAAAAATAAACTAATCAATCGCGCCAAACTCAATAAATAACGAATACATAACTACCACATAAAACAATCATGCATACACATACCCTATTCAACCCTGAAGCACTTCCCTTGCGGCCCTTCTCCTTACCCGCACTTCCCTTCCATCCATGACTTCCGCTTCCGCCTCCCATCCTATTCTATTCTCCCTCTTCATCTCGTCTCCTTCTCCATTCTCTCGTCCTCATACACGAACCACCACCTCCTCCCCATCACCAGCACCAACCCAACTCCCTAACACCACATACACACAATCACCTTGCAATGCCCTCCTCTCTCCTCTACCCTAATCGCTCAGTAAGAAGTGAATGTTGCATTCTAACTGATGCGTACTTCAACTTCTCCCTACCCATCCCTCTCTCCTCCCCCCCCCTTGCACTCACCATCGCACACTCCCTGTTCGCAGTGCGCACCAATGTAGCCAGACTGACACAGGCAGGACGGCTGAAAACAAATACAATCGTATGCTTTTGTATTTTTTACTGAATACTTTTGTATTTTTTGCCTATTTTTTATTGAAAATATCATGTAATGCTGTTACACGTATTGAAAAATCACTTTTTTTACAGATCACAATTCCATTTTTTTCTATTTCAGAATCCCTTGCAAAACAATGCAATGGAATCGCACCCAGATGATCGTATCACGAAGATTGCGGGCGCGCTATCACTCCTCCTCCTCCCCTCAACAAACAATCGCCTCGGGGATCTCCTTCCACCCCTCTATCTCTCTAATCACCCCTCCCTCCCCCTCTCTCACTTGGATGGCTCGCTCACGCGCGCTAAACAAACAGACAAGTAAACGCAAGCTCTCTCTCCTCTCGCAGACAGCACTTTTAAAATCAAAACACCAAAACAAAAGAGCGCAAACATAGTGTTTGCAGTAAACAAGTAAACAACAACGAGGCGGTTACCGTTCCATCGACGGCGACGACGCAGGTGCCGTTGTTGTGGCACAAGTGGCGGGCGCAGGGGGACTCCGGGAAGGGAGACGAGGAGATGGGGGCAGAAGTGGCCAAAGGGGCTGCAAGGCACAGAGTCAGGGCCTATTCGAGAAAGTTGTAACAACAACTTATTTATCGAATTCAATATGAAAAAGCTTCAGATGCCAGATAAAATAAGTACCATTCTTTCATGCAATAAACCGATCATAGTATCGCTCAATTCTTTCTCAGGCTTCGTCACCTCACCAGCGACTCACCACTCATGGCCCCGATGGTAGTGGGTAGCATGCCCGGCATGACCCCCTCTCCCCCTCCCACTGTCTGTGTGGGCACAGGCACTCCCCCCAGAGTGAACATCGGGAACGTGGGGCCTTCCGTCTCCGCAGTCTCCTCCGAAGACGACGGAGCTGCAACCAACAGCATGGGCAAACAAAATCAAAAGATCACTGTCTAGCTGAATAGGAATTTACAAAGCAGCCACATAGTTGATAAACAATCAGTCATATATATTTTCGTAGTAAACATTGAAAATATTAAACTCATAAAATGAAAAGATGTTCATGTTGTAAGATCGACAATAGTTTTTGAACAAGTAGGCAAAAGATATTGTCAGCGAAAAAAACTGTTTCCAGAACGGCAAATCTTGAAACGATTTGTCAGACATGAGATGCAGAGACATGATCAAATTAAAAAAAGTCATGAAAACATGATGTGGAATAAATGTGGAATAAGTAATGTGATATGTGACTTACCGGGCACTGTTCCGTCATCTGTGGGGCATCCACACTGCATCGCGTGAGCTGTGAACGCGTTCCTGCAAGCAGAACAATCAAACAAAGCCAAGTCGCACCATCACAAGCACATACATGCAGACAAAGACAAACTTCCTCAACGGGAAAAAATGGAGCCTGTTGGTGTTGAAAAGAGGCAATGATTATACTGGCTGACCTCCTGAGATGGGGCGGGCAGCCGACGGGGCGCTCTCCCTGAACCACCAGCTGGCGGAGACACGCCGCACCCGAACCTACAACACATCCCATACACTCGTCCTCCCTCTCCCCCCCCCCCTCTTCCACTGACCGGCCTGTATGCGTACACTGTAGCTCCTTGGGTGGTGTCCGCCCGCGAATCGCACCCGGGTGCTGTTGCCTCCCCCACCCACAGAACACACCAGAGAGTCCCCCGTCAGAGCCCACGTGAAACGCTCCCATTGCAGAGGACCTAAACGTGTTACGCATCACATAAGGAACAACCAATGTTTCACGAAACATTTCCACATTCCAATTCTATGTTCTACGTTTCACCACACAATGTACTCTAATGAAACATGATGATTGTAATAAAGTCTCCTTTTTCATCTTCCTCGCCCTCCCACCCACCATCCGTGCTGTCCGTGACGCATTCTCCGAGGGTCGCCCCCGTCGATGAATCAACCACGCTCATCAACACAGTCCGCGACGTCGTCTGAGAACTGAAAACAAATTATTTACACTTTTGAATCCCAAAATGTAAATATTATATTTTGCATTTTCATAATGTCAAAGGATGCTTCCATGCATATATTATTCACATTTATGTTCCTATTTCTGTTGTCCCGTGCAAATCAAGAGATGAACCATTTGCATGCCCTCTCCCACCCCCTCTTTCCTCTTCAAACATTGTCTACTCTCATTCTCTCACGCCTAGCTACAAACACTGTGAAAGGCGACAATTGTGGTCGCCGGGCTGACCGTCTAAGAGGGTAACCCTATACGACACACGTCCCCCCCTCCCCTAACCATGCTTCCTTTTCAGCCACTAATGACCCTCCACTATTTGCTTATCACCTCCTTCCTCTCCTCCTTTCGCTTACTGGTAACACTGACCGGTACACGGGCATAGAGTGTACAGTGCAGACTACACAGACTAGCCCTGGGGCTGCGGAGCTAATCAGAGGGTCAAACACAGCCTGAGCTGATTATCTCCCGCTCCCACACCTCTCCACCCACGGTCACAATGAAGCAGATCGAAAAGTGGCGCTGGAACCAAGATCACACAAACTCTTACACCGTGATTCTTGATTGCGTTCTACATTGACTTTGCACAACAACGACAATCAATGGTCCGTAGTGTCCGCTAGCCACCCACATGTAAAAACTTGCCCAACCAAGTCAGATATATCAGACCTTCGAGTATCCTCACAATAGTGTGACATATGAATCTCTTCTACAAGGACATCTCTTGTCCCCCTCCTTTCTGTTAGTTGTGCGATCGTTTAAGAACAAAGAGCATTGCACTTGTGGGCGCCAAAAAAGGAGTGAGGGAGGGAACAACCCAGAGTGAGTGGGAGAGGAAGAGAAACAGAGAGGGGGACCAGTGAGATTGAGAGATAAGAGAGTGACCACTCCATAGTCCATCGTACCAACAACTACAAAAAATGTGTTTGCGGGGTGAAGCAGTGTCACGAATAGCATGTGTTCCATGCGCATCTCTCCCCTCGATATGTAACCTCGAAAATCCCTCTCCACTTCAAACAATTCGAAAAAAGACCATCGTTCTTAGATTACACGTTCTTGTTTCATTGTTGCGGGGAGGAGAGAGGGGGAGGGGAGGGGATAGTAAGAAAGAGACTACAGACGAGCGACAGTCTTGACCGAAATCCACCCATATCTTTTTCATTCCTTTCGTTTTCGTCCCTCAGACTACCAACATCAGAAATGTATTCCATGAAACATTGGAAATAGTCGCAGTTGAACTGTAACATTGTGCACAATGTCCGGCTATATTTCTCACACGAAGTCAGTACATTACTTCACATTTACAAATCATCGACTAGACAGTTGCGCAACCCTCTTCTTGAGACAGTGGCTCGAGAGGGCTTCAGCCCCAGGGAGGAGGGAGGAGGCTGCTGTCAAATCCGCCTCTCCTCTCGAACTACCCCTCCTTATCTCCCTCCCTCTATATCTCTCTCTCACTGGCGCCGCGTGTCAAGCACCAAATCAGTCAACCACCCACAGACTCACTCGCGCAAAAACCACACAATCACGCAGGCTTCACACTCGATTGCCCCAAGAGCATAGACAGAGACAGGGACAGGAGGGGAGTCAACACAAGGTTCAACAGATCAACACATCCCATTCAGATTGAATGGTGTTGAATCAACTCACGACAGGTATAGGTACTCTCCGACCCACGGCAGACTAGCGTCGTCGACAATCCAGACGGCCCTTCCGTGGGCGCCGTCCGAGAAGTGGAGTGGCTGGAGGTCGTCGTCCGACGGGAGCACCTCCTGCGACCACGCAACGCACGCCAACGCCGCACCTGCACGCACATACCCGTTATTTATGAGTCAAGCATTCCTCCAATATTGTATTTATTGGCGTTATTATATCTCACCCAAACCCAACAGTTCTTCCCCATAAAATCATTCCATACAAATGGCGCGACTAGAAACCTCATTCACAGGCAATCATCGTTTATCAGCGTGCAATCATCTCGCGACTCGCGACCTTGCAACGGGATTCACTCCACACTCCATCCCAATCCCATCACATCATCTTCTCACCTATGCTGCCGCAAAAACTCTGTGACCCGGTCAAAACCGTGACGCTGACGCCACCAAAGAACCTTCTTATGCTACCGTCTCCCATCCGCTACTCGGCCCTGACATTACTACATACACTCTCACACTCAAAATTCCTCAACACACTCAAAAAGAGATGAGAGGAGCGGAAAGAATATAACGCGCAACTCGATAACAATAACACGCGGAGCAGCATCTTCACTCCACAATAACGCAAAATACGCGCCAATACTTTTCGCGATCGTAAAACAAAGAATGATGGAATAAATTTAACGACTACAAAAATCACTCACCCAGAACCAGCGTGGCACACAGCCGTCTGTTTAACATCGTGTTCCTGGAGCGAATCCAATCGATAAATCAATATACAGTGGTCGTGTGCGGATAGACAGCCGCTGCCGTCTACTTCTGTCCGTAGCGGATCGACGGACGAAACGAGTGAGTGAGTGGACCGTCCAGGAAGGCGGCACTGCAACAACACACTATTCAACAAGAAGAGACATCGATGGAGAGAAGAATAGACATAAAGGCGACACCAGCTCCACAATCACGTCCACAATACAGATTACAGGCACGCGAGTGAGTGAACAATTATACAAAGTAACGGCGACGAACGTACTCGGGATTCTTCACAATACCAGTAGCCATTGAGACATCAGCGGAACATTGTACAGTAATGAGTGTGGGTGGAGTGTTGCGCAAGAGTGGCGAAGCGGGGAAGCGGCTGTCAGAAGCGATACAGTGATAGAATGTGAGCATACACAGAGAAAGGGGCGATCGGGAGAGCAGCCCTAATTCCTCTCCCTAATGAGAGACACCGCCGAGAGGAGAGAGCGCCTCGGGGCGAGAGGGTCAACACACCCGCCTGAGGGCACATCCCTCGCCGCCCCGCACTCTCTCCCATCACCACACTCTCTCGCCAAAGCGACCATCGAGGCGGGTCGAATCTGTCACTGTCCTCTGACAAGCGAACCAAGTCCGCGAATTTCACACGAGTTGATATCGAGGTGAGAGGAGGGATCGGCGTGACCAAAAAAAACGACACGCTCGGTGTTTGGATCATTGATGTGTGAGGATATGGGTGTAGAGTAGATGAGGGAGGGTCGACAGTACGCGACGGCGGAGGAGCGACAGCAACATGACTGTAGGATTACGAGAGCGTACATCTAATCCCCGCAAACATGCAAGGACGCATGCAAACCACACACAACCGCTTGCACCTTGCAATAACAAGAAGCGAGGAGTGAGGAGGTATAATTCTTCCAGCGCATTCATCTCCACTTCTCCAACCCCGAACCCGAACAAACACATCGACAAACAGATCATAGCATCATGCGATTGGAATGTGAAAGAGAGCCCTCGAATGATCGGGGTGGGAGGGGAAGACTACGACAAAACAGATCAGCCACTCAAAGAGCATCATAGCACAAAGAAAGACACTGATTCACCGCTCCACATTTAAAGATTGCAATCTCGACTCGAATTCCAAATAAAAGTCCTCATTCCAAAATTGGGGAGCGGACGTCAATCGAGAGAGAGAGAGAGAGAGAGGGGGGAGGCAATCGGGAGCAACAAGGACAAGACAAGAACACTCGACCTCGTGTGAAACTAGTCAACTGGTAACTGTTTGCCACTTTATGACAAGTGTTTCCAGGGTTCTGATCACTTCTGCTCGGCACGTGAGTAACAAGTAGACAGTATAATACAATAGTTTAGAGTATTTCCAAGTAGAGCAGACTCCTCTGCCATCTTCCAATCGCGGTTCTCTTGCCGTCACTCACTATCGCGAATAAACAATAAACACATGGTGTCATCGCAACCGCCGCATCTTCTGTGCAGGGCTATCAATTTTCCACAAATCACCAAATCGTCAAAGTGCACAGTGGCAATATAAACTGACAAAGACAACAGCGAAATAAAAAGGCACACTCAGGGAGTAGACAATGAATCAATGTGGAAAAGAGTGTAGATGCGACTGAAAACCTCTTGACACACGGCCGACGACGCAGCAACTGCGCCAAATAGCCAGCCAAGCGATACACAAACACACACACACACACACACACACACACACACACACACACACACTGACACCACTCCCGACGGGAAAGGCGAGTGACCATCTCCATCATCCGGAATAGGCCACTGCCAAACACGGACACACGCGTCTTCCGCCATCGGTCAGACAGTGCGACGAGAGAGCACGCATTCGAGGAGAGAGCAGGCGGAAATGACCGGCGCAGTTGAAAAGTGGACGAAGACGAAAACGAGGCGGGTGAGTAAACAGTGGAGTGCGTGCGCGTGTTGCATCTGACCGCTACCGACAGACGAGCCACTCACACTCCGATCAATACTCGTAACCTCCGGTCGACCGTCAAAGGTCGTCTGGCAGTCGTCGTCGAGAGTGATGGGGGAGAGAGGATCGATGGGGATCGTCTGAGTGCATGCATCATCCCTCACCCTCTCGCTTCACACACATTACCGGGTCGGATCCGGTTTGCGTGTGGCGCAGACCTCATTCCTCATAAGCGACACTCACACAACACCAAAACAACGCCACACAAAAAGACGGACAGTGCGCTGCGTCGGTCTCACCCAACACACAATATAGATGATAGCCCGACGACTAAACATAGTACGTTCGCATACTCGTATTATCCAATCCGCATAACAAACACTCTTGCAAAGGAAAGATCTTGCAGTTAGCAAATCTGCGGCAGACACTGTGCGATGGCAAGAAAACCGAAATAAACGGGAGAATCGCCCGAAATATATCTAACAATGGGCTCGTAGTGAAGTGATCAGAACGAAGACAGAAAGAACGCGCCGCGCCGCATCACTTCCCTTCGCACCTTCTCCCAGCCGCGCATATATCACTGTAGGTGTTGGAATTACCGCCCGAAACCCTGTTCGGATACGTTTCGGCAAAACACGCGCGGAATGTGAAATGGCGGCGATCGAGTCCGCGGCGTCGCCAATCTGTTTCTCATCCTATCACCCACTAAATCACTTTCTCTCCTCTCCCCAGCGATCGCCAATCCAATTACTACCCGTGCACATAAACATCTCAGCGACAAACCACTCGCACCAAACTGGACGAAGAAGGGACACGGGAGACACCGAAAACCAACCCTGCCCCTGCCACACCCAATCGGTGGAACACGTAGACACGCACGGAACACAGCGGCGATAAAACGCTCTGCTCAAGGACAACGAGATACGTTTCGGAAGATAACGAGATGCGCGTTTCTGTGAATGTAGAACAGTCACGCGAGGGTTGGGAAAAAGTTGCGTGGCGAACCGGGCGCTGGCAAAAAGCAGCTGATTGACCTCTGCGATCTAGTGAGAAGGGGGGGGGGATCGATCGATGGCCAAAGCGGGAGGAGTGAGAGGAGAGGAGGAAGAGGAGGCAAATGAGAGGACACCGATGACCAGTTGCGCAATCCACACACGCATGCCATCACAATTAGTCCCCGGATACCGTTGACAGTCTAGGGTTCTCAAGAAGACTCGAGAATTGCCGAGGTGAAAGGCGTTGTGGTGACCCGGCGGAACGCTAAATCTGTCGACCCTTTTACGATCCACAACTACAACTAGCACATGAACGAAGGGGACACGGAGAGGGCAAGGGCAACAATCACGGCGCGAAAACAAATGGAAAACCATCCAGAGATCGAATTACGTGAACAATTGGGCGAGAATGTCCGGTCTTGCGCGGTCGAAAGGGACATCCGAAATCCGGATGAGCGGTCAAGGGAGTTGAGAGAGAGAGAAGGGGGAGGGGGAGGGGATGAGACACGGGTCACTGAGGTTGCATGTCACTCACTCGGTCCTCTCCTCGCTGCCCGCACACACCCCGCACTCTCTCTCTCTCTCACACACACAATATAGACAATGTTTGAGTTTGAGAGGAGCGACGGCCGTTTCGCATGTTTTCATCATGTGCTCGATACAACCCTCGAGGGCACTCGAACGGGCGCCAGAGGTGCACCCCCGAGACAACCGCTGCGGGTCATCGCAAAGCCAGTTCGACATACCAGGAAACGAAAGCGAGTGAATACAGAAACACTGTAAACGGCAATTGCAGCGGGATGAGTGGGAGACTAGGCGGTTTTGGTCGATTTCCCTCTCAGCGCGCACTGATCGCTGGATCGGGGGGGGGGGGGATGATCCGCGGAGGGGTGAAAGGGGAAGACGGAGATGACCGCTCAGCTGAGAAAGAGGCGCGCCCTCTCCAAGGACCTTGCACACAATCACGCACAATTAACACATTATTCAACGGTCGCCGGTCGATCGTGAGAACGTCGCAACACGAATCGATAGATCAATTCGGCGAGACGGTCTCGCGAGAAGGCCGCACACTCGCCAAAATCACAATCACTCACAACCACTCTAACCTCTCTTCCTCCTCCTCGCCCGTACAAACAAAGGCTAATCTCCCCCTCGGGGGCAGCGAGCGGTGACAACCCGAGTCTGTACACCTGTACTCTGTACAAGTACAAGCTAGCACACAACAACAGCAGAGGCAAATTGCAGATTCCGGACGCGGGACGAAAAACCAGTCAGAGCGGGGGGAGCGAGCGAGTGTGCGGTCAGGACATGCCGAGTCATGTCACGCATGTCAATGAGATGAGCAGCCAACAATCACGCACCCCACATCCAATCATCAAACGTGGCGGGTTAGAACCATGCAAAGGAGAGAGTCCTTGAAAACGTACTGCGTACAGTTATAGAATCATAATGGGTGGCTGACCTCAGCCGGCGGGCGGCGGTGCTATCTCGAAGGTGGATCAGCAGTCGAGTCGCTCGCTGCCGGCCTGCTGCCAAGGCTCCAGCCAGTGATGCGATCGAACAGGTGACCTCCACGGCTACTCAAACACACACCTGGAACAAGGGGATATCGAAATGGTAAGGAAAACAAGTATGAGTACCCAAACAAAACAAGAAGATAAAACAAAGAGTTCCATTCAGTGTGCAATGTATATATTGCACGAACAAGAGCGCCACCAACAGAATGGAATTGCATTTTTCAGTAAATATCCATTTATTAAAAGAAGAAGAAGACAAAACAAGATAATTAATTGGATCACATGATCCCGCGCGGCAATGACGTCATGTGATGTTTTTGTGTAATTTTCTGCAACACTGTTTGGCGGGAAACTTAAACGCACTGATTTATTTTTAATTTTTTGTTTAATTTTATAATTGCTAATAAAATAAAACACTGTGTCAAACGGTCACAACAGTACAGTATCTTGGAGTCCTTCAGTGCTGTCTCTCCGACAGAGTGTTCCATAGCCTCCTCAACAGGTAGTCGTGCAATCACGGCCCGGATAGTTGCACAGCGCGCACCACAGAGACGGCGGCGCGCGCACAGGCCGCTTTGCAAGTGAATGGGCGCGTAGCGATTTCAGTGAAGAAATTATCGCGCTGTAGCGCTTGCTGGTAATTCGCAGTGGAGCTGGCGCGTCGCGTGCTTGCGGAGCGGTCAGTGCGATCGCCACTGTCCACTGTGCAACTATCCGAACCGTGGCAATCGGTGGTTTAAGGCCTGTTTATAGTCGCGCATTATTCCGCAATATTGCGCAATATTCTGCAATATTTGTGTGGTGAAGGATACCTATCGATTGATTTCGCAAAAAAGCGAGAATGTGCAATAAAGCGAAATAATGCTAGCAGAAAAATGCAGAATTCTGCATTATTTTATTGCAATATTTAGCAATATTTAGCTTTTTTCAGCAATTTTCGTCACAATCGACGTGCAAGCGAGATGAAGAAGAGGCATGATCAGCTGTTCCTGCCATGAGTGTTGTGATCTATTCCCTGTGTTGTGATGAATATTTGAATTGATGAATTGATTGATGGTTATACTATGTATTATTCCAGAAATGGATTACCTGTCTCAGTTGGGTCTGCTCATCAAGCTTCTGAATGTCTATTGTCTCATAATGGCGGTGAAAAGGAAGCGTAAGAAGAGGTTGTACGTGTCCGATGCTCATCTTCCCCTCTGTGATACTCGATTCCGAACGTTCGATGCCTATTTCGTGTCGCAGAATCCCATGAAGATAATCGAGTATATCCGCCTGTCTTGTTCGGAATTTGAATCGCTCCTTGCCGCCATCGTCCACGACATTGATCATCCCCGCAACCACCGTTTCCCGATCACTCCTAGGCATCGCTTGGCACTGTACCTGAGGTGAACAATGGGATGTGAATTGAGATGACTAGTTATGTCAATTAGGTACGTAGGACACGGGCAATCGCTCACTTCTCTCGCGCAAGAGTGTTCTATTGGAAAGACGACCGCAGCGCAGATCGTGAAGGAGGTGGCAGAGGCGATAGTCAAGAGTGAGACTACTAGTGAATTCACAATTGAACATACTGTGTACAGATTGCTACTCGTCGGCATTTCCTCCCCTCACAAGAAACACGTGGAAAGAGTCTTCGGAGAGGTTCATGAGCGGATACGGCTATCCTCGCGGGTTGGCCTGTATTGACGGAAAGCACGTAGAAATACAAGTCAGTGGTACTCACTCATATAACGATCTATTTGCACAATAATTCAGGCTCCGTCGAATACAGGAAGTCAGTATTACAACTACAAGGGCCACTTCTCCTTCGTCCTACTTGCTGCATGTGACTCCAACTTACGAATTCTGCTGTTCGATCTGGGTTCGAATGGGAGATGTTCAGATAGCGGAATATTCAACAACAGTGTCATGAAGGTGAACACATATTTGAATAGTTTAAAAACTTAAAAAAGTTAGTTCGTAAACATGGTGATATTCTGTGTTATGTGGTGAGTCACCAATTAGCACTACACCCTAGTGTGACGTCATTGCATAAATTCAGGGATACATTGAGAGGAGGGGAAATGCAGTCTTCCCTGCAACGACAGACCTCGACGGTCATGGCCCTGTTCCTTACCACTTCTTGGGGGATGGTGGCTTCGCTCTGACTCGACGCATGATGAGGCCGTACAGTCAGGCAATCGCGGGTAGCGATATGAACAAACTGGAGTTTAACCGGAGATATAGCAGGTATAAAACCCGCGATGGCGAGTTTGTAAATAGGAAAAACGCAATATCAGCGTTCGGCGCCTCGTCGAAAACCTCTTCGGCAGCATGGCGAATCGGTTCCGTATTCTCCGCCGCGCCATCGATCTCAACGTGGAATCGAGCAAAACAGTGGTTCTATCCTGCATGGTAGCTCAAAACAATGATGTTTAAATATTATATCAAACCTTAATTCAGATTCTCCACAACGCTTTGGTCGATCGGTACGGTAACGAAGGCGTTCTTCGCCGTTTCCCACCTCTTCCCCTGAACGTTCCCAACAACCATGTTCCCGCACAGGGAGGAGCTGTTTACCGTGAACGGATGAAGAACTACTTCATCGCAAACCCCAACTAGAATAACATATTACTATTTATTATATCCATATATTATATCCATGTACAAATCTTTATAAACTTGAATGATGAGAGTAGAGACTAATAACTGACAATTTACAAAATGTAACAACAGAAACAACTATAAAGAAGAACAACAAGAACTAGAAACAAGACAAAAATGGAAGACAAGACTACAAAGTATAAATATCACACCTACATATCCCACATGACAAGACGGGCATTGAAGGCTGCCAGCTCCTTGTAGTACTCTTTGAACTGATCGAGATCCTTCTCGCGCATCTCCTCCATACTCAAGCGAATCGATGCAACTGAAACATTTTCATAGTATGAACAATATAATGTTCGATGACTTACAGAGCATGCCTAGTCTATCAGTAGGCGTGGGAGACGGAGAAGGGAGTGGCGGAGAGACGGCGGGAGTAGTCGTAGTCGATCCGCTGTTCTTGACTTTGAACTCGGATACTAAGTCCGTCACTGCAGCCGACAGCGCGTCTAAATGTTATATCATTTATATCATCAAAATAAATAATCAAAATGACGTGCAACAAACCTGTGGGGTCGACTTTCTTCTCCTTGGCGGGACGTCCTGCACCTTCGAACAGGCCACCACGTCTCTTTTCTCCAGTAGTCGCTTCTATGGTGGGAGAAGTCCGCCTCGATGAAGATATGTCCTAATTGTTAAAATGTAATATTGTATTCAAACTTAGAATACCTCTTGCAGGAAGGAACCGTACAATCGCTCCTCATGTTCATCATGTGAAACTCGGTGGGGATCGAAGTCGACGCCCAGCTCTGCTTCCACTATGTGCTCATCTTCATCGTAATAGTCAGCGGCAGCATCGATGTCCTGTAGCTGAACACTCCTGGCCGCGGTAGCATCCTCGTCATCATAATCGAAATCGCACCCCCCTGAAAGATAAGTATTCATACTAACATGAAAAATTGACTGACCGACAACATCCACCTCATCCTCCTCTTCTAGTCCGTTCTCGCACCACCCGACAGTGCCGCTCGTCTCGGCAAAGTGCACGTCGCCCGAACCGCTGTCGCCACAATTGGTGCGATAGATGAGCCCTCCTTCGGGCTGATTGGAGAGGCCTGGCCTGTGGTATAACAAATGAAACAAATAAATGTACGTGACGTACCCTTCACTTGGACCAACAGGCAGGAACGATAAGTACTGGGAGAAGTACCACTTATCGATACCTCCCCCGGCCCCGCTGCCCGACTCTCGCCGACCGATTGTTCCACTAGCCACTCGAGTGGTGTAGTAGTCTTTGATTCGCTTCCATTGAGACTGTACATGTTTACCTGAAACATAAATTAGAAAAAATGACTCAATATTACTTAACACTAGGTTAAAAATACTCACTGGAGATCTGATTGCGGAGAGTGGGGAAGCTCCTGTTCATAAACAGGGCTATTTTGTTCCACATAGTGAGTTTCAAAGTGGAGTCTTTATATTCTTTCATGGCCACATTCCACAAAACGGGAACTCTCTCGACACATCGTATGAGAGTAACCTTTTGGGGTTGCGAAAATTGCACACTGACTCCGTCATCCTTAATCACAATGGATGATTGGGATTGATTACCTTTCGGGCGCCCACGTTTACCCGACATAACACTGAAAAATATAAGTTTATATGAAAAAAATACACAAAATAATTCAAAAACACAAAAAAATAAATAAGCACTTGAGAAATGACGCGCGCCGCAATATTGCATCACACCGTCAAGATTCATGTGACACAAGAATTGCGCCCGCGAAAAATTTTCCGGCCGCAATATTGCTGAAAAATGCTGCCGCAATATTGCGGAATAATGCGCGACTATAAACAGGCCTTTAGTCCCCTAATCGCAGGTGCGAGATCCAGGACGTTGAGGAGGTGCAGCGTAGGTTTTCTCGATTTGCCCTTTATGAACTTTGGTTACCCTTCTTTTGATATGTCGTACGAAGAGAGACTTTCTATCCTCGGATTAAAGTCACTATTCGAATATCGACGTCTGGGACTGATCTCATCTTCTGCTTCAGGATGCTAGCTGGTTTGGAGAGTGTCGAACTGTTCGAGGTACTCCTCGCTCGACGCCAGTCGCGTCGAACACCAGACAGCTGCTTGGTATCAACGGAGGCCACTCGAGTATTAATAATAATAATAATAATTTATACGGTTTTTTAAGAACACGTGAAATACAATAATGTAAAAAAGATGATATCAAGATACAACAAAACGAATCTCACAAGTGGAGCTGCTGTCTACTAAAAGCAGCGGGGGACGCCGGGGCCTGATCGGAGACATACTGAGGAATGAGAGAGAAGAATTTAAAAACTCGCACGTTCCAAACGCGCTCTCTAACTGTTAGCCTAGACCTAGGAACGACAAGTTTGGGAGCACCGAATCTATCAGTCATGAAATGGAAGAAACTGCTTTTGTCAACCTCCACGAAGCCATAAAAAACCTTGTAGAGCATCACGATGTCGTTGACCTGGCGACGCTGCTCGAGAGAATGCAAACGAAGTGCCTGGTTGCGCTGCTCGGCCGAAGCATTGTACCCCAGTGACGTTGTACGCGCGAAGATGACCCGTGTGACGTAGTTCTGCACACGTTCGAGTAGGATGGTCGATGCCCGGTCAGATGGATTGAAGACGCACGTACCGTACTCAAAGAGTGGACGAACGTACGTGGTGTAGATATCGATGAGCATCTGACGGTCAGCGGAGATGATGGAACGGAAAATGGTGTACGCCCGGTTGTACGCCTTTGAGTAGATGATGGGGCAATGTTTGGAGAATTGTAGGTCTGAGGTTATGGTGAACCCCAGATCGACAACCTCGTCGACGGCTTCGATCGCAGTGGTGCTGATACTGTAGGCGTGCCGTGGATTATTCTTGCCGATGTACAGGGTTTTGGTCTTGTGAGCAGCGAGAGGAAGCTGCCACGTCACAGACCATTGACTGACAAGATCAACAGCCTGTTGCAGAGGTAGTCGATTGTCCTGTAGTCCGAAAGAGCGGTAGACCTTGACGTCGTCAGCGTAGGCTCTGCACGTCGCGTGTTGTCGCAATGGCGGGATCAGATCAGCCGTGTAGATATTAAAGAGCACCGAACCTAGGACGGTACCCTGTGGAACATCAGAGAGGATATCACATGATGGAGAGTAGTCGACATTCACTCGTACACGAAAGGTGCGTTCAAGGAGGTAGTTGCGAATCCAATTGACAATGGCAGGGGCGAACCCGTACGAGTCGAGCTTCAACATGAGCTTAGAATGAGAGACGCGGTCGAAGGCCTTGGCGAAGTCGAAGTAGATGACATTGACTGTGCGCTTCTCGTCCACTGCTGCAGTCCAGTGATCGAGACACTGCAAGAGTTGCAGTTCCGTCGATCGTCTGGAGACGAACCCGAACTGCTCAGCAGGGACGATTGAGCGAGCGGCGATGTGATGCATCAAAGACTCCTTGAGGATGCGCTCGAAGACACGGCAAGAGAAGCACGTGTTCGAAATCGGCCTGTACTTGAGTGGATCGGAGGCGCCCTTCTCCTTCGGGATCGGAGTGACTATAGAGACCTTCCAAAGAGAAGGAACGACCCCTGTAGACATGCTTGAATTGAAGATCTGAGAGAGTGGTTCAGCTACTGCGATAGATACGCGCTTCAGGAACAACATGGGAATGCGATCTGAAGTGAGAGCGTAGGATGTGGACCAGTGCTCGATCAAATCCCAGATCACATGTGGTGCGAAGTATGGCACACTCGTAGATGGTGGGTGAGTGGGTACAGCAGGCAGATTGTTGTCATCGGCTGTGAAGACAGAGAAGAACGCACTGGAGAGTAGTGCGGCCTTGGCCGAATCCTTCACGACAGAGCGACCGTCGCTGTCTCGAAGAATGAACGAAGTCGGACGAGAAGAGAGTCGGATGTTGCAGTACCTATAGAAGCGGTTCTTGTCATTGCTGCGGTCGATGGCACGCTCGACAGAACGCGTGTACTTGGCGATCAAACGTTTACACTTGGCGTCGCACTCATTGAACTTGTCCTTCCGAGTGGAGGTTGGAAAGGCCAGCCACTCTTGGAATAGCTGCTCGCGGTAGGAGGTGATGTTGGCGAGATAAGCGGGCACTCGAACGCCATTCGGAGAGGCTCTCTTCATGGGGACAAAGCGATCGATCGCTTGGTGGATGACGTCGACAAAGATGGAGTACATCTCGTCAGCTGACGGCGCGGTGCGGAAGAGATCCGCCCATGGGACGGCGACTAGACAGCGAGAGATGCGGTCGTAGTCGGCAGACTCGTAGTCTCTCCTCCATGTGGTCGGGAGAGTGATGCGCGGAATAGATGTGGTGAGAGTGATTCCAAAGTGGTCGGAAGTGGCGAGCGGAGCAGTCATAGACCATGCGGTGACGCAATCATTGGAGTAGACCAGATCGAGAATGTTGCCGTGGCGATGAGTGGGTTTGTCGATGTGCTGCTTCATGTCGAACTGCGAGAGAATGTCGAGGAACGGCTGACTAGTGGGAGCGGCATGGGATGGGTTCGGCCAGTCCAGGTCGGGCAGGTTGATGTCTCCAAGAATGATGATAGGTGTTTCGCTGTCCAGGTGATCTCCAAGGATTGAGACCAGGTCGGCAGTGTTGGTGGCACTGCAGCTGGGGGCGCGGTAGATCGCACAGATTCGGATCGAAGAACCACAAAAGTTGACGTCGACTATGAGGAGTTCATAGGCGGCGGTGACAGAGAGTGAGAGTACGACGGAAGAAACGAGAGGCGCCTTAGTGAGTACGGCGACTCCCCCTCCCTTCCTGCGTGGTCGGTCACAGCGAGAGATGGCATAGGAGGGAAGATCAGCAGTGAGTGAAGCGTCGGTGTGCTTGCTTTTGAGCCATGTCTCAGAGAGGACGCATATGTCGGGTGCAGTGAGACGGAGTGCGTTGGTGAGGTGGTCGACCTTATTGGCGACCGAGAAGCAGTTGTAGTACTGGAGAGTGAGTGGCGTGGATGTCCGTGCAGGTGCAGGCGGGGTGTCTAGTTTGACTGCTGGCGGGGGCCGTTCCGCCAGCTGTCTCCGTCACTCCAGACAGGGGTGGGGTGCGGGTGAGTGTCGATCCCCTCACTCCAAACAGGGATGGAGCGAGAGGCGTGAGTAGCAGCTCGCCTCTCCTGGCGATGTCCGTACATGTTGTGTCCGTTGTGGTGGCTCCGGTTGTCACTGAAGTGCTGGCTGTGACCTTGCTGGTGACGAGTGTCCTTGCTAAAGTCATCGAGGGACACGATCTTTCCGTCCCTGATCGTGACCCGCTCTCCCTTGCGGCGGCGCTCATTCCGCTCACAGCGGAGGTTGAATCCTGCCTTGCGCTCTTCGGCCGTCTGCGACGGGCGGATGTAGATGTTCTTGTTGTAGTTGCGCAGCCAAGGTGCGCGATTGACAGCGATGTTGGCGGCCTTAGAGTAGGGGAACACAACCTTGACAAGGCTTGCTCTTTTGATTTGCTCGTGAAATTGAATGAAGACATCATGTTGGATTCAGCACTAACTTGTGAACTTGATCATTACATGAAACGAAATGAGGAGCAGAAAACTACGATGTCACTCTCACGCACCCCTTCCTTACCAGTTATTTCTAGAACTAAAATACAACGTAGCACTGCGTGTTATCCTTGACGTTTTGTCTTTGCGCGACGAAGGTTGACAGAAAAGATAGAGTTCGAAATGTGCACGAAGCGTAAGACGGTCCAAAACACATGTTTACTCTGACTATGCGTCAGTCAGCTGCCACCGCAAAGCGGGAGCAAAATGTTCTCGCCTGAGTTGAGAGATAGTAAGCCTCCTATTGACACTTTTGACGTCGGAGATAAGGATTACGGTACACACTCTTCTTCTCCTTCCCTCTTCCCCTCCTACAATCTCAATTCCATTCAGCAGTGCAAGCTGAACTCAAAAAGAAACAAGAACAAGAATGGCAAAGTGACTTAGAAGAACCTTCAGAAATCTAGACACGGATCAGAGCGTATCATCTTATCGTGATTTTTGGTATTCTAGATAAGTCTTTAAACAGCGAGCCCAGCTGATGTTTCACGTTTTGTCGATCTTTACTAGTCGGTTTTGTCAAATTTCGTTTTGTCATCATTGTTTCCCCCGGTGCAGATTAGGGATTAGAGTTTCCACTACATACGCGGATTTTTGAAACAAACAGGCGTCTGGTCTGTTTTGGTGTGTAGGCGCGGGCGTTGATTCCTAGTGGGTGGGAGGGGACCGCACTCTGTCCCCCCCCCGTCTAGTCTGTGTCATCCTCCCTTATAAAAACGGCGAGTCGCAGTCGAAAAGTCATCTTACCATCACTGCAATTTCAATATTGAAAACGCTATTCACACCCGGCAAAAATGGTTTCGTTTTATAATCGTATACTAGGAAGTCTGCGGTGAGTGCGATTTTTCTGAATTATAAGAAATATGAGGAACTTTCTCTGAAAATGACACGACCGATAAGCTGTGAACTTGCAAGCTTCACATCTCCTGTGCCTGTCAGTGTTTAAATGCTTGAATGATTAGTCATGTACTTTATCATTCACGACATTTGGGTGGTAGTAGGGATACATAAAATGTAACGCTATGGAAACTGTTTTACGATTTCACGGCTCTTCATTTCGGGCGCCCCTCTCTGTCGCAGCGTCTCCGCAGACAGCGACCGTGCCGCGCGTTAATGCCCTGTGGGGAATGACCGCTCGCATCACCTGGCACTGCGCCAGCCCATTGTCAGAAATGAGCGGAGCGGTCGCGACGCGGTTTTTGTCTGCGAACAGCAGGACCCGGCCGAAATGATGAGCCGTGGATTTTTGATATGATTATTCAATGTGTAATTCATAATACATATGGCTCAAAGTATGACTCATACTCACACAAAGTTCGAAACTTCTCTTTTCTCTCCTCTAGCATACATCAGCAACACTTGCTATAAACATGAGGCATGCCCGCCTCACCCACTCACTTTCTCTCCTTCTCTCCTTCTCTCTCCTTCTCTCTCTCCTTCTCTCTCTCTCTCTCTCTCTCTCTCTCTATTCTCCACTCACCCTGCGCTTTTCTAGCGAGAAAGAGAGAGAGAGAGAGAGAGAGAGAGACTGCGCGGGGGCAGCGGGGGTACAAAAGCCGCCACACCAGGCGTAATCTTTCATCTCAAACATTCCGACCACACTTCATGGATACTGTAGTTTTATAATCAACCAAACGCTACTACATATGACTACTGTACATGTATGTATGTAGGCTATATATTTGTGTTTTCTAGAATGATGTCATCGGATATGGTTAATCCGCGGGACCCTCCTCGGAAGAGCGTGTCGTATTCGACGGATGTGGCGGTGACCGACCGACCCATCTATCCAGACTACATCGATGCACCCGAAATGGAGGTATCATGACAACTTTCAATATTGTATGATGTCTTCAGTATGTTGATTCTCAGTCTGGCATGAGTGTGTCCAGAAACGATCATTGTCGTATAGATTTCTTGATACTTTTCCGAACATCACAAACCTACTGTAGTTTATCATCATTGAACTTTTATAGGTGGTAATTGGACCGGCTGATCCCAAGAAAGGATTCCAGAAGACGCAGTCTTGTCCTGTGAACAGGGTGAGTCCCTCCCTCCCTCCCTCCCTCCCTCCCTCCCTCCCTTTCTCTCTCTCTCTCTCTCTCTCTCTCTCTCTCTCTCTCTCTCTATCACTCTCACTGTCTTATTCAAGGAGCGTCGTCAGAGCCGTCTTCATAAGATGGGCAAGTCTTTCAAGCAAAGCGTACGCGGAAGTATCAAGAGGTACTTTTTTATAAAAAAAATCGTAGACAGGAAATCAGTAAATGAATTTTCTAGCAATTGTGACATGTGTCCATGCAGGTAAAAAACGGCTTTTGTTGATGATAGATTATAGATTGATAGAGTCCTGTGTTTGTGTTTTGTAGTTTTTGTATTAGAATATAGATAGTTCTGTTTCCTCTGTCGAAGCAATTTATTTCTGTTCTGTCGTACTTCCATGCTATCTTCCACCGTGCTCTCTCTAGCCTTGGCGCATACGCTGGCCGAGTGACGAAGCCCGCGAATGCATACATCCGATGGAACCTCCTATTCACTTTCCTCATATTCCTCTTCATCACAAGCTGCATATGGCTGCCAGCAATACCGGCCATTCAGGTGGGTGTAGAGAGAGTGAGGAGATAGGTGTATACAAATAAAAAAGTATATTAAAAACAATACAGAGATAAGGTAGAGGGAAAAGAGGAATAAATATATAGAATCAAGAGTTTCAGGATTTTTCCTTGGAAATCGTCATTATAATCACCATCATCCTTCACTGTCTGTGGATGGTTGCTGTCTTCAACGCCCTTCGATGCACATACAAACTCAGAAAGTATAGGAGTCACGTCATCGACTTGAAGAAGGTGGGGTGGGCATTTCACTCTTTCTTTCACTCTCTCTCTCTCCGTCGATCAACTCGCTCTTCATTACGTTTCACAAAACAATTATAAGCAACACGTGAATGTTGTCCACAATCAGCTATGCGTGTGGAGATATTATCACTCTCAGGTGGCCGATCCGAATGTGATCGTGAAACATCTCGCGGGAATCGTCTGCTACAAGGAACCCATACAACTCATCATGGATACGGTACCGGGGGCGGGGCGAAAGTGGGCGGAGCTGAAAGCGGGAGGTCTTTGTTCCACTTTCAGATCGACAGTGTCGCCTCACAGCCAGACGCGAAGAACAAAATCACTATGCTAGTGGGAATGGAGGCTGGTACGCCGGATAAGGAGAAGGTGCGTATCTCTCTCTCTCTCTCTCTCTCTCTCTCTCTCTCTCTCTCTCTCTCTCTCTCTCTCTCTCTCTCTCTCTCTCTCTCTCTCTCTCTCTCTCTCTACTCCCCTCTTCAGATGAAGGCCGATCTGCTCGCCAAGTACGAGTCGCAGTTCGATCGCTTCATCGTCACTTTCCATCCCAAGGGTCAGTGGGCGGGGCTTAAATGGGAGGGTGTATTACATAACTCACTCTCTAGACCTTCCCGGCGACATTCCCGGCAAGTGCAGCAACTTCAACTTTGCCGCCAGGGAAGCAGTGAGGCAGCTGAGGAAGGATAAGGTGGGTAGGCTGTCGGAACGAATCTATAGTCAGCTATATGAAAGTTGAACAAGAAATAGGTCTGGAGGGCGGTGCCAGAGGGGCGGAGCCAATGTGTGTGTTTGAGGACTACCCTCTGTGCGAGGATGGACAGAACGTGGAGCTACTGGTGACAACCGGAGACTGTGACAGTGTGTTCGGAGAGAGATACTTCGACGCGCTGGAGGAGGACTACTGGAAGATCGACAAGAAGGTGGGCAAGACTCTCTCTCTCTCTCTCTCTCTCTCTCTCTCTCTCTCTCTCTTCTATGTTCGTGTAGAAATGCTAACTTGACACGGTTCATGTTCAGCAACGCTCGTGCGCAGTGTGGCAGTCTCCTCTCTTCTACGCTATCAACCTACACAAGTCGCCTTTCTTTGTCAGGGTGACTGGACTGCTGAGGTGAGAGAGAGAGAGAGAGAGAGAGAGAGAGAGAGAGAGAGAGAGAGAGAGAGAGGAGAACTGATGACGTCTCACAGAGCGTTCTTCATGATGGGCTATCTCCTTCCGTGGAACATCAACACAATGAGTATCTTCTCCCTGACCCTCGGTCTGTTGGAGGAGGGAGAGTACGTACATCCCAGCTACCAAGTGGGTCACCTTGTCTCTATACTATGTCTTCCTCTCTTTCTTACCTTTCCTCTTAAAATCTGATTTCATAGATGGATGACATCATCGCTCTGATCCGCTGGTCTCTGGCCGTCCGTCGTCCGTGCGAGATCCGCCTCATCCCAGTTGCCACACTCAGTGGACCCACCAGTGGTACGGTATTCCCTCCTATGTACTACTAATACTAATCACACTACTAATCCACGTGTGTAAAGCAAGTTGTCCTTGCACTTTTAGGCAAGAACTGTACTTTTAGGCAACATGTACTTTTAGGCAAGAACTACCTCGATGAGTGGTACGAGTGGGCCCGACAGGCGAGGAGATGGACCATTGGGGCGGCTGAAGTCGGTCTCAATCCCCCTCTCTCTGTCTCTCTCTCCCCTCCCATCTTCTTCTCACACGCTCTCTGTCTCTGTCTCTGTCTCTCTCTCCTCTTAAATCTTTCTCTCATGCGCCCTCTTTCCAGGTCTTCCACTATTTCGCAATCAAGGCCTTCCGTCTGCCCAAACTCGTCTCCTTCCTCTTCGCATGCAAGTGAGTGTCTTGCCCAACGCTTACGTCATTTTTGACCTGAAAAATTATGATACATGTTCCAGATTCGTGTTCTACTACGGATTTCTTCTGTGCATCGCAAGTGTCTACGGTATGATCGCGCCGTTTGTGGTAGGTTCGGAAAGCTATCGAGTCAAGTGAAACCAGAGGAGATCTGATTCCTCACAAACAACTCACGCCCTTTTTGTGATCTGAATGTTATCAGACACCGGCGATTCTGGATGCAGTCGGACACGGAGTGTGGGGAATCGTCATTCCCAATAAGGTAAGAGAGGGGGAGGGAGAGAGAGAGAGAGAGAGAGAGAGAGAGAGAGAAGAGAGAAACATATTTCGTTTTCAGGACGTGTTCACATGGGTGATGCTGGGCTTCCTCGGATTGCAGTACTTCTGGTTCGGAATGGTGTTCCTCGTCAGCAAGTGGTGTGAGCCGGTGAGTGAATAGAGAGAGAAAGGAGAGAGAGAGAGAGAGAGAGAGAGAGAGGTGAGGGGAGAGAGGGAGAGAAAGGAGTGAACGTCTTGTTTCAGTGTTTCCCGCAGCAGACCAAAGACAAGACCGGTTTCTTCCGCAATGTTCTGCATTGGATCCTCTCCTGGCCCACCATAACCATGTATTGTCTCGTCGAGCTCGCCGCTTTCTTAGAGGTACGCCTCTCCCTCTCCCTCTCCCTCTCCCTCTCCCTCTCCCTCTCCCTCTCCCTCTCCCTCTCCCTCTCCCTCTCCCTCTCCTCTCCCTCTCCCTCTCCCTCTCCCTCTCCCTCTCCCTCTCCCTCTCCCTCTCCCTCTCCCTCTCCCTCTCCCTCTCCCTCTCCCTCTCCCTCTCCTCTCCCTCTCCCTCTCCCTCTCCTCTCCCTCTCCCTCTCCCTCTCCCTCTCCCTCTCCCTCTCCCTCTCCCTCTCCTCTCCCTCTCCCTCTCCTCTCCCTCTCCCTCCCTCCCTCCCTCTCCCTCTCCCTCTCCCTCTCCCTCTCCCTCTCCCTCTCCTCTCCCTCTCCCTCTCCCTCTCCCTCTCCTCTCCTCTCCCTCTCCCTCTCCCTCTCCCTCTCCCTCTCCCTCTCCCTCTCCCTCTCCCTCTCCTCTCCCTCTCCCTCTCCCTCTCCTCTCCCTCTCCCTCTCCCTCTCCTCTCCCTCTCCCTCTCCCTCTCCTCCCTCTCCCTCTCCCTCACCCTCTTCCCTCTCCCTCTCCCTCTCCCTCTCCCTCTCCCTCTCCCTCTCCCTCTCCCTCTCCCTCTCCCTCCCCTCTCCCTCTCCCTCTCCCTCTCCCTCTCCCTCTCCCTCTCCCTCTCCCTCTCCCCTCTCCCTCTCCCTCTCCTCTCACCCTCCCCTCCCTCTCCCTCCGTCCCCTCCCTCCCTCTCCCTCTCACCTCTCCCTCTCCCTCTCCCCCTCTCCCTCTCCTCTCCCTCTCCTCTCCCTCTCCCTCTCCTCTCTCCCTCTCCCTCCTCCCTCTCCCTCTCCCTCTCCCTCTCCCTCTCCCTCTCCCTCTCCCTCCCTCCCTCTCCCTCTCCCTCTCCCTCTCCCTCTCCCTCTCCCTCTCCCTCTCCCTCTCTCCCTCTCCCTCTCCCTCTCCCTCTCCCTCTCCCTCTCCCTCTCCCTCTCCCTCTCCCTCTCCCTCTCCCTCTCCCCTCCTCTCCCTCTCCCTCTCCCTCTCCCTCTCCCTCTCCCCTCTCCCTCTCCCTCTCCCTCTCCCTCTCTCTAGGTGACTGTCCGCGGCAAGTCGGTCTGCTCCCACAACGCTTCCAAGAAGGACAACCTGGTTGCGCCGGCGCCTGGTCAGCTTCCCAAGCAGATGGAGATATGATCAGCTGGTGATCAGCTGATAGCATTCCACAGCCATAATCCCCTCTTCTCAAATTTAGAATAGCTATCTGCGGGTGTGACTTCAACAAGAGATTTTTTTTTTGCAATAAAACATTTCAATTATAGTTCTTGTTTTTCATGTTTCGTAAAACAAAAAAAGTGCTAACGAGTAGTGTTTGTGATGCCACAGTAGCGTACCCGGCTCATATTGTGCACAGCGTCACTCGCTCTCCACGCCCTACAGTACACCACTCGGCCACCCGGTCTGTTCACAGACCGCCATGGAGTACGTGACCTGCAAATCGCCTCACACGCTTACGCAACCGGAAACAAAACGTAACGCCAAAAATCCAAAAATAGTCCGTTGCACTTTTATTTCCGGCAGTCGATGTGGAACCCCTTGGGCTACCCCTGTGCACAATATGAGCCAGATAGGCCACTGTGGCATCACAAACACTCTTCGTAAGTAAAAAAAAAACAATACTTCACTTCGTTAAGCTTCCGAGATACGATTGCATGTTAATATAATTTCTTCCCTTCTCTTTTTAGAAAATGTTTGTTTGTCACTCGCAAATAGATAAATATTATGATTAGTGGATTTGTCAGTTTGTGTGTGTGTGTGTGTGTGTGTGTGTGTGTGTGTGTGTGTGTGTGTGTGTGTGTGTGTGTGTGTGTGTGTGTGTGTGGAAAATCAGATAATCAGACGTAAGCAAAACCAGGACGGTCGTTTCTCTGTCGGGTGCGCACCGGTCTCCCAATCAGTTCCTTCCATCTGCACACAACACAACAGAGCGTGTTTGGATATGCAAATGAGATGAACGTCAGTCGACATATATTCCACCACGCTAGCATGTACCTAGTGAGATTTTCGCATAGTTCGTCTGAAAAATTTAGGTATGTTTTTTCTTCTTATTATGGCATTTTCAATACGGCACCATCTATTCATTATACTTTATTTTATCAGCAAAAATATCATGAACTGGTCATAAAACTATAACGCTAAAAGTTAAAGAAAACTGTATCATTTTTACCATTTCAATATAGGTTGTATCCTAGTAGCGAGTATACTTGCAGCATGTGTCCCCCTGTCCCTGTTCATCGTCCTCTCTACCCGTCGGAAGATGGACAACTTCCGAGCATCAATCTTCATTCCAGCATTCACGTGCCCGGCTTAGAACAGCCTACTCGACTTTATATTCATATTGGCAAAGAGGTTTCTAAGCCAAACTTACATGTGCTAATATTTGTGGAGTTTTAAATTATCAAACTGTACTTACTTATTTCAGTGTCGTCGTTTTTCTCTCTCAATTCGCAGATAAACGATTTCGTATAGCATGTTTGTTTTGTTTTTCTGGGTGCACACAAGTGAAATTGTAATAAGTATTTTATAGGTGTGAATACACCGTCAGAAAGTTTTGGCACACACTCCCCCCACTTCTCTCTATTTCTTTTCCAATCAAAGCTGATAGGAAGTACTTTTATGAGATAATGTGAGACGGATGGACCGAGTATACAGATCAAGTGCGAGGATCATTGTGGATGGAGTGGCCGATTGTGAACTAAGCAACTACAAGGTCCGACCTGTAATGTGGTATTTTCAATTTGTTTCTAATTTGGAAAAGAAACTGTTTTGAATTCATGTTTACATTCGTATCGTTGCATAAATTTCGAAATAGTAAATAATAATTGATGAAATAACTAAACCATAAAACAATTAATCTTCCTTATTTATTACTTCATTTTTATGAGATGAAGTGTGATCTTTACCTTTGATCTTCATAATGTTGTGTTTATGAATTTAATAATAACGGCTTTGAATTCACAGCCATTCAATATCTTATCCATGTCAAGTAGCCATTCACCGTTCACAGTGTCCATTTTGACACACTTTTTGCTGTCCACTGGTCAGTCTGGACAGATATCAGATAAAAACTGATTAGATGTCTCGGACACTTGGTCTGCAAAGTAAAGACAAGGAAGAAGAGAGAGGAGAGAGGAGAGAGGGGAGAGAGAGAGAGAGAGAGAGAGAGAGAGATGAGGGGGAGGGGAGAGGAGGGGGAGAAAAAGAGAGAGGTGAGAGAATTGACCAATGGGCAAGAGAGGAAGAGATAGGGATAGAGACGTGCTCAATGAAAACGCACTTTCTATGTTCTCTATTCCAAGGGGGGGGCGGTCGGAGTGATAAGGCTGTTATAGATATAAAGCTGACAAGAACAATGCAGATCACTCGCCCAGTTTGTACCCGAATATTCTACCTTGTTCGTTTATATTGTCACAGTTTCAATTTCGCAGTGAATTCAGAATGCGTGATCTTCTCTCAGCGGTGTCGGCGATACCATTCCTCGTGATTGGAAGATGGCTCGCAAGAGCATAGCATATACGGATATGGTTAGAGGGAGGGAGAGAGAGAGAGGGAGGGGATAGAGAGAGAGGGAGAGAGAGATAGACGTGACGTCCTTCAGGGTTCTTCTGTGACGACGATGAGATCAGGTACCCCAACCGTCAGGGCACAATCAGCTCCAATCGAATGCTCCTCCTCTATGCCGCTATTATAACTGTGTTGGTGAGTTCTACTTTACGATTAAGAGTTTAGTTGAAACGGTACTTTCATATGTACTAAGAGTTCTACGTGATAATGACCCGGAAACAGCCAGTTTTGCCGGAAGAGCTGTCTGTCCCTCACTCTCTTCTCTGTTCAGGTCCCACTGTGTGAGTGGTCCATCGCCCGTCGCATAGGCCGTCCCCTCGTCAGACATTCTCTCGGCAGGTGGACACTCATCCAGTAGCCATACGCACGCTATTCCTATATGGTGGGTAGATGTAGTGCCAGATGCTATATTCACGTTGGGCATTACCGATAGCATTACCGATACCAGTTAACAATACGTGATGCATGTGACAGTGTTTTATGCGTTGAGAACATTGTTATGTGGTGTTTGGACAGCTGTTTCACTTCTTCGGTATTGAAATTCTCAAGCAAATCATAAATAAATCGAGATGAAAAGTAGCCTTGTTTTAGCCGCGTATACGTGCGGTGTTCTTGCGAACTCTGTGGCGACGAATGTGTTCAAGGTATGGACATCTCTCTCCCTCTCCTCTCTCTCTCTCTCCTTCTCCTCTCTCTCTCTCTCTCTCTCTCTCTCTCTCTCTCTCTCTCTCTCTCTCTCTCTCTCTCTCTCTCTCTCTTCCTCTCACCCGTCCCTCCAAGCGCACCTCCTCTCGTCTCCGTCCCAACTTCCTCTCCAACTGCCGTCCCGCCAATCTCTCAATCATATGCCCCATCGGATCCAATGACTACATTGAGGTGAGGTTTTCATACAAAAGTGAATGACACACATGACACACAATGACACGCATAGATCACAGATAACAGACCATCGCGATGGAAAACGCTTCAGGGCACAACATGTGACAGAAAAAAAACATTCTGATCAGTGAAGCCGAAGTGTGTTGTCTAGGCATGGATGTAGTGATAATAATGTTTATCTGCCGTGACATAACATACACGAATAAGTGAAAGTAGCAGACGTACCTATTACAAAACAGATAAAACGGGGTGTGGAGGGGGGGGAGGGGGGTGTTGTAATAATGAGAGCAAGATAAATGAACAATAATTAAGAAAGAAACGAGGGTGGGATACCAAACTCTGTGAAATTTAGACTTGATAGCAGTGCTTTCAATTCCTGAATATTGTTTATTTTTGAAAGATGTGATGATGTGCATGTCCTGACGTGTTTGTAGACACCCCACACATCATTCTGTCCCTGTAGTCTCTGTGTGCTCTGTACTCTCATTTCGAGCTCTCCACGCTTTTCGGTTCCATCTCAACGCGCGTGGTCAGTGCATGTGATAACAGAGGAGATAAGGAACAATGGGTGATTGCTGCGAGTGGAAAGAAGTGAGGCACGCGAATGAATGAAGTGTTGCAGGACACCGATTAGATGTTAGACAATGCTAACAAACTGAACATCTGAAACGTACATGAATTATATGGCGTTGCAAGAGGAGAATACAACGAAGGATACTTTGTTCGCTCACTACGCCAGGCAGTCGCGATTTGTCATCACCAGAAGCCACTGATTTCACTTGTTTGCAGGACTTCGCATGTCTGGGCGAATCCTCTCCGGACCAGCACTTCTCCTTTCCCTCTTCGCACGCCAGCCACAGCCTCTTCTTCGCTGTATTCACTATCGTCAGTTTGAATTACATTTGTAGTTTGCTTATAGATAGCTGTAAGATTCGCATTAGCTGGCTCCGTAAAGCACTTTCACTGTTGGTATATATTATATATTATAATATGCACTTATAAGTGCATATTCAAGGTTGTGGGCGATGTTTTCTGAGAACAGCATTCGAAACAGTTGCGCTAACCAACACAACAATCATGCACCATGCGGTTAAAATACGTAATCAACACATTCACTTCTTTCTTCACTGTTGCAGTGCCGGTATCGAGACAAAAGCAATGATCAGACTCCCCTCAATAAGTATACACTCCCTTCCCTTCTTTCAGCTGCTCCTCCATCGTAGACTGCGCACCCTGCACGTGCTGAGAGCATTCCTCCAACTAGCAGTATTCATTCTGGCTGTCTTCATATGCCTCAGGTAGGAAGATGCGAGAGAAATAGAAAGAGAAAGAGAGAGAGAGAGAGAGAGAGAGAGAGAGAGAGAGAGAGAGCCCTTCTCCCTTTCAGCCGTGTGCGTGACTTCAAGCATCGCTACGCGGACGTGGCAGGTGGAGGTATGCTGGGAGCGTGGATCGGATGGAGTCTGGTAGGTCACTCATTCACTTATTCACTCCTTCCATCTTCCAACACACACCGCGATCAGTGCCTACCCCATTCATACCGATTATTCCTCTAGCGTCAGACTGAGAAACACGTCAATCACAATATTATTTCTTTCCAAGCGGTGTCTGTGACCTGTGAGACGTGCACGTACAAAAATGAGATGAATGAACAGTATATTTCAACTTCTACATGTTCAGATCCACCTTATCCTGTTCGATTTCCGTCGTCATCGCTACCAGACCGTCGAATACGGACAGGAGGTCCTTGAGGCAGTCAAGGTAAGGGCGGATTCTATGATATCATACGTATATTATGTATTTATTCGTTTACATTGTGTTTTGTTTTTGATATGCTGGTGGTAATGTTATTGTCTAACTGTATAATGTGCGAATAGTGCTGCAAATATTTGTTTTTGTACAACGAATATTTTCCAGATCGACGCGTTTTCTTCTCCGAAGAGTGACTATGGTAGTCTGGAAGGGGATGAGGAACAAGGGAACACGGACGGCGCGTATTCCAGGATATAGATAGAACACGTATCTACATTTCACTTGCCTTTCATCCTCACTATCACCATTTGATATGTTTCATCCAGACATCTTTCCTTTTTGATGTTCTGTTTCCCTCGCTATGTTATCCACTATCTGTCATCACATATTAGTATATCACATATCATATGATATGACATATGACATATGATATGATATCACTGCTTCCAGTTTGTTATACGTTCAACCACACTTTCTTTGCACGGGTTTCGCTTTGTATTTGGAATTGCAATAAACCTCTCTGTTCTCAATGTGTTATTTTACGATAGTCATACGCAGCAAAATATTTTGAGGTGAGATCTTATGGCATAATTGCACACGCCTATTGAGAGAGAGAGAGAGAGGGGTGGGAGAGATAGGGAGAGAGAGAGAGGGTGGGAGAGAGAGAGAGGGAGAGAGAGGGGGAGGGAGGATGAGCGCAATTTATAGTAGCCTCTCTTTCCGGACGTGGCGATAAATTTTCATCACGATTTTTCCATTCCATTTTAGATTCACTTACTTCTTTAGTCTATTCCTGTCTCCATCCATGTTACCATGGAAACACATTGAGAGAGAAGGCTTTCTCACTTTCATTTGTCATGCAAATGAACGCAACATACACACGTGTCTCTCGCAATTCCAATAGCACGCTTCATTCACGCATCTCATTTCGATATTGGCACACATACGCGGTGTGTTGTCATTCATATTTTGGAGGCTCTGTTTGCATTGACATGGAATTCAATGATTCAGGCTCCCCCCCCCTCTCTCTCTCTCTCTCTCTCCCTCTCTCTCTCTCTCTCTTGTGTTCCTTTTTATGCGAGTTTCAACCCATCCACAATTCCGTTTTTAAGGGAATTCTCCTGTTTGCTCCTAATAACAACCCTTTTCACTTGATCTGATATAAGTTTCGTGCACAATTTCCGACCAATCGATTCTACCCCACGTTTACTCTACTGATATCACGACACGAGCACAAGTGCATCTTTTATCACTTTGATGATATGCAACTTCTTGCTTGGAAATTCAAACTATTGCGTCTAGCGAGTATCGTGTTCATACTTAATACTTACTTATTTCTATTCTTCCTTTTGAATAATGATTTATATGTGTACTATTTTCTGTTGTGACATGGAACATTGCAGAATGCGGCGCAACAAACTCGACTGTTGTCTCTGGATCATTGTCTTCACACTGATTGTTTTTGTTTACATCACTTATTTCGGATCGGTGGATGGAGACACGGATTCAGTGGGTTTACGCGGTTTACCGTTCACATGTGAGTTTCACAATAACACTTTTCAGAACGAAGCCTCATTTTCAATGAGCGAAGAAAACGATAAAATCGCGCATTCGAAGTTACATGCAAAAGCGCAAGTAGAGAAGAAAGAGCTCGCCTATGAAATGGACGACTCGAAGGAAGTTGTCATCTTCGCCGCGACGACTTTTGTCGGACAGCCGATCTCGACTCAACGATTCATGAGACACTGCAAAACACAGGTACTCAGATACGTGTGACGTTTGCTGACCCCGTATTTTTGAGGGTAAGTGTCGTGTGACGAGTGATCGGAAGGAGTTAGCGACAGCGGATGCGGTAGTCTATCACAACTCGGAGATCAGACAGGTGAGTGGGGTGGTAGATGGAATGAAGGAGAGTCCGTGTTAGTTGTTAGGCGACACCAGTTTCTAGCTCGAATCTCACCACTCTCCGTCGCAAGTCCACGTGTTGTGGAGTCTAGAGAGCCCCACCAACCACCCATGGCACATAGAAGCTGGTACGTAGAGATTGAGAAAAGACAGTGTTCGAATGTGAATGATTCCAGGTCGCATCAACTGGACCATGTACTACACTCGGGACGCAGATGTCTACTATCCATATGGCCATATACGGTCAGTACGTATATTTTCATTTTCATTTATTTTCCCTTTTATTCGAACACTCTTGTCATTTCTTTCTGAAACATGCGTACGTATATTCTGCACTGACATGAAACACGATAACATCATTATTGTTGGTTATACGAGGCTGAATTCATGCACGTTTGTCATCTTCGATACGATTCCAGCAAACTCGCCTCTTCTATCGAATACGACCTGGACTCGCTGTGGTCATCGAAGACCTCCGGGAAGACTGCAGTGTGGCTGGCATCCAACTGTCACACAAACAACCACAGGAAGCCACTCCTCGATCAGATGGTCCGCCAGGGACTCGAGGTCCGTCACAAGAGTTGTTGTTGATAGTTATAATTGTAAATTGTTGTGTGTGTGTGTCACTTTCAGCTAGACATATTTGGTGCGTGTGGTCGACCCGTGCCGAAGAACTGCGATGGTCTCTCCAAGCAGGGAGAATCATGTGTCAGGGAACTCGTTAGGCATGTACTCAACTCATCGAAGACCCTGTTTTGATTTCTGAAATTTTCCAGCGAGTACAAGTTCTACATGTCGTTTGAAAACTCCAACTGCCGCGATTATATCACCGAAAAGTTCTGGATGGCTCTTTATGATAGAATGGGGAGTTTAACGATTATGTTATTGACTTATTGATTTCTAACACTGACCCTGAGTTCAGGTCATTCCTCTAGTTATGCACCGTCACATCTACGAAGACGCGGGGGTGAGTTTTTTTTATTTAATATGGGTCCCACCACGAAATTCTACTTGGCACGAAAGTGTATCTGGGATCTGACATTGAGTACGATTTCTTCTTTCTGCAGTCTGACTAATCTGATGAATGCACTCTGACACTGCAGATTCCCGGCTCGTCTTTCATCGCCCTTGATGACTTCCCATCGACACAAGACTTCGTCGACCACGTGAATGCACTGGCAGCCGACAAAACAAAGTACCTACAGCACCACCAGTGGAGGAATGAGTACGAGTAGGTTGTTTGTTTGTTTGTACATGTGTGTTGTTTACTTATTTGCAGAGCTCTTCCCGAAATGGACGACGACACAGGCTACTGTGAGTTGTGCCGGAAGTTGAGGAGACCAAGAGGGAACAAGAGCTACGACAGTCCGACGCCTGGAGAGTGAGTGCGAGAGAGAGAGAGAGAGAGAGAGAGAGAGAGAGAGAGAAAGAAAGAAAGAGAGAGAGAGAGAGAGAGAGAGAGAGAGAGGGGGGAGGGAGGGAGGGGAGAGGGAGTGAGGGAGAGAGAGTGCGAGAGAGAGAGGGGGGGAGAGAGAGAGGGAGAGAGAGAGAAAGAGTGCGAGAGAGATATATAGAGAGAAAAAGAGAGAGGGAGAGAGAGAGAGATATAGAGAGAGAGGGGGAGAGAGAGGGGAGAGAGAACTGCATTCTATTCCAGGTGGCAACAAACGGAGCCTGCGACAACGAAAAGATCAAGAAGTATTTGTTGGCATGAGAATATTACTTCATGATATTTTGACGGGTTTGCACTGTGATTGCCATGATTCGAACATAGCGATTTATTACACATTATTAAAAAAATAAACATCTAACAATTATTCGATGCAGACAAACTCTCGGTTGAGAATGCTCTTCACTCCCTTGCAACAGGTAGATTTGGGGAAGAGACAGGCCTAGAAAGAGAGTGTGCGAGGAAGAGAGAGAGAGAGAGGGGGGGGGGAGATATAGAAAGAAGATAAAAGGGACTCACCTTCGGTCCGCACTTCACTGTCTCAGTAGTAGCTGTCCAATCACCCCTAAATTTATTATTGTATATGGAGACGGGAGTGAGTGAGAGAGAGAGAAAGCGCGAGAGAAAGAGAGAGAGAGAGAGAGAGAGAGAGAGAGAGAGAGAGAGAGAGAGAGAGCACCCACTCGCAGACGCATCCTTGTGGTCCCTCGCAGGTGCGGCTTCTCTCCACCTGTCCGCATAGACCACAGTCCTCGGAACACGCCCCAGACTCCGCCCACTCTGACCACTCACACACCTACAACACAACACAATTCAAGACAAGCCCTCTCTCCGTCCTCCTACCGCAGCGTAGTTGTCGGCTCTTCAGTTGTTACCGTAGTGGTGGGAGCATCGTATCTACAACATTCAGTAGCCAACTGATCGATAACGAGTACTGGTGTGCACGTACCCGGCACAGCTGAATGCGGCGAGTTGTATGGTAGTGGTGGAGGCAGTGCTGGTCCCTTCCGCCACCCACCCCCATGTGCCACACGAGGCTGTCGCAGTCGCAGTCGCCCAGTCGTCGGCTGCGTCAGCCGAACCCAGCTGAAAGGGATCGAGTAGAGTAGTGCCGAGCCGACAGTGGAGGAAATGATGGATAGTAGAATCGAGTACCACCAAATGCTTATAAATGTGGACTGTCAGAGGCATCGACTGAATGGAGTTGACATGACAGCACACTGACCATAGTCTTCGTACTGAGCACTCGAATGTTGGCGACTATGACAGCTCGAGTCCACGCAACACATGTGATGTCACCTGGAGAGAGACGTACGATACCGTTCATTTTGTCAACTTTATCAAGGTTCTGTGAAACATTTCAAACCGCGCAGGTGTTTGAGTTTCAATTCACTACGGTTCAACAAGCTATTGCAACAGCCAGAATGATGTATGATTCCATTCCCACCTGCCTGCATCCTTTGCATCTGTGGCCTCAACGAAGGTCGGAGTGAAGACGGAAAGGCCGGAAGAACCCGACTGGTCCGAGCTCTGCGAGAGAAACTCTCTCTCTCTCTCTCTCTCTCTCTCTCTCTCTCTCTCTCGCTCTCTCTCTCTTTCTCTCTTTCTCTCTTTCTCTCTTTCTCTCTCTCTCTCTCTCTCTCTCTCTCTCTCTCTCTCTTTCTCTCTCCCTCTCTCTCCCTCTCTCTCCCTCTCCACCTTGACCGTTGGGGCTACACATGATGTGCTGCATGCTGCATCTCCCCAATCGCGAGAAGTGATAGAATGAAGAGGGGAAGAAGGGACATGACTGAACAAGATAACACTGATACTATTCCCATCATCGAACATCTATCAAAAATTGCTGACATATCTGTGCCAATATGATAATATGTAAGCATTCGGATCTGTGGGTCATTTCCCACATCCTCGAGTCTTTTAAATACTCGCAATGCGTATGCGATGTTCGGTCGTCAGAATGTGTGAACAGATGCATCTGCTTTCGGTGGATCTGCTTCCATCCCAGGATATAGTTCCATCATCATATCCAGTAGTGATCAGTGGTAGAAACGAATGAGAACATAGGAGAGTGAGAGAGAGAGAGAAAGAGAGAGAGAGAGAGAGAGAGAGAGAGAGAGAGAGAATGAAGGCGCGGCGTTTGTTCAGGCCGTGTATATTTCATGTCAGCAACGGTTTGGTTGCTTTTTGACACAAATCCACGTGAAAAGAATACAAATCATATGTGTGTACAGGCACATTACACAAGTGTTTTGTTCGTTTGTTTTTTTTCACACGCTTTTCCACCTTTTTTGTCATCCAACTTGTAATTTTCATAAAGCAATTATGTCTTAGAAAACCAATTTGCAGCTCCACCTGCTTTCAAATACATACTTTAACTGAATGTGCTTTTGAATCAAATATCAAATTAAACAATCCTAGTGAGTTTTAATTTCACTCGCTATGGCTATCGAAGAATATCGATCAATTCACTTTGCATACACTACTCTTACTATTCTGCAAACAATCTTCGGAGGCATCCTCCTTTACTTGATATTTCGAGCATCCCCACAATCCATGAATACGTATCGCTGGTATTTGTTCAACACTACGGTATTCAAGCAGAATTGTTATATACCATGTTACATATATATTCATTAAATTCAGATAATCGTTTTATTGACTGATTAGATGACGTCACTCGTCCGCCCAGCGGCCATTCTACCCTTCTCACTCATTTACACAGAAGGTGTTATTGAAGTATCGAGTTGTTTCACTCTTTATATGTATGTGGTGAGTTTATTTTGAATGATCAGAGTGACATCATTCTTCCCAGTTACTACTTTGCGATGGTGTGAATTACATGGGCACATCTCACGTCATCTCATTTGCTTATCGATTGAGTGTGGTTCTACCGAATGGACGGTTCAAGCATTTTATCACTCCGAATTGGTGGAAGAGTATCCTTGTACTAGGATTCTCTGTCATGATAAATACTATTGGAATTATTATACTGAAAGAAAATGAGTTCGTTTACGTACAACGTGTGGTAAGTGTTCAAATTGACACTAACTAAATTGACACACACACACATGAAGTGTGAGATGAGAAAACTTATCACAACTTCAGACTTCCAAGAAAGAACTGCAATATTTCGTTGACACCAAAATCTTCAACAGCACTTCCTTCTTATTTATATTTGACGACAATACCGAAGTAACTATTGATCAGCTGACGTATAGTATTCCAATATGCGGTCCGATGAACCAAAACAAACTTACGTGACTATTCATTTCAGCTTCCGCAATTGTATTTGTTATCGTTACGATACCCATAATAGTCTATATGCTAGATCTAATCAAACGCCATTCAATGAGTGAAAAGTCCAAGAGGCTGAATCGTGCGCTGACAATCCAATTGTGGATGCAGGTGAATTGGATAATTTTCATGGATACTTCGAAATCTCCTCAGTTCTCTCTTCTAATTATCGTTGTTGGTATTGTTATGAGTGTAATAACATTGCGAGGACTCTTTAACAGTAACAAACAATCAGGTACTTCATAACAATTCTCAGTACTAGAGACGAAAAAAGTTTCAGCTCTACTCGGAAAAATGATTTTCGTGATATTTAGTACTCATTCGGTGTTGAACTCACTTCTCGTTATTGGAACAACGAAGGTTTTCAATTGTTATCCTTTCTCTTTCTCTCTGTTACCGTTAATTCTAATAGGTCTATCGCGACTACCTAGTCCGACGTATCCCCTTCACTCGGAAGAAACGAACGCTGTTCCTCCGAACCAGTAGAATCCATTCGAACCAATCACAAGTGGGAATGACAGTATTATGAGTTATGATGTTGTGCATTCTTGAACAATAAAATTTTTCTCGCGTTTTACAGGAAAAATTTGTAATAATAAAAATCTACAAGGAGGGATGAACAGCGAAATCACGGATCGTGATACGCACGCGTCTTTTTCATTATGATATGATATTTTATGATATGATTTGATATGATTTCTGATATGATCTGATATTTGATGGTAAAAAAAAAGTTGTGAAGGAGAGCGCGGCGGTAGCGCAGTGGATGTGTGCGCGGCTATCAATCGAAAGGTCGCTGGTTCGATGCCGCCAGCGAACCGAAAGAAGTTCCGCTACCGCGGTGGGTTGGCGACCACCCTGACACGTTGTCAGCCGCTAGCCAGAAGACACACCGTCACCGTGGATTCTCATTACTGGTTTTCTAGAACCATAACATCTAGTACTCTACTGCAGTCCCTCCATTGTCATTGTTCACAGGCATTTTCATGTGTGAAGCATCCTCGTGGTGTAATAAATTTAATTTTTTTAACAAAATGAATCCAGATGAATCACACCTTCCCACAACAACGACAATCTTTTTTCCTAAAGGAGCCCAAGTGGCTAGGAAGTTTCATACAGATAGCCTAGGGTCAGCTCAATATTTGCCGCACTGTACATTTCCTGTTGTGTTTCTGTTTCTCTATAATCTCTTGTCAGATAAAGATTAAAACACAAACTCTTCTTCATTTGTTTTATCAAACTCAGTTTTACACATTCTACAGCAGAAGGAATACATGGCGAAATATTGAAATATGTGAGAGTAGACGATGGCGACTCAGTAGATCAGTAGATCAAACAAGGATCAGTAGATCTCTTCCTCCTTGAGCGGCTCGTGGATGCGACATAGGAACTTCTTCGGCGAGTTACAAGCGATGTCGTTGAGCAGGCCGTTGGACAAGAGCTGCAATACTACTCATTAGTGTCGAAGCAGAGAGAGAGAGAGAGAGAGAGAGAGAGAGAGAGAGAGGAGAGGGGGAGAGAGTGCACCTGAACACACTGCTCGCTCCCTGGCCTCGCTTCCTTGGCGTTGTTCGGCTCTTCGTTTCCGTTTCCGTCATTCGGATCCCACGCGTCCTTGGGCGGCGCAGTCTGGCCCATGAACGGCGTGGTATACGCGAAGCTCTCCTTGGCTGTGTCCGTTCCGCCGCCCTTGTTCGTCGAAGAGAAACCAGCAACCAACGCAGCGCTGAACAAAACAACATGTACATGTGCACTGCTCGCCGCTTGCCCTCACGTCGCATATGTCGTGCCAATATCAGCGGAACCGGAAAAGATGCCTAAATATGTTGGGTCAAAGTATGTTGAATAAACTTGGCAATGGAATTGGACGCACTGAGAGAGTCGGCGACATCTTTCTTGTTGGCAAATCGGGCAAGACTCGCGCGTACTTTCCTACCCGGATAGCGAGAGTCTTCGTAGTTATTGCAGAACTGAAGGCACGTTTTCTCCCTCCCTCTCCCTCTCCCTCTCCCTCTCCCTCTCCCTCTCCCTCTCCCTCTCCCTCTCCCTCTCCCTCTCCCTCTCCCTCTCCCTCTCCCTCTCCCTCTCCCTCTCCCTCTCCCTCTCCTCTCCCTCTCCCTCTCCCTCTCCCTCTCCCTCTCCCTCTCCTCTCCCTCTCCCTCTCTTCAACCTTTTCATACGCCTCGTATACAGTCCTCATCTTGTCCACCATTGCCCTGTTTCCTATCTCCAGCTCATTTGCTATTTTCGTCGTGATCGAAGTGTGATCGCAAAAATGATTTTTCTTCCAGAATATCTCATTCGGGTCAGGTGTCACCATCTGTAAAACGTCATTGATAAATCGTGACATGACGTCATAGAGTGACGTCACTCGGCCCTCACTACCCACCATAAGACACGTGCGACCCACTCCCGATGTTTTGTATTCGATAAAACCGGGCGGGCAGTCTTCGTAGACATAGTTGGGTTCTGGAAAAGAGCCAATGAAGTGGAGAGAGAAAGGGGGGGAGAGAGGGAGAGAGGGAGAGAGAGAGGGAGAGGGAGAGAGAGGGAGAGGGAGAGGGAGAGGGAGAGAGAGAGAGATGGCCAGAGACATACCGCTGAAGTCGTCCACGACTTTAATCTGGCACATTACGGGCAAGCGTCGATGGGGGACGACGGCATCCAGACGAGCTGTCATATCCCGCTTGTCACTCGCGTCTTCCACATGCATGTAGAACACCTGCAACAACATTCATGAAGAGAGGGGGGACAGAGTGGAAGGGAGGGAGACAGAGAGAGGGGAGAGAGGGAGAGGGAGACAACTCACCGCATTGAGATCATATTTTGTTCGTCCACCATTTTTGAGCGCCTCATCTTGAATACTCTTCACATTGTCCTTAAAATCCACGCCGTTGATCGTAGGCATGTGAATCGGGTACGACTGAAAGTATCGATTGATTATCTATTGATTGTATCGATTGAAAGGAATTATCGATTGATTATCGATTGCAAGGCAATCCACTCACTGTGCCCTCATGGTCCACGAACGTCGGCTTATCCTCCACCGCACCGTTATAGATGGGCAGACGCATGCCAAACTGAACTAGTAGTAGTACGAAGTACGCGTAGGCTCCGCCCACCCAAGCCACGCCCACTCACCCCGAAAAAGTCCTTGCCGTCAATGGAGAATTGAGCGTTGGCGTTGGGATGCACACGACTCATGTGATACTTGTACTTGGAAACAAGTTGCCTGCAAATGGACAAAACACGTTAGTATAATATTCTTTTCACGAAATTTGCAGAGACACGTTTTTTTTCACAAGAGACCAGTGTGGTTTAGAGAGTGGTTTGCTACTAATTGACAAAAAACACTAAAAAACACGAAATTATGCAAATAGGAACTGTGAGATGAATTGATCGCTGTTCAACATTTTAGTGTACTGTAGAACTATTGCACATCATGTCTCTAACGAAAAAAGTTGAGCAGAATTCAAACGAAATATACAAATACACAGAGTTTATAAAAACTCACGTATAGGCTATCTCCATCCAGTATCTAAATTCCGTTGTTACAGTGTTCTTTGTTATGTCATCAGGAGTGATGGCGCGCTGGCGTATACCGTAATCGAACTTGCAGTGGCTGTGCAGTTCACGCATCTATAAAAGGAGAGGAATGAGGAGAGAGGGAGAGAGGGAGGGAGAGAGAGAGGGAGGGGGAGGGAGGTAGAGAGGGAGGGAGACACACAGCGTACCGATCGAAAGTCGGCAGCATAGCTGTTCACAGTGGCGTAGTAGCACTCTCCCCAGCTATAGTGTGTCGGTAGACCGACTGTGGGATAGAAGACGTTGCACGACCGCTCCAATCCCTTCCTTGTCTGTGTTCCCTGCCGCACGCAAAGCATGTGTGCAGTCGCATCGCTCCGCCTAGACCACACCACATTGTAGTTTGTACATTGTGTTGTGTGTCATCCTCACACTTGAAACATGTCGCCCGGTTTGCGGTAGTTGTAGTGGGCACTGTCGTTGGTGACCATCTGAATCAATCGCACAGTCCGGTCCCGCCCACGCTGAGCCCGCCCACGCTGACCCCGCCCACCCACTCACCTGAGACACCACGTTGAATACGTGACCTCCACCAGTCTTTTCAGCGTAATGATCATAGTTCTGCAGCAACTTGTATTGTTCCTGTTTGGCTGGATCCAACCACACAAGGCCAACTTCTGGACGGATAGTGCCTGATATGATAAGAGATTAGAAGAGAGAGGGGGTGGGAGAAAAAGAAAGAGAGAGAGAGGGAGAGGGGGAGAGGGAGGGAGAGAGAAGGGGGGAGAGGGTAGGAGAAAGAGAGAGAGAGAGAGAGGAGAGGGGGGAGAGGGAGGGAGAGAGGAAGAGAGGGGGGGAGAAGGTGGGAGAAAGAGAGAGAGAGAGAGAGAGAGAGAGAGAGAGAGAGAGAGGGAGGGAGGGAGGGAGGGAGGGAGGGAGGGAGGGAGGGAGGGAGGGAGGAGGGGAGGGAGGGAGGGAGGGAGGGAGGGAGGGAGGGAGGGAGGGAGGGAGGGAGGGAGGGAGGGAGGGAGGGAGGGAGGGAGGGAGGGAGGGAGGGAGGGAGGGAGAAAGGGTGAACCGACGTGCGAGAAACTCAGTGTCGCGGTGACTGAGCGGAGTGAACTTTCGACTCCTTTGCTTCAATTCGGCCACATTGTCACAGTACGAAGACGTATCAGCAAGCGACATCGGATTCTAAACGATCGCTATCAGATATCGATCGATATACGATCGATATCAAGGTCGATCTCACCCACCTCGGAAACGTGAATACACACTCCGCGATGTTCTACGTACATTTTACCGCACTGCTGAAGCTTGGCTATAACATACATACATTAGAAAGGAGAGAGAGAGATACAGAGAGAGAGAGAGAGAGAGTTGGTATAACGGCCTATGGAGGGGCAATGACGTCATCCACTCACGGAATATGCACTTGAACTGGTCAGTCATTCGTCCGCTGGGATCGGCAAAGTACTGAAACAAGCCATAAGGTTACTTAAGATATACGGTATAAAGTACCACCGTACACCATATTACGTCAGTACCGTTCCGAAGAACTGCGTATTTCATTGTTCAATTTGTATTTCATTGTATTTCATTGTCACAGGCATACGGTGCCCTACAGTACCCTAGCTTCAGTACTCAGTACCGTTCCAAAGAAGAGCCTATTTGATAGTTAGGTATTCGATGCCCTACAGTACACTAGCTACAGTACTAGGCACCGTTCTAAAGAAGGGTGTATTTCATAGTTAGGTATACGGTACCCTTCAGTACTCCAGCTACATACAGTACCCCGTACCGTTACGAAGAATCGCTTATTGCATAGTTAAATTGTGGGGTAGAAATTGTCAACGCTCACGTCCTCGTCGTGCCCCCCGGGAGTCTGTTTGCCTGTGCATACAGACTGCTAAGTTCAAATGTTGACTACTTTCGAGTCAAGGAATTGTCACCCTTTGACAATACGACAGGCATTATGCCCAACATACCGACTATGCGATCATCGCAAAGAACCAGGACCCGCTGCATGCGCCAACCGAGGATGCCGATGAGGTGGAAAAAGACAAGTTCTTTGACGAGCTGGCCAAGATTGCGAGATCGGCCGGCAAGTCAGAGCTCGTCCTCGGACTTGACTCGAACAGCCGCGTGGCTGCCGACGCCATCCCCGCAATGAAGGTGGAGGCGTGCTGCCGTCTGCACAAGCAACAACGGTCAGCGGATAGTGGATCTGCTGGAGAGTTACGACCTTATCGTCGCGTCGGCCTGGAAGCGCAACCGTCCCTGGCAGCGCGCAACCTGGAGGAAGAACTGCATCGGAAGGCCGCACCAGATCGACTACCTGCTCGTCAAGAAGAGCCAGGCCGGCGCCGTCCTCTCCAGCAGGACTGCCGGAGCCTGCCGGACTTACGAGCCTGCCGGAAATACGACTCGGATCACATCCCCCTGGTTCTTGTCGTGAATGGATCCGGAACGCGCCGTCGCTCGTACTATCAGAAGAGACCGCCCCGCCTCGACTCTCGCCTGCTGATCACGGATGGTGACGTGCACGCGGACTACCGAGGGATAGTGAAGAAGAACCTGCAGGAGAGGCAGAAGAAAGGAGAGACAGATGCTGACTCGTGGACGACTGCAGTTCAGCAGGCAGCCAAGGAGACGATCCTAACTCTGAAGGTGGAGAAGAAGCACGATGGAGCGTCAGTAAAGGAATCCTTGTGCTACGCGAGCATGCTGCTGGCGAAGCAGAGAGGAAAGCTGAAGGCTCACCGTCAACTCAAGGCGGAGCTGCGGAGGATCCGGAAGAAGCAGTGGGAGGAGGAATGGTTAAGGAGGAGCAAGGAGTTCGAGGACGCTTGGGGAAGGCAGGATGCCCGCACAGCATTCTCTCTGCTGAAGCGGTACAGCGGGAAGTGAAGCAGGACGACGCCCGTCATCTCTGACGGTGTGTCACTCGTCACCGGGAAAGCGGCGTGCGCGGTGTGGGCTGGTCACATCGACCGCCTACTCAACCAGCCGTGCCCGTCTGCTCCCGCCCTGCCACATACCGCCCGTCCTGACTACAACTGCAGGACGGTGCCGCCAACCATGGATGAGCTGCATGTGTGCATGAAGAAGCTGAAGAATGGGAAGGCTGCCGGAGACGACGACCTCACTCCGGAGATGATGAAGGCTCTGCCCGCCTTTGGGATCCGTGAGCTGCATCAGCTGATTGTCAACATCTGGGAGAGGAAGGAGGTGCCAGACTCGTGGAGAAATGCCACCATCGTCCCGTTGCTGAAAAAGGGCAGCCCCACCGACCCAGCCAACTACCGTGGTATCTCACTGATCCGCGTCTGCTACAAGCTGGTGGAGCGTCTGCTGCTACTTCGCATTGTGGAGCAACGAAACCGCCCGAGACGAGCAGCACGGATTCCGCCCTGGAAGGTCCACCATCGACGCCGTCTTCTCTCTGAGACGGATCGTCGAGCTGCGTGCCCGATTCAAGAAGCCGAATTACATCATCTTTGTCGACATCCGGGCAGCATTCGACAGTCCCGATCGAGACCGCCTCTTCGATGCCGTGCGCGCCGACGGAGTACCAGCCCCGCTAGTCGACCTTCTACGAGACCTGTACAGCCGTACTACTGCCGCTGTCCGCACTCTTTGCGGAATCACGCAGCAGTTCGCCGTCCGGACGGGAGTGCGCCAAGGATCCGTCTGCGGCCCGCTACTGTTCAACTATGTCATCGACGACGTGATGCGGCGTGTTGTGGAGGAGTGTGGAGAAGGAGTGGAGCTGCACCCGACAGGACGGAAAGTCACCGACCTCGACTACGCGGATGACATCGCTCTGCTTGGAGAAGATCCTGTTAACCTGCAGGAAGCTGTCGACCGTCTCAGTTTCCTCGCTGCCTCGTACGGTCTGACCCTCAGGCCGGACAAGTGCGAGTCGATGACCATCCCGCGAGGAGTAAAGGAGGAGTTCACTGTCAATGGAGAGAAGATCGCGCAGACCAACAACTTCCGCTACCTCGGTTCGTGGATTAGCAGCGACGCCGACCTTACTAAGGATGTGGAGGCGCGAATCGCCCAAGCCTGCTCCGCGTTTCGCTGGAAAAGGTTTTGTGGAGATCGAGCGTCGCCAATCACGTCAAGCTGCGGATCTACCTCACCGCCATCCGACCTGCGATGCTCTACGGATCCGGTACTTGGGTTCTCAATAAGAAGCTCAAGGAGAAGCTGGATACGGCGGAACGCAAATTCTTGCGCCGGATGCTAGGCTACTTCTACCCAAACCGTCGCCACATCTCGCAGTTGTATCGGGATGTAAACAACACCTACTCCCGTCTCCTGCGCAAAAAGTCCAAACTGCCCACCCCCTCGCGGCAAGTGGCGGCAACGAGAGTTCGTCTCTTGGGACACGTGCTGCGACGAGAAGACTATCGGATTGTGAAGCAAGCTGCGCTCACACTACCGCCGCCGGAGTGGAGACGAGGCCCAGGAAGGAAACGCGCCACATGGGACGAGAAGCTGAAGGAGGATGTCGGACCCACGCCTGCCGTGCGCGCCAAGGTTACCTCGAGAGACACTTCGTTCCGCAGAGCTTGGAAGCAGTGGATGGACGCTGTTATGGACATAGCACAAGACCGCGTCAAGTGGTCAGAACTGGTTCACACGATGCTCGCCGGCTAAGGAGCGACAACGCTCCAGATGATCTACGGAGAATCGGCCGAGTGAGTGAGTGAGTGAGTGAGTGAGTGGTATACGGTGATCTACAGTACTCTAGCTACAGTACTCAGTACCGTTCCAAAAAAGAGCCTATTTGATAGTTAGGTATTCGATGCCCTACAGTACACTAGCTACAGTACTCGGCACCGTTCCAAAGAAGACCCGATTTGATAGCTAGGTATACGGTACCCTACAGTACTCCAGCTACAGTACTCGGCACCGTTCCAAAAAAGGGTCTATTTCATAGTTAGGTATAGGGTACCCTACAGTACTCCAGCTACAGTACCCCGTACCGTTCCGAAAAAGCGCGAGTCGACGACGGCACAGAACTTGCCGCGCGCCTCGTCGGAGAGAACCAGGTCAAAGGTTCTCGTGCAGACCTTCTCTTTGCTGTCCCACTTCGGATCCTCCGCCTCCGCCCTGCAACGGATACGGTACAAGTAGGGGGCGGGGACACACCGATGAATCTTCGCGCGGCAGTTGAATGCGGCATCGGTGAATCCGCGTGCGTAGGGGGATCCGGGTAGGGCGGCGGCGGCAGAGATGAGGGAGAGGAGCAGCAGCAGTCGCCGACACACACCGGCACAGTCGACCATGGCCGCGACTGATGTGGGAGGACCCGCGCCCCCTTTTATCCCGCCCCACTCGCTCCATCTCGAGTTAGCCTACGCGTATGTAAAGCGGGTTCGTCGCCCCCTGATATGTTCATTTCGCGATGTTCACGTTGTGCACAGTCGTGCCTCGATATCTCTGTCGGGAAAGCGACTGAAGATCGGTCTCCGTTCGGGATCGGTCCAAGTGCTTTATTTCAGCCAAGTGCTGTGTCCATCGATATTTGGAGACTTTCCCGTTCAGTGTGCCAAATCAGCCTGTTGGGAGCGCACACTCTCACGGATTTCTGGGATTTAACTGACGGCGGAAGCATGCAAACAGACGCAAGATGGTCTAGAACTTTCGACGGCCGCCGAGAGAGAGAGAGAGAGAGAGAGAGAGAGAGAGAGAGAGAGATTTCGATCTATGACTCACTTAGCATTATGGTAGGAAAATAATTCGATCTATGGCTCACCCTTAACATTACGGTAGGCGAATAATTCGATCTATGGCTCACCCTTAACATTACGGTAGTAGAATAATTCGATCTATGGCTCACCCTTAACATTACGGTGAGCGAAAAATTCGAATAACTGCTCGGTTTGAAATGTAACTTATTGAAATCCTACTTAATTGACGCGCTCTACTGATAATTGTCCATATCTCTAACTCTCTCATTTTCGCTATTATGCTAGCCCCGCCCTTCTGCGCGAGATTCGGATTTTTTGGTAAAAGTTAATTAGCTGTGCATGTATTGTTGATTTCGATGTATATTTCCCGCTCGTCTTTCACTTATATTTCGTATAGAAAATGCGTCCGTATTCATTTTGTTACGCGTTTTGGTGTTACCAAATCGCAATGTTTCGTTGTATGTTGTTGTTGACGTCTACTAGCTAACACAGCGTTATTTCATTGTTTGCAAATTAACACGTAACTTTGGCTAAAGGAACCCAAACTCCTAATGTCTTGAGATGCATTTATATCTGATGCGAATTGCGTTGTTGGTGAACAGTAGAACAGTGCGATGAGTCCGTCGATGTCCGCGTAGGATCGGATAGTAGGCAGCGCACATTTGTCCGTCTCCGAGCGTCTCGAGGCAGGCCGATGACGAGTGCGATTGAAGGCCATTCCTGAAGCTAGTTGAATTTGTTTACTGTTGGCTCCGTATTCATTTCGTAACTATTTGAGTAGCCTTATGTTCTATCAGTGCACTTTGCTCTAATACAAAATAAGCGTAAGGTCACCATTACATGAATCTTTTATTCTGCATCTGTCTATAGATTTTTCTATTTTATAGTTGCGTAGATCAGTCAATGGTAAGTCAGTCAAACAATCCGCGAAATGTAGGGTGATGGTACGAGCAGCGGCTGCGGCCCGCGGCCTCGTGATCAGCATTGTCTACTTGAGCAATCCCCGCAACCGCCACCGCACCGCCGTTGACGAGTGTCTCTGCGATTCGATGCACTGTCGTCTACTGATTGTCTATTCACTGTCGTCTACTGATTGTACCTGTCTGTCGGGTGTATTGCTTTTCGCTCGCTGTACTTCGAGCTCGTTCTTGAAGTAGTCCAGTTTCACATTGGCGATGAGGAAGTGCGGCCTGCGATAATGAACAGTTGCAGTAGCCAGAAAAAAACATTTTTCATTTTCTAATTCGATTTGTAATTAACGTTATTATGCGTAGATGATAGTCGAATGCAATCGTCTGTGAGCGGTGTTCTTGATGTTGTCTCTGGTACTTGTCCAGTTGCGGTTGCCGAGTTGCCTATCACAGTGTTTGTGTATGGTGTCCGGTGGCGGACGCGTGCCTATCGCATCGACGTATCATGGCTACCGATCGTCGCGCCTCCCCTCTCGCGGCCGCATTGTCGACTCGACCGGTTCGGTTGGGTTGGCGCCGCTCCAGCGCCCCCGACCTTGCACTGTATACACTCGCCGCGGCAGCGACACGCTATCAGATTAACATCCCATCCACATCGCGTCCGCGCACAATTGCCATCACTTTCCCCCGCAGCAGCCGTTTACGACGTTTCTATTCCGGGCTGTGATTGCCGCTGTGATTCTTGGATTCGTACTGTCGCTGGCAGTATGACAGTGGCCACTGAGAGTTCGAGGAAGACGTCGCAGTCGCAACAGCAACGCACGTATGCGTCTATCGAGTCGCTGCCTTTCTTGAACTGGACTGAACCGCCGGTACGAGAGCTGTTTCACTGTACTTTGAATGTTCAAGGATTACACACCGAGAGAGGGAGAGAGAGAGAGAGAGAAAGGGACATAGATAGAGATTGTATGATTTCATCTTGCTGACTGACCGTGACACTCTTTCCTAGTCGTCTCGTCGATTCCACTTTCCACATTACATCGATTCTGCTATGTTCGTTTGTAGTTATTCGAGTCATGTGCGTCAGTATTGCTCTCTAGTCTTCGTCTCCCTTTGCATTTGTTCTTAGCGAACGACCGCTTTGTTGTGATTGTCGTATTGATTATTTTCTATCACAGCCGTCCTCCTTCCACCCCTCTCTGCAGCTGCTCAACGCGTGGCGAGCGAGCGCGGATAGGAGGGAGGTGAGCTAGTCGTTCACTTTGATGATCAAGCTTATCTCGTTCCCTGTTTGCTGTTATATTTCCATTTTACTGGAATCCCTGTTCAGCCGGAAGCTATGATCCATGTGACGGTGCCAGACACTCAAGTGCTGGTCGAGGTACACGACCAGACCGCCAAGTACACGGTCAGTGATTATTGATTTTTCGATTGCTTTTATGGATATTGATTGTTTATCGATTGGTTGATATCAGTTTAGGCGTTTAACGTGCACGTGAATGGTTGGTACCACGCTGCCGTCCGCTTCTCCCAACTACACAACTTCGCGGAGACCATGAAGACAAAGTGAGTTTGAAGATTGTTCACGCTCGCAACGCAAATTCATGCAGATGTGTTACTTTAAACTGTGTATGTGGTGACTAATTTAAACGTTCTGTGTTGAAAGTTTTTATTTTCTATTATATGAATTGAGATATGGGGAGAATTGACACATCCTGTATCTTTCAGATTCAATGGCCGTCTGAAAGCTCCGGAGTTTCCTCCGAAGAAGTTGTTTCGCAATCTTGAAGGGAGGGCTCTGGATGAGAGGAGAATCAAGATAGGAAAATATCTGCAAGCAAGTGAGCGTTTTTTTCATCATGCGTTCTGTATAGCTTTGATTCGAGTATCGCATGGGCACTTATTTTGTTGCTTGTTTTGAAAGTTGTTTCCTTACTCTTCTTATTGCAGTAGTACAACATCCAGAAATCGCCCGGCACTCGTACGTCGAGAAGACCTTCCTCAACTTCCAGATTGTCAGTTACGAGTTATATACTATATTTATATTTCAAGTTGGGATTAGGAATACTGGAATTACCAGAAATTTTCACTGCTACCTCCTACAATACACGTAATGATTGTCGTGTTTAAGCTTTGAGCCTGTTTTGTATGCGGTTGCGGTGTGTGGGGGTTATTGAAATGTATCGAATGATAATACTCTCTTCTATTTGATAATCTCTCAGTACTGGTCACCGAATCGAATGCACGCGCGTCGTCGCAATACCAGTTAACAGTTGTGTATACCTCGCATATACCTATACCGTAGCTGCGATAATCGCCGTTCGATGGGCGGCATAGAGGAGCGAAGCAATGATTCACTCTGATCAGTGATGTACTCTTATGGAATGCGGAATGCCGGAATGATTGACGAGTGAACTGTGGGATCGTGCATAATTAGCGAATAGCGTAGCGAGTTGAACAGTTTAACTGATCGGACCATTGAGAGTTCAAATACGGCACATGGTTGAAACTTGAAACTGTGTGAGCAGGGAGATGATAGATGACAGTGTTCGATGTGTAATGTACTCTGACTGTTGTTGTTTAAGGACTCGTACCGGGGGGCGTCGTCTGCGGGAGTGACATTGGACATCTACCTGGGGGACGGCGAGCGGCTGCCCCTCAAGTGCAACATACAACACTCCACTGAGGAACTCATGAAGGTAACGTCTTTCTTTCTCTCAGCCGTGTTTGTATGAAAGAAACTTTGGCAGTATTATGATTTCACAGTTATGTTGTAGTACGATTGTTAACGTTTCTAGTTTTGACAGTAATCTGAAACAAGTTATCGAGTTTGTGTATTGTGTTGAGTGACGTTTTGTCCCAGTTGTCTATTGCCGTGTTTCAGTTGTTGTGCACTCAGCTGGGCGGTGGGGAGAGGTTCTCGTGGTGCTTCGGTCTGTTTTTGGCGAGGGACAGGGGAGGGGAGATGGCTGCCAGCCGAGGCGACGACGGAGCATTCCCCGTCACGTGTGAGTGGAGATAGGGGGGGGAGGATGATGGGAGATGGGAGAGAACGAGTAGCCGTGTTCAGGTGTGCGTTTGCTGCGCAACTTCGAGTCTCCCTACGTCTCTCTGCAGCTAGTCAATCAGAAGTCGGCCGGTAAAGGAGTGTTCCACAAGATTCTCTTGAGGTGGGCAGTTTTTTTTTAAATAAGCATGTTCGGAATTGGTTCGGAGTTCGGAGCACCACCACTTACCATATTGGCAGTGACCACTGCGATTATGTGTTTACGTGAGCTTGATCATGTTTTCTTTTAATATCATTTCAACCTCAATCTTGATTTCTCGCTCTCGCTGACTCGTTTCTAATGAACGAAATGTCTGCTTTATTCAAACACTATCAAACAAAACAAACACATTTGAAATTAGATCATTTTTTATTGCAGGAAGCTGGTGTTCGATCCTCGCGTGGAGGAACAACTACTGGATGATGCGGTGTTCAGTCGGCTGCTATTCAAGGAGGTGGGGCATGGAGAGAGAGAGAGAGGGAGACAAAGAGGGAGAGAGAAAGAGAGAGAAAGAGAGAGAGGGAGAGAGAGTGTCTGTCAGGCTCGTTCTGCGTGGCGGAGTGGGGAGCTTTGTGTGTTTCGTCCGGACGCGGAGGAGAGGCTGCGCGCCTTGGAGGGGCCGGCCTGCAACGAGTCTGCCATCAATCAGCAGGCACAGGTAACACGCCGCAATGTTGTTCGTCGTTAACTGAAAATTGATTTCCTGGGGTATTATCAGTAGCTGTCGAAACGAAACGTGTTGTGTGTTTGTATATGATTTGTTTCAGTTTATTCGCCTGTGCCACCAGCAGCCGGGATATGGGATGGAGTACGTGGACGAGTGTATGTGCGAGAGGGGAAAAGGAGGAGAGGGAGGGTGAGTAGACAGGGAAGGGAAGGGGGGGGGGGGGGAGATGTCTTGTCTTGCAGTCAGGGCGAGCGAGTCAAGGTGCGTGTGGGCAGGCGGCAGTTGGTGTTCGAGACACAAAACGGCGAGGTGCGCGTTTTATAATTTGAAATGTCTAATACTGAAGTTGGTGTTGCACACATTACGAGGAGTGTCGTTGCAGCCAATATGTTTCGTGTAGTTAGTTGAATTCGTTTTTGCAGCAGTCGATCTACCGTGCGACTCGGATCCGTGTGTGGCGCATCTCGCAGCCGCCATCCAAGGAGGACCCACTCGTGTTCCAATTCGAATATCTAGTGGCCAAGGAGAGGTGAGGGGCCATCGATCGAAGCTATTCAATGAGAGAGAAGGGGGAGAGAGACGAATGTTGTGTTGAGGTTCGAGTGGATCACTCTGCACACCCCGCAGGCTATTCTCCTCTCGTTGCTCCTCCAGCTCATTGGCTGCGAGATTCTATTCGAACACAGGAGTGGATCGGTGAGTGTGCTTCACACGAATTGTGTAAATGCTTTGAGTATAGTTGAACGTTATGTTCTCAAGTTTGACTATGAGCTTTGCTATTGCAGATGGAAAGCCAGTTCGGTCACTTGGAAGAGCGCACGGCGACTTCGGCTGCAATGGAGAGTGATTGGAAGCGTGCGTCCCTCGGAGCCGCCCCCACTCAGACAGAGAGACCGGCCAGCCCCAGTGCACTGTCCACTCGCTCCCTCGCACTCAACTCGTCGTCCTCTTCCCTCGCATCCAGGGGCGCCCCTTCCGACGCAGACCCGCTAGGGGCCATCTACGAGTCGTTCAGCGATGTGTTCACTACCATAACGGTCAGTGCCAAATTCATAATTCATTGGTCTGTTATTTCTGTTTTCAGGATGTTTTGCCGATAGATCACTCGAACACTGTGATTACGGACGACGATTTGTGAACGCACGAGGATTGAAGCCAATGATTCCGAAGATACTTTCACTTTTGCTTAGAGATTGTTCAATACGATTGTATGGGTGCCGTTTATATTTTGTACTAGTGCTAATTCATATCCCATCTTATCACGGCCCGGCCGTAGTGTCACTCATTTGTTCACTGGCCGGTGAACTCACTCAGACGCACGCTACGCATCAGTTCCGCGTCGCGGTTGGCTCAAGCAATTTAGCAAAACTTGTGCCAGCGAAAGGAATCGAACCCGCGGTGAACACATCACTGGTCGCGCTCGCTAGCCAATAGGCTAAATGATCATGACAGCGGTCTCGCAGAAATCGACTATGACGATGAGCTTGATTTTCTGTAACATAGGAGACGCGTTGCGTGTGCGTCGCGTGCGTTTAAATTCACGCAAATCAGTGAACGCGCGCCGGGCCGTGCTTATTTGTGTCGTTTTTTTACTTTCTGTTCGGCATTCGAAATTTGTTACGATTTTGCATTAATCGGTGACTACATGTGATGTACCCAAGGTAGAAAACATATTCATAATAATCATTGTGCTATTATAAAGAATTTTATTATACAATTCAATGCATGGCGCATCTCTTTGAAGAGTTGACAGTCTTATCTCGGTTCATCTATTCGGGTCAGTGGATGGGGATGAATGGGCATCGGACGAGGTGCCACGGCCCGGATAGTTGCACAGCGCGTCTCACAGAGAGAGCGGCTGGCGCGCAGGCTGCCCCGCGAGTGAATGAGCGCGTAGCGATTTCAAGAAAGAAATTATCGCGCTCAACCGCTTGCTGGAAAATTCGCAAAAGAGCAGAGCGTTGCGTGTATGCGGCGCGGTCGTGGGCCTGACCGCTCTCGACTGTGCAACTATCCGGACCGTGGGTGCGTGAACATATGGTTTGAAGGGGAAAAAACGGATTGGCAAGTGAACTTCTGTTTTTCTTTAATTATCTTTTCTACATGTTTTATTTTGTTTTTATATACCTATTTATATATTTGGCTCATATTTTTCTGTTGTGATTTCACGTCGTAACGTCGTAACGACGTCGTTGTGCATCGTGAGATTTGCGGTCTCTTTTACTCAACAAACAACTGCAACAGCAGCAGAGCAGCGCTGACCGTTTTTGTTGTTTATTGATGGTTTCCCTCCAAGACAACGGAGCGGGAGGCGCGCGGGGCAATAGCGGGATACGCGCGGGGGCAATAGCGGGACCCGCTCGCGTGCAGTAGGAATTGCCCCGCCATAGAGGGGGCAATAGCGGGACCCGCCCGCGTGCAGAAGAAATTGCCCCGCCATAGACGCGCGGGTTTCCCGCTATTGCCCCGCGCGTCTCCCGCAATGAAAATTTCGTTGACTGGATTTTTGTCAACTTCGAGTGTTTTCAACATTGTACCACCTATTTTGGCGATTGTGAACAATATGTTGGAATGACACGTATGTATGATTATGTTTCTATTTTGAAAATATGAGTTTAGGATAGCCACCGCGCTTGACTAGCAATGGTGGTAGGTTCACACCACCAACACTTTGAGTTGGTAGTGTAAACACCTTCAAAGGTTCATACAGCTACTCCGCTGAAAGCCTGTCTTAAGCTTATGACGCGCAGAAACAAACGTCGTGCGCCTATACCCCGCACAAGCGCGCTACTCGCACCGGGTTTGTGACACGCGCGAGAGACAGCAAAAACTGAAGAGAGCGCGCAGACCGCGCGACGCCGCGCGACATAAACATGAAGCGCGGGAGAAGCGCGGGGTAATGCATTGCCCCGCGCGTCTCCCGGTACGCCTCCATTCCCCCGCGCGAGCCCCGGAATCGGCTCATTCCCCCGCGCGGCACCCGACCATTTTGCCTGAGCTCTTCTCTTCTCTCTCTCTCTCCTCTCTCTCTCTCTCTCTCTCTCTCTCTCTCGCCCACTTTGCAGTGAGAGAGTCAGCTTGGATTTCCGACGCACTGGGATACATGCCCTTTGTCCCCTCGAGTCCCCCTGTCTCTCTCTCTCTCTCTCTCTCTCTCTCTTTCATCTCATGCATTTCGAGTACCCCCTCTTTGTTCACGATACTGTTCCGGTATTTGCTGCGGTTCGCGAATGAATGTAGTTTTGTGTTATTGATTGACTGGGATGTCGCATGCTCGATTCAGCTCGGGCAGGCTCTCGACGACACATGCGGCGTTCTTCGTCGCGCAACAGCGGCAACGCCGACGATGTCGTGGGTTGTTTGTTTGTTTGTTGTTTAGTGTCTGTCGTTGACACTTTGTCCTGCAGGTTGAACTGTACGCGCGGGACGCGGAAGATGATCGTGACTACGAGGTGTACCCGCGTCCGCCGCCCCGCCCCGAGAAGCCCGCCAAGGCAAGCAGGTAAGCACGCATGGCTTTGTTTCATTTGCACTTTGCTATGCTGCTACTTGGCTGTAAGTACACCAGATCGAGCCCCCTGTGTTGTGATGATCATGTTTGTGTCTGTCTTCCTGGAACTGTTTTGCCGTCGTCGCTGCACTTTGTGCGGTCTGTGCAGTTGGCCGAGAAACCTATTCGCAATCGATAGAGGAACACAGACACAGAGAAGGCACAGGGGGTGTTGTTTTGTAGATTATGGTAATTCACTAGATTATCAGTCGCTGTGAGATGTTTGTGATTACTGCGTACCGAAACCTATTCGCAATCGATAGAGGAACACAGACACAGAGAAGGCACAGGGGGTGTTGTTTTGTAGATTATGGTAATTCACTAGATTATCAGTCGCTGTGAGATGTTTGTGATTACTGCGTACCGAAATAGTAATCGCTAATTTAGTGAGATAATGTGTGTGATGCGAAGAAAATAACTGTGTATTGGAATAGGAAACGGGGATTATGCGAACAATATTTTCACGGTAGGAGTGATCGTGCTTGGCTGGACAGCACTTTGGGATTGGGTGGGTTCTTAGCCCCCTTGTTTCATCATATTATCACTCGCGTCTCGCTGATAGGCTGCGTTTGCTTCTGTTCCGTTATCTCTACGATGAAAAATGACTCTGAACCGTGTAATCTTCCTTATTTCCATTGTTTCATGCGCTGTTTCTACCGGCTTCTGGAATATGGATTTTCTCTTTTCCATTTATCTCCCTCACTATTTCATAAATGTACTCATCTGTGTTGTTGTAAGCATGAGCACTGTAGTCACTCGGTAGAGATTGATTGTGATAGATAGAGACCGCGCGACAGGCACTGCTGTTCTCCTATATATTATCACACTGGGGTGGACATATTGGCATACGTTTAGAATATATAAACGACGAATCTCGTATCATGAACGTTTTTTCTACTCGCCTCGCTTCCGGATCGTAGCAATCACTTATCAACCAGAAGTCACTTTTTTGACCGTTTGACTCTGTTTGCATCATATGAGTCGTTGTTTGTAACTGGTAATCATAGTAATCTGTGACCCTGGCATGGGAGGGTGGGACTCAGTCCGAGCGGCCAGGCCTGATAGCGACGAGAGAGCCGTGTCTCTTGAAAGAAACGATAGGACGTCTTTGCTTCGAGTGCGAGATAAGCCCTGAACTGCACCGTTTCCAATAGTGTACGCCTGCACTCGCTCTTCCGCGGTCACGCTATCATCAATTGTCACCATTCGATCCGATTAGTTCGTCTTTGTATTGTTTTGTGTTAAGGACATTCCTATTTCTATTTCCGTATTGTCTTTCTTGGTATGTACGTAGTGTAGTGCGTTGCTCGTAATAATGACCGTGGTTTGTGACTAGTTGTCATCTGGGGGGAGATACCGTTTTGACGCCTTTTTTGAGTGATATGATATCTGCTCTTTGTTCCTGGTTCCTGTCCACTCTTTCCACACGGTTATGAAATTGCCGCTCCGACGTCGTATAATATCGTTTCTATTACTATTTCGTAGAAGAGTATCTAGTCTACACGACTGTTGTGATTGCACTATTGTGACTATTGGCAGTGTCTCCGATGCTTGTATGAGAGAGACTCCCACTGATCTCTCCTTGCTTGCAGGATGACTGTGGGTGGGGGAGGAAGCTCGGATCCGGCAGCCCGATACTCATCGGGCAGGCGAGCAGACAAGGACATGAGCAGATACCACTCCACACTGCGCAACATGACGCCCATGCGGATCGGACACAAGTGAGGGGGTGGATAGGACATGAATGAAGACACGAACAAGTGGAAGTGTTTAGTATCGTGGGTTGTGGCATGGACGACGGAGAGCGGAAGAAGCTGGTGTTGTAGTGTTCCTTTTGTAGGAGCGATGTGAAGGGCGGAGCGAAGATCGACGAGTCTGGTCTGCTGTCGTTCGTCACGTATTCGTGGGTGTTCGAGTATCTCTATGCCGCCTTCCGGGGACATCTCGACAAGGTACGGAAGGAGAGGAGAGGGAGAAGAAATGAGGTCCAGGGCAGGGTTGGATTTTTGGATCTAGTTGTCGAGTTGTATAGATTTCCAATCATTGTTCATCGAATTGTGATCAGTGGTGGTTTGGGTATGATATTTTTTTCAAAATTCTCTCGCAATGCGCTTGTTTCAGGACCAGGTGTGGCAGTGCAGTGTCTACGATGCCAGCAACGTCAACATGGCCAGGATGGAGGTGCGATCATACTTTATAATGTTATGAAATATGTATAACATTTCGTATTCAATTTAGTTTTTGAATAACTGTATTTTCAAGGTTCTATGGAACGAGGAGCTGGCGGCGAATCCAGAGAGTCCATCGTTGTTCAAGGTATCAATACAATTGATCGATTCATCCATGATCCATCTATTGATTGATTGATTATAGGTGACATTCCGTTTCATTCGCACTCGCCTCCTCGCCGCCTGTGGTGTCTTCCTATTCTGTCTGGTGAGTTAATTTTATTAGTTGTTCTATTCTTTTTTATTGTATCGCTTTTTCCCAGTTGCCGTCTGTAGACGTGCGCGCTTTATCACAATAGACTCTAATCAGTGTAGGGAAACGACTTGCGATAAATCGGTTGACTGTTTTTGGAATGACAATGCCACTCAACACTCAACACACATTTCACATTTCACGTTAATTGAATGGACTGTGAAGAAGATTTTGAGACATGGGATATACAGTACTCTCGTTAAGGTGTTCGGTTTCATCGGCCCCACGTGTTTCGTGCGCGGTCTGATCGCATTCGCGGAGCATCCCCCTCGTGGAGGGGAACAGATAGACTACACATTCGGATTCTTCCTCGCAGGAATGCTACTCTTTGTGAGTGGGAGTGCGAGGGAGTGGGATGCGAGAGTAGGGAGGAGAGAGAGGGTGGATGGGTTTCAGGTGGAGATAGCCCGTGTGCTGTCATATGGAGCGACCTGGGCTGTGAGCTATCGGACGGGTATCCGAGTGAGGGGAGCACTGCTGGGTGGGTGGGAGAGAAGGGAGGAGGAGAGGGAGAAGGGGAGGGGGATAGACTCGTCATGGTTCCACTGCAGGCATGTTGTTCAAGCGTGTCGCTTCGGTCAAGAACCTCCAAGGAAAGACCAGCGCTGATGTGAGTTTTTTGAAGTTTTGATTTGTATTCAAATGTTTCTATTGTTTCATTTACGTTTTTCCAATTTGAGGTGGTGAACATGTTTGCGAACGACGGACAGCGTCTATTCGATGCGATCACATTCGCCCCGCTAGTCATCATCGGACCACTCGTGCTATTCGGAGGTACGGAGAGAGAGAGGGAGAGAGAGAGAAAGGGGAGGAGGGACAGAGAGATGGTCTGTTCAGGAATCGCTTACCTTCTGGCTGTGATTGGTCCGTGGAGTATGCTGGGCATTATTGTCTTCTTCATATTTGACGTCATCCAGGTGGGGCGTGGCATGAAGAGGCGGTCTGGCTAATATTGCCATTGTCTTGTTCTTCACATTTAGATATTTGATTTTCTTCCCATTCATCAGTTTCTTTTTCAGTACGGTCTCGGAAAGACGATGGTGCGATGCCGTGCGAACGCCATCGAAAAGACGGAGAAGAGGGTGAGTTCAGGAGGAAGAGAGGAAATAGAGGGAGCGTATTTGTGAAAGAAAAGAAACAATTTTAATTGTAGGATAAGTGTTTTAGGAACTATAATTTTGTGGTATATATCACAGAAATACCGAGAGAGATTGATGTGGAAATTTTATATTATCAAAGTATTAGTAGTCATATCATCAATGCCTGATCCATTACCCTACATTTGTGTGTGGACACTACTGTTTGGATGATACGTACTAATCATGTGTTCATATTATATTGTTTCTTTCAGATCAACTTGATGGGAGAGATCATTCGCTGTATCCGACTGATCAAGATGAATGGACTGGAGGACAACTTCATCGGCAGGATCGAGAGTTAGTGGGAATGAGAGGATGGAGAGGGGAAGGGAAAGAGGGAAAGAGATAAAGAGAGGGAGAGGATGGTCGCTTGTGCAGAGATGCGCCACGACGAGAAGGTGGACATCCGGACTGCTGGCTACGCGCAGTCGCTCGCCATCGCCTGTGGACCCGTGGTGAGTGGGGAGAAGGGGAGGGGGAGGAGAGGGAGAGAGAGAGAGGGGGGGGAGGGGGGGTCGGTTTGGACTGTGACACTCCTCATCCAGGTCCCTGTCGTCGCTGCCATCCTCACTTTCCTCGGTGTTGTCCTCAGCGGAAACGACCTCCTCGCTAGTGATGTGCGCTTTTGTTTTATTAGTTTATTATTTCTGGTATTTTTCGAACCCTTTTTTTGTCCAGGCGTTCTCTGCTATCACGGTCTTCTTCACTATGCTCTTTGGAATTCGCATGATTCCCTATGGAAGTCGGTGAGTCATGAGTCTCCAATCATGTTTTTTTTGACGGAATAAAACATTTTTTTGTGTGAATTCAATCCGTTATCGAACTGATTAGGTTGTGAAAATGTTTGAGATGAGAAAGTACACGTCGTTTGGATGTTTACATGCGTTTGTTTGCAGTTACCTTGCCGAGGCCGTTGTCGCCATTCGCAGGATTCAGGAGATGCTCCGCTACGAGCAGTTCGACTCCCATCTCACAGAGTGCAACGATCCCAACGCCGCCGTCGTATTCAAGAACGCCACATTCAGCTGGACAAAGAAGACAGGTACGTGAGTTGTTTGTTCATTTGTTATTGTTATACCTGTCTTGAATCGGGGGCTACCTTTACCTTTACCTTAAACTGTTTACAGACAGCCCTGCCACGAATGACGAGGAGGCGGGTCGGATAGTGGTGGATGAGACGAGTCACGCACTGCAGGGAGTGGAGCTGGTGGTGAAGAAGGTGGGGGAGGAGAGAGAGAGGGAGAGAGAGAGAGAAAGAAAGGGAGAGAGAGGAGGGAGAGAGTGATGTGTTTCAGAAGGAGCTTCTCGGGGTGTGCGGTAGTGTGGGCAGTGGAAAGTCGGCTCTCCTCAACAGTATCATCGGACATGTGGGTCTCGCCTCTTTCACAACGCGTTTGTTGACTGTCCATATTCCTTTCAGATGCACTCTGTGTCCGGCGAGGTGCAGGTGTCGGGACAGGTGCGTGTTGTTATCGATTGATCTGACCAATCGATGATTGTGTATTGTAGGTTGCATACGTTCCGCAGCAGGCGTGGATCCAGAATGCGACAGTGCAGGAGAACATTCTATTCGGTCTGCCAATGGCTGCCGGAAGGTACTACAAGGTACGATAGTTCTCGTTGGATTACTTAGTTTTCGAAATAAGTGCACAGATTGGGGTGTGGTACGTATTTTATGAACTTTTGTGTTAGATGAACACTTCAATTTAAAACTAATGAAATACAGGAAAGAACACGTGTTTTCAGGCGATCAAGGCTGCGCAGTTGACGAAGGACCTCGAGGCGATGCCGGCCAATGAACAGACAGAGGTACGGGGGGACTGTATATTGGATACTGTAGAACAGTAGACTACAGTAGATATAGGTAGTGCGGAATTTAGAATATTTTCTCTTCATTCTGACCTGTGTTGTGTAGATCGTTCGGGATCCAGTTGACGACGATGAGGTGATGTATTGAATGTTGTCAAGTGGTGATTTGTGAACTAGACACCTCTATAGCTACAGATTCCTTTCGATTACCACGTCGTCTTTGTCGTGTCAGCCTGTCCACTCCTCCCTTGTTGTAGATCGGCGAGCGTGGGGCGACCCTCTCCGGAGGCCAGAAGGCGCGTGTTTCCCTCGCCAGAGCCCTCTTCTCCCATCGAGATGTATACCTCCTCGATGATGTACTCGCCGCCGTCGACCGAAAGGTGGGCGTGGTCGGAGTGGGCGGGGCATATCCCCATTCTTTCAGGTTGCTGACCGTATCTTCTCCGAGGCAGTCCAGGATATGCTTTCCAACAAGACTGTTGTGATGGTGACGAGTGATGTAGAGGTGTGTATTGTGTTGTGTTTTGAAGTTTTGGTCTGTGTGACGTCATTCATTCAGCGTCTGGCTCGCTGTGACCGCGTGGCTTTCCTGGAGGCTGGTCGTCTGGTAGCTGTCGGAACGCACGAGGAGTTGAAGGTATTGATTATTTATATTGATTTCTAGGTATATTGATTATTGATTGATTTGTAGGAGGACTGTTTGGCGTACCAGGAGTACTGCAAGATTGCCGAGGAGAACAGTGAGTTAAAAAAATATATTCGAATCGTGTGAAGTGTAAATTAGAGTTCCATTATATAATGTTCTACCTAATTGTTCAATTACAATGTTTTAAACTTATCTACGACTTGGAATTGATTTTAATTTGGACAAAATCTTGTTAGACGTGTGCTCGAAACATATAACTGTTTTGTTATGTTATGGTTACTTTTTAGGTGCGTTCGCTGCGTCTTCGCTGGACGATTCTCGATTGGATGCCCGCGTGGGGGAGAAGGAGCAGGAGGAGGAGGGAGCAGAGAAGAAGGAGAGCAAAAAGGACGATGGTGGGTGGAGAGGAGGTGGAGGAGAGGGAGGTATTCCCTCTGTTCCAGGTAAGCTAGTGGAAGACGAGGAGGATTTCGGATCGGCTGCTGTTTCGTGGAACGTGTATAGGTGAGTGAGTATACTGTAGGTATACCGTAGTCATGATGTGCATGTTCTCACCCTCTACCGGATTCCAGCCAGTACATAGCGGCCGCCGGTTCGTGGGTCGTGTTGATTGTTATGCTGTGCGCGTTCATGCTCAATGTGGTGAGTGGGAGGGAGGGAATGATTGTGGGTCCCGCCACGAATGTCTTTACCGTTGGTGTTTCCAGGTGAGCAGCATATTCTCCACGTACTGGTTGAGCAGATGGCTGAAGGTGGGCCACGACGAGAAGGTGAGTGGGTGATGGGACAGTGAGGGTGAAAGGGGCATGGCTAGTGCCGGGTGGCCGATTGTAGAAAGGTTTATGAGAATCATAATGAGCGTGCGAAGCGTTTTGAATTAAGTAGCGGACAGACTCAAATCCTAGGGTCAGAAACAGCCTCAGATTTGTATCTGAGGGTCAGAAACAGGTTCAGATTTTGGGTCATATTTGCCTCAGATTTTGCCTCAGATTGTTTCACCAGCCTCAGAAATAGGGTCAGATTGTTGCTTCCCGCCGAAAGAGGCCAAATCTCGATTTGTCCCACTGCGAAATTGGGGACATGGTAACGGGCATTTTGCCAGTCAGCACACCGTCCAGGTTCAGAAAAGCGCGCCAAGGATGGGCGGCCCAGAAAGCAGCCATACCCTCAGATTCGCTGCGAGACCAATCTCAAATTCGCCACCTTTTGGCGGCAAGCAACAATCTGACCCTTTTTCTGAGGCTGGGGAGACAATCTGAGGCAAAATCTGAAGCAAAATCTGACCCATTTTCCGACCCTCAGATACAAATATGAGGTGTTTCTGAGGCAAAATCTAGGCCTAGATGTGAGTTTGTCTTCCGCTTTAGCAAAATTAATCAACAATACACGTTGAAGTGTTGTGGATGGATATGTAATTGTTGTTAAATGGTGATGTGTTCAGATGGTGGAGGAGAATGGCACATCGACCCTGCGCGCTTTTGCCTCCCTCGCCGATTCCCCCGACACCTCCTTCTACTCGACTGTCTATGGCATCTCACTCGTCGTCCTCTTCCTCTCTGGACTACTCAAGGCCACCATATTCGTCAAGGTACACACGTTCTTCTTATGTTTTGCATTCGACTCTCTAGTCATCTAATGAAAGAACACATTTTCACTGAGTGAGTTGAATTGAAATTTATATCCGCATTCAGGTTTCGTTGAACGCGGCTTCCCGCCTGCACAATGGTATGTTCTCGTCTGTGATCCGAGGGGCGACTTCGTTCTTCGATCAGACGCCCACTGGAAGGATACTCAACAGATTCAGCAAGGACATGGATGAGAGTGAGTGAGAGAGGACATTGGTGACCATATGCCATTGCCATTAGAAAATGATTAGGTAAAATGCTTTTCGTTTTATCGTGCAACATACAAAACATATGTGAATAGATTTTGTAGGGAAGGGGAAGTGTACCTGATGTGTTTTCAGTCGACGTGAAGCTTCCGTTCACTGCGGAAGTGTTCCTCCAGAATATGATGACGTGCGCCGCATTCCTCGCTGTCATCGGGTGGGAACAGGATTCTATTATGAGATACACAATTCACTGCAGTCTACTAGAGACTTTAATTACATCAATCAATCAATCATTTATCCAGAATCGCTATATCCTGACTATACAACAAGTGCATACGGTACACCACAAGGGCTAAGCGCTGGGAGAAACACAGTTTAGCAACGGGGATGGTAGAGTCGAAAGTCGATATTAGATCGATAATCAGTCGATAATCATTCGATTTCCTTTCCATAATCCATTAGAATTATAGACGATAGACGATAGCATAGCTCCGGGTGTTCCTTTTCTTCCATTATAATCCACAATAGTAACTCCGCGGGTTAGGATAACAGCGTTCTCGTGAGCTATTCCCCGCCTTGCTCTAGGGTACTGGGGGAAGATCATTTCGACCCGACCGTGCGATGCGAGAGAGAAAAAAATTACTTTAATCAGTTGTGTGATGTATTGATTGTGTGTTGCAGGTGGGTGTTCCCCCCATTCCTCCTCGCATGCATCCCTCTCCTCGCAGTATTCGTACTCTTCGTGCTGTGCTTCCGAGCTGGAATCAGGAGGTAGGGCGCACTCTCCCTACACCTTTTCTATATCTCTCCCCTCTTTCTCTTCTCTCTCTCTCTGTCTTACTCTCTTTGCAAATGTTGATAATGTATGTGTCATGTTTCACTCGTTTAGTTTCACCGCTGTTTTATTTATAAATCAATAACGGCTGAATTTTATCTTGTTTATTTCAGTCTGAAGCGTTCCGAGAACATTTCGCGCTCTCCGCTCTTTGACCACATCACGACTACAATTGGTGGGTGGCCATGTTTTTTTTTGTATTTGAGAATATTCATATCAGTGTTCAGTGTCGTGGACAACTTTCTAATGATGTTACATTGTTAATTCTGAAATTCTTTTCATGGAGTGTTGTTTCAGACGGTCTGACGTGTATCCACTCTTATGGGCAGACGAACAGATTCCTGGAGACACTCAAACAGAGGCTCGACGCGAACAGGTACGGGGAAGGAAAAGAGGGAGAGAGAGTGAGAGAACGGAGGAAGAAAGAGGGGGAGAGACATGGAGAGGGGGGGGGGGTTCTCATCTGTTCCTTTTGCAGCGGCGCAGTGTTCATGTTCCAGTCTGCTATGCGCTGGCTCGCTGTCTGGCTCGATCTATTGGTGCGTCGTGGAATCATAAAGTTGAAATTGAAATTGAAATTTTTGTTGCATTGTAATCTTACAGTGAAACGTATGATCTTTTAAAACTCAATTTGTTTGAGGAACATGAATCATTGGCAGATGTGTTTTCCTAGTTGTTGTTTCTAGGTGGTGGGCATCACTTTCGTTGTGGCGATGCTGATCGTGGTTCTGACTGGGAAGGTGTCGCCGGCGGACGCTGGAATGGCACTCGCATTCGCTGTACAGGTACCCTCCCCCTCTTCCCTCCCCCTTTCCCTCCCCCTTTCCCTCCTAGTCTCTCTCTCCAGATGTCTGGCATCTTCCAATTCGCTGTCCGCACGCAGACTGAACTGGAGGCCAAGATGACGTCAGTAGAGAGGGTCGCCTACTATTCCGAGGTAACAAGCATGTTTTGTTTAGATTACTAGAACTAGTGCCCCAAATTTCTACCGTAATTTTTATGACCGTCGTTTCAAATAAATTCTTTTTTTTTTAGAACATCCAATCGGACGGCGAATTCGATACTCGTCGTGGAGTGGACGTGCCGAAGGACTGGCCCGCCAGAGGACAGGTAGACTTCATCAACGTCAAGTGAGTCGCCATTCACACAATGTTCAATTTCACCCATTTGTGTATTATTATCCCCCGCTTGTCGTGTCGACGCCATGTATCTCTCTCGTGCAGACTCCGCTACCGCCTCAACCTGCCCCTCGCTCTGAATGACGTCTCGTTCACTGTCAATGCGGGAGAGAAGGTCGGAATCATTGGAAGAACCGGATCCGGTGAGTAGGAGGAAACTATATGGTTGTTGTTTTTTTACAAGGAAGTTCTCTACAAGGAGTTACAAAGAAGTTCTGACTTCAACACTTGTTTTGTTAGTTATAATTGTGTTGTGTTGAGGCAAGTCGTCTCTGGGCAACGTGCTGTTCCGTCTGTATCCACTCTCACTCGGACAGATATACGTGGATGGAGTCGACATCGCCACCGTCGGGCTGAAGAGGCTCAGGAGGTGGGCAGATGGAGACACATCTATCTCTCTTTCTCGCCATTTCTCTATCTATCCTCTGACCCCTCTCTCCTCTTTATGATCTCTCCTCCTCTCCCCTCCCCCTCTCACCCCCTCCGTTCAGGTCGATGGCGGTGATCCCGCAGGACCCTGTCCTCTTCGCTGGTCGCATCCGGGAGAACCTCGATCCCCTTGCCAGATTCACAGATGAGCAGCTGTGGACGGCGCTCGAGAAGACATACCTCAAGGACGTGGTACGTATATCACTATCTTTGTCGCCTTTTTAGATTATCTGCTACATTTTCTTAATCATTTGTCTACGATGTATTATTGCGCATGTATGTCAGCGAAGTGTTGATGTATTTCTATTGTTCGTGTTTTAGGTGTCGAATCTTGACGGTAAGCTGCTGGCTTCGATCACAGCAGGGGGAGAGAACATGTCTGTGGGACAGAGACAGCTGTTCTGTATGACCAGGGCCATCCTAGAGTGAGTCGGCGGAAAAAGGGGAAGGAACAAGCATTCCCTTGCAGGCAGTGCAAAATTGTGCTTCTGGATGAGGCAACTGCTTCCCTCGATGCCGCCACTGACAAGCTCATCCAGAAGGTGGGGAAAGAGAGAGAGAGAGAGAGAGGAGAGAAGGGGAAGAGAGAGAGAGAGAGAGAGAGAGAGAGAGAGAGAGAGGAGAGAGGGGGAAGAGAGAGAGAGAAGGGGGGTATTTGTTGTGTTGACCGCTGTGTTGCAGGTTCTGAAGGAGGCTTTCTCTTCGTGCACTGTGCTTCTGATCGCGCATCGCCTGGACAGTGTGGCCGATGCGGACAGAGTACTCATGATGGATGGAGGACGGGTCAGTCCCCCCTTCTCCCTCCCTCTCTCCCCTCCCTTCCCCTCTCACCCTCCGCCTTTCAGTTGGTGGTGTTCGATACCCCGGACGTGGTTCTTCGTCGTGCGACGGCTGCCCTGGACGAGTCTGCTGAGATGGTGTCTACTCCGCATGGGAGCACCCCTGTCATGGTGACAGAGGGAGACGAGGAGGGGGAGACAGCTGCGGTCGAGAGCCTCCCGGACACCGCAAGCAACGGGTCAGTAGAGGACACGTCATGTTGTCAATTATGAATGAGTGTAGTGTAGTGTGAATGAGTTTGAAAAAGGAAATGCTCGAGATGGGGCGTAATATGAGATTTATAAATTTCAGAGACGATAGCGAATCTCCGGAGATTGTGAACGGCGACAGTGCAGACGATATCGAGCTGGTCGAAAAGTGATATATATATATATTGATTGATTGATTGATTGATTGATTGATTGATTGATTGATTGATTGATTGATTGGTTAATTATCGATTTATTGATTTTATATGAGGCACGTTTGCGCGGATTTACGACTAGGGTAGCTCCACTTTTACACACACGAACCCATACATTCCCGATTATTGCTTTTGCCTTAGCCCAAACGTATCACACACATGGAACAACGCCGCCTACTTAGCTTCGCCTACTTAGCAAGTCTCCTACTAACGTAATAAGTATGTTTTGAGCCCAGCTAGAGCTTTTATACATGTCTCTTTTTATGTGTTATACGTTGATTGGTTGTATTTTCTATTATGTTGTAAGTGAGTTTCGAAATTATTGTTTGACTCAAAGAGATGACCCCAAAATGCACTGTGTACATACGAGAAACGTGTTGAATGAACGAGATAAACGAATTAATAATAATAATTGTAATGTATGTGTATTATTAGTTGAATACTATGCAAGTATGCACTGTACTATTGTGTATCTATCTTTTTGGCATTCTTTTTTCTAAGTGTTCTGCTTTGTATTGACGGACGACGCTTTCATCAAACTACAAGAATCCTCGCTCTCTCCGCCCCTTCTCTCGCATGCTAATTTCAGTGTTTATTGGCATGCGACTCGATAGCGCGTCTGCGAGGGATAACACGTGGACAAGTGGGCATGTCATTTCTCGCATCGCCACTTTCACATTGTCGGCCTACGTGTTCTCTCGATCGAACGCACGTGTACGTCCCGTCATGCACTCTTCACCTTCCGAGATGGTTAATCGAGTATCGATCGATATCGATCCCAATATTCAAACTGTTATATAGTTACTTCCTATACAGTACTCATAACTCATAATTATCAGCTGTTAGGGTAGTTTGAATGCAATTTCGAAATGACTGTACTATACCGTAATGATGTGTTCTGCCTGTGGCGATCTGTGATCCCTCTCGTAGGGTACAGCTACGAGAGGGCTCACAGATCGCCATTCCATTCCTTTCCCCTGCCGTGACCGGTCGACTGCCGCAAATGGCCGCCGATTCGCCGCCGCCCGATGACATTGGGTACGTGTTACGAGGAGACCACGCCAAGCTGCTGGACGCCCACAACCAGCTCATGACCGTCTACATGGCACTCATCACCAAACACGAAAGACTCGTTGCCGACTATGCTGCCCTCATCCGCAAGAACAAGATCGCCGCCGACTCGAATGGACACTGGGGGGAACGACGACTTCCCTCCGCTCGCCCGCCCTGCTGCCCGCCCCTGACAACTGCTGCCCCTTCCGCCATGCCGCCAACACCCTGCGAGAGCTGTACTCGCTCGCAAAAGAGACACCGCCCAACCCTCGCTACGAAAGCTACATCCGCTCAGGAAAGTGCCAAGACGTGTTACGAGGAGACCACGCCAAGCTGCTGGACGCCCAGGTGTGCGTTCCGGTGGTTCAGTGGATTTATAACACAACACTTGATGATCCTATTTCCTACCAGTCCACCCTGGTTGGCACTATAGCGAGAGACGCCCATGAATGCCACAACAGCCTAATCCCCCACTCTCTCACCCCCCTTACCCCCAATGACCACTACTTAGATGGAATCACATCCCCAAAATGTCCACACTACTCAAATACGCGAAACACGAACATGAGCACTATCATATTTATTGGTGGGTGGAAAGGCGAGAGAGAAGAGCGAGAGGTCACTCTGCTCCGTGGAGGAACGGGGAACGACTCTTCTGTCCAGTTAGTGGCGGGGCGGGGCCGCGCGCCATCGCGGTTTCCAATGACCGCGACACTCCCGCGGCGGCAGATGAAGTCGGCGGCCGGCGAGCTGGACAGGAACCGGAAGGCGCGGAGAACATCGGAGCGGACGGGCGACGGCGAATCCTCGGACGGCAGCTGCTGGGCGACTCCTGGGTGGTCGTTGTCGATCTGCTTCTCCGGGATTCCTCGATGAGTGATGTCGTCTCCTCGTCTCTCCGCGCAACCTTCTTCACACCATCGTCTGTTCTCTCGCTTTCTGAGCCCCACGCAGATGTGATGTTATGACAATCGGAGGAGTCGGGTGGCACAAGGACATGATGAGATCAACGCCATCTTCCTTGCATCGACACATGTCGATTCACGAACCTTTGTGGCTCATTCTGTGTTTTACACTCACTTTCTGCAAAAAGAACTTCAAATGACCAAATGCCCCATTTTCGTCCAATCCGATATCTGCGTGGTTTCCCACCAAAAATGACTACGAATAAACCATTACATAATATCAACATAGTGCCTCTCTATGAGGTGCCCGCGCCGCTATCGCGCTATCACTGTGTGCGACGCGATATGATCTCGTGCTGACTGTGAAAGGCTCTCTACGATCAGCGGGACGAGAAGCGTTGTATCTCGTATCTTCCCATTGATCAGATGGGATCCTCCGCCGCCGGCCTATCTGCTGTCACTGTGATATTTGTTGTTGCTTTTGCGGCGTTGGCTCTTTGAGATAGAGTGACAACAAATAAGAATACTGTCCTGGGAACCTTGCAGATACGACGTATCTTGCATTGTGAGAAAAAAGGGGTTGTACGAAATACATAGAGGGTTGCTTATATACCATAACATCGTTGTCGTATTTTAGAGACACGCGATAGCGCACGGAATGACGACTTTCACTATAAAGAACACTATAGCCACTAGTACAGCCACGCTTCCAATAATTGTAGGAAGGTTTCGTACAAATGCCAGAATGGAAATGGCAAAGCTGGGTGTCTCTATCGTCTCCGTTCGCACTACTTCGCCGTCGACTGTCGTTCCGAGAATGCTTCCAATCTCGTCTGCACCGGCATAGTGCAGAATTCCGTCTAGTTGGATGGCTGTCCTCTTTCCACCGCATCTCAGAGTGCAGGAGAACTTGCCCTCCGGCTGGCTGGATTTGAACCTTACAGTGTTGACGGTGCCTTTCGGCTCGCATCTGATCGTGTCTGTCAGCTGACCGTTGCAGACCAGCTGTGCCGTGGTCGTTGTGTCCGTGTCGGAGGCGCAAGTGACATTCACGTGGGCGCCACTCACACATGAGTAGCAACCACTGAGGTGTCCGTAAGACACTACAGTGCATCTGGAAACTGATTGCTCGGTTCTTGTTTTCAGATCCTTGTCCAGATTAACCTGCAGATGCACGTTGTTGTGCATTGTGCGAAAGATTGGCAGCCTGCCAGCTTTGGACTGCAGGATCTCAAAGTGCCTTCCAATCAGCGGCAATCGGCTGCTCTCATCTTCTACCAGCTTCGAATAGTCAACTGGCTTTTCGCACGTGCACACCGCCGTGTCCTCTGCCGGGTTGCATCTGCATGTCTCGCGGTACGAGCACTTGTTGAATTGATCACAGAGCAATAGGGGTGTTGGCAGCGTTGACCTCGCTAGCGCCAGCTTCTCCCTGAATGCAACAAACGTGTGGAGCATGTATCGTATTGGCTCAGTCGTTGCTTCAATCACGGTGATATTACTTCTCTCTTGCACTGCTGTTCCTCCGTTGTCTATTATGAGAGTGTGATTTGCTCTTTTTCCTGCTCGTACCACCTCCACGTTTATCACCGCCTGTCTGTCGAAATTCTCGCACTCAAACAATTCGACTGGGTCCGACACCGTTGGCACGACGTAGTTGGTCACAAATAGGCATCCGGGTGTGGGCAGCAGGCATCCACATTGCAGAAACCCGCAAGATTCCATACAGTAAGACGCGCCTGCGTGACCCGGCCTGTGTCAGCTCGGGAATCACAGTGCTCGTGTTGACAGCTGCACACTTCTGCGCGGTGCATAGCGAGTTGCCCGCACATCGCTTCACGCTTGCGGTGTGGAGAGAGACGTTCTTTGTGTACATGACAGATCCCGGGACACACTTGCTGTCCACATAGGAAAGCCGGTACACATGTTTCTCCGCGTCTGCACCTTCTCCCCCAATATGCAGGCATATTTCTCTCACTGTCGGTGTGAACATCAACTCAACTGTCTTCCTTATCTTGCACTTGTTCCATGCGCACTGTTCCTCGCTGTGCGCAATCGGGATAGAGAGATCGCATGCCTGTGCGATAGATAAGAGAGTGATCACCGCTGCTATGAGCAGCATGCGATTCGGCGGAGTGCCTGTGCTCGCCATCCATGTTCTCATTTCAATATCGCCTGCGCGACCCTCTCGTCTCATGGACCCGAGTACCCTCCGGTGCAGAGGCGGCGTCTCTGATCCGATCAGTCCCTCTGTCTGCGCGCGCTCTCGCCTCGCTTCCATCCACTTGTGATGGGGGCAAAACACGCACCAGCACACAGCTACTCCCAGGAGAGTAAAGAACGCACAAACGTAAATTAGGAACAGACGGGTGTTACAATGGGGGTTCAACAGAATATGAGCAATGCATGTAACGCACTTCACTGTCTTGCAGTAATCCTTGGCGGGGCACGTCTTGGAGACTATCTGAGAGTGCGACTCTCCGACGCGTCTCCACTTCACAACGTGAGCTGTCGTTATCACGCTGATTGGGAGAATCACCTCCGTCTCATTCCCCGCTTCCAGACTGTGCAGGCAGTAGTGTTTTGAACACACATCGTATCTGCCCGAAGGCATCTTGTCTCGAAGGGTCACACCCGTTTCCGTGCAAACGATTACTGTGTCGTTTCCGGATTCGGTCACGTGCCGATCATCTGTCTCGAACGGATCGTGAGATTTGATGTAATCAGTATGACTGTCCGCATCACCTGGGCTATCCACTACTCGATTGGAATCTTGCCAGCGGATCTCATTGCCATTCGTTGCCAGCCGGCTGCGCAATTGAGTGTCCCTCATTAATCCAGCGAGGTATGCCCTTTGGCTTCTCAAGTCACCATCTAGCCAGTCGTCATCTGATGTTTCGTTGATCGGAGAGAGAGTGGTGACTGGTTTTGCCGGTGACTTCGTCGTGGATTGAATGTTTCCGATTCTCCTTGTTTCCGCACTACTCGCAGCCGTACTTGGCGGCTTTGTAGTTCGTGCGTGAGGAGAGAGAGAGGGGAGCGAGGTCATTGCGGTCGCGCGAGTCTTGGAGGGGTGCGGGGTCGACTGCCCCGGTGGCAATGTTGTCTCCAACTTTCGCACTTCCTCGTTGTAGTCTCGCATTGCGTTCGCAGGGGAGAAGAGGGCGAACAATGACAAAACCGTAATCAGCGCGGCCGCACGGTTGATTTTGACCGGATTCTGTTTCAGCTTTGGCTGCGGTCTCTCGATCTTGTCCCGCCCTTCCTTCTGTCCCGTGACCAGTGCCGTCGGCCACTCAAGGCGCGACTTGTTTTCATCCCTGACCATATTACCCACGATGTTTCCATCCACGGTGTTTACTTGAGCCGTGTTCACCGATACGAAGTTCACGTCACTGACTGTGTTTTGTCCGACAATCATTCGGCCAAAAATCGTTGAAATGACCATCGCACCCGAAGGCAACACCACGCGGCTCGCTGGGTCGACGACGTGCCAGAACACGTCTGCCCCGAGCAGAATGCCGGGCTTGCGCGCCTCCTCGTTGTTCGTCTCCATGCCCAACTTATTCAGTTCATTCAGGTCTTTTTTGTTGAGTTTAGAACTGCGCACGGGATTTGTGATTTCTTTCTTAGTGAGCAGTTTGCACTCCATTCTCTTTCCACTGGGGAGGAGGAATGTAGTCGGGCGCAGAGAGGATTCCTCCTTGACGGATACGCCGCCGAACACCGACAGGTGCAACGTCGTCTCCTCCAGCGAGGGTAGGCCGAGCTCGTTAGCAAGGCCCTCGTCAATGAAAGATCTCTCTGCTCCGCTGTCGAGCAGTACATCGACTGGCACCTCCTTTCCCAAGTGGGATAGAACACGGGCTCGCACGACCATCAGTCTTCCCGAGCCGCCTGCCACGTGATTGACAGCGAGCCTTTTCCAGAATGGCTTCTTCTTGTTCTGTTCATTGGAAGAGGTCTCATTGCTGCTGTCCTGGATTTGGCTTTTCTGTTCCTTGTCACACATGGAGGTGTGATGCGAGCGACTGCATTGTCTGCACTTGGAAGACTTGCACTGTTTTGCCACATGCGAATCAGAGAGGCAGTTGAAACATAATCTCAGCTCAGCCACTCTCCTCCGGCGTTCCTCCGGAGTTCTGTACTTCTTGCACTCGCCGGACCAGTGGTTGCTCATTGAACAGTATTTGCATGTCTTGCTGGCAGTGTTTGCGCTGGTAGTGAACACGACCGACTGGGTCTCGCGTTCTGCGGTCTTCCCTTCTGCCCTCTCAAACTCCTTTTCTTCCATTCTGTAGATGATCAATTCGATCTCTCTTAGGAGCTCGTCTACATCGTCCTTATCGAGCAGGTCTTCCACCAGTTCCAGCTTGTCCCAGACAATGTCTGGGAATTTCCTTTTGATGGTTGTAAATAGGAAGGGGTTCTGGGTGGGTGCGAACTCGGCGAGCGACGCCACGAGCGCCACGAGCTCGTCGTGCATGGCACGCAGATCAGCCGGTTTTTTTGAAGTCACTAGCTTCAGACTGGTTATCTTGTCATGATAGATCTGACGCTGCCGTTCAGGCCTTGCGTACGTTCTCTGCAGGTGGGAAACGGCTTCGTGGTATCTCTCGCCCGATGCGGGGAAGCGACGGATGGCTGCGAGAGCAGGCCCGGAGAGACTGGTTGTCAGAGCCGTCATCTTGACGACAGACTCGCCCTCACGGCGGTGTACCAACTCGTTGAACACTGCCCAAAACCTTGCCCACTCGCTGTAATTCCCCGAAAACACAGGAATTTCCAGCTTGTGAGACTTGGCCAGGACCACTGCCAGATCGAGCGCGCGCGGGGCGATGACATTGTCTGTCCTCCTTGGAGGGCGGACAGGCGTGGTCTCTGCTGCCGCTGGCGCGAGCGCGGGCGCGACGCGCATTGCGGCTGTCGCCGATGCCCTCTGCTCTCTGGCAGTGACTGACTTGCGAACCGCTCGCTTTACGGTGGCCGGCGTGTGTGTTGTGGTCTCGTCAGATTCATCTGCACCCGTGCCATCACTCTCTTCGCTGGCGTCGGTGAAGAGGCTCTCTTCCAACACCAGACCCTCGAGAAATTTCGGGTGTTCGACTGCGGTGGCAGAAGGATCGAGCGCCGTGACCATGTTGTTCAGTTCATCGATTCGCCTTCTCATCCTTGCCACCACATTGGTCGCGGAGTTGATCATGCGCATGGCCGAGTCTTTGATTGCGATGAACTCGTGTCGGCATGCGTTCTTCTCTTTTGCTGGCTTCGCAGAAAACAGCGTGTCTGTGCCATTCACATAGTCACACGCTTCTCGGCACTGCGCCTCCAGTGCCACAGTCGCCATCACAATCTCGGTCAACTTTTCCTTCATCTTCTTGAGGCTAGGCAAGGGAGTCTGCTTTCCGTACTTCTTCTCTAATTTCACAATGTTTGCCTCCACCTTGCTGATCTTTCGCTTTGTTGCGAGACAGCCAACCGTAAAGGCCGGCGGGGGAACAGCCGCCATGTTGTAGCTGTCACTGTCACTGTTCCGCTGTCTCGCTGTGCCAATACCACTGCACGCGATCGAATATCTCTTTAGCGGTCAGGCAGTGACACAGAGGGAATGCGAAACTATAAGTGACAAACGATAGTACTCTTTTCTTTTTCACGATCGAACCTGCGAGAGGTGAGTGGCTACTGGTCGGGCTGTTTTACTCTCAATTTCACAGTCAAGCCTTTGTAGGCGAGCGGATGCAAGCTCTTGATTCCACAGTCAAGCCTTTGCAGGCGAGTGAACTCCACAGTCTAGCCTTTGCAGGCGAGTGGACGCTTGTTCTCGATTCCACAGTCAAGCCTTTGCAGGCGAGTGGACGCTTGTTCTCGATTCCACAGTCAAGCCTTTGCAGGCGAGTGGACTCCACAGTCAAGCCTTTGCAGGCGAGTGGACGCTTGTTCTCGATTCCACAGTCAAACCCTTGCAGGCGAGTGGACTCCACAGTCAAGCCTTTGCAGGCGAGTGGACGCTTGTTCTCGAGTTGTACCGAATAGTTTGTCCAATCGTTATGTCTACCAAAGATTTTTCCTACTTCGTGGTGGAACGAAAGAGGAAAGAAAACAACAGGGTACGAATCTCCGGACTCACAGTCTCCTTTTCTGCTACGCGGGACGGAAGACGCTTCGTAGATCTCACGGAAGTCACTTCTCGTTCGGCGGTTGCAGGTGTGCTCGGAGCTGTGCGCGCGGCGGTCGGCTAGCTTGTTACAATGACCCTCTCTAGCCGTGCCAACCCCGCAGCCTCGCCTTATCATAAATCTTGCGCGCCCGCTGCCTGTCAGGCAGTCGGGTCGTAAGGCCTGACCCTGTGTTGCGCCACCGTGTGTTGCGCCATCCGGTCAGCGATCGCACAGTGCAAATACCGACTATCAGGCGACGCATGCCGCCAGAGATGCAGAATGTGATACTGCAACCCTGGGATACAGTAATCCGCGCGCGTGTACTCAGCGTGAAACAATGCTGAAATGCGGATGATAGTAGTCTAGTGCGGTAGTTACCATCAACGACGCTCCTCGGTCGTCCGGTGACTCGGCGTGCCACTCGCCGACGTCATCTACCTGTGGGGTACGGCTCGAACCGGCCGGTTCCGGCCCTCACCTACCCCGACCCCTAGCCGTGCGTTCTGCAAAGTGCACGGTGTGTCTGTGCTGTGCCAGACGGGTCAGTGTGTGTGTGTTAGACTAGCTAGTTTAGTTGCACACTTCCGATGTGTGCTCCTCTCTCGTATCCTCGTGTGTGATCACTGTGCAGGTGCAGCAGTGCTTGTTGTGAGTGTGCGTGACACTCCCCTCGGGGCATGACCACTCCCAATCAGTGGTTTGACCCCAGCCGGCGTTGCGGCGGCAGTGCGAGATCGGTGATCAAGTCGGCCGCTCGACACGTGCCTGTGCATGTGAACATGCGTGTGAATGTGGTGATTTCAAATTCAAGCGGTGCTGCGATTCAAGAACTTTAGGTGCGCGAGAGTGATGATACAACCGAGCCGCGACAAAATGAAATCAGAACATACACGAGTGACGTCAAAAGAACCGCAAAATTGTACGCAGAGGAAGATTCACCCGTCGGTGAAACGAGAGTTAGACATACTATCACTGTATCAAATCAATATTAGAATACTGCGATCGCACAATATTCGATAACGGCACACGCGCTGTTGAGGAAAGATCAAAAAGACGCTAAAGAGCGACAAGTGAAGTGTAGAATGCTCATCGGGAGCAACGCGGAATAGCGACCAGAAAGAATGGAATTTGGCCGTTGCACCATGTGCGTTCCGGTGGTTCAGTGGATTTATAACACAACACTTGATGATCCTATTTCCTACCAGTCCACCCTGGTTGGCACTATAGCGAGAGACGCCCATGAATGCCACAACAGCCTAATCCCCCACTCTCTCACCCCCCTTACCCCCAATGACCACTACTTAGATGGAATCACATCCCCAAAATGTCCACACTACTCAAATACGCGAAACACGAACATGAGCACTATCATATTTATTGGTGAGTGGAAAGGCGAGAGAGAAGAGCGAGAGGTCACTCTGCTCCGTGGAGGAACGGGGAACGACTCTTCTGTCCAGTTAGTGGCGGGGCGGGGCCGCGCGCCATCGCGGTTTCCAATGACCGCGACAACAGGGACGAGGAGGAAAAAGACCGCCGCTGCGTAGTTGTCGGAATGGAAGAGAACGAAGACGAGACGACGCTGACAGCTGCTGTAAAGAATGTGCTGACTGGACGCGAAGAAGACGAGAATATGGTGATCAAGGTCTCAGGTCTCGGTCGCTACGTGCGCCGGGACCTGACGGCCCTGGAGCGTGAGAGAGATTCGCAGCTTAGACAGTTTGTGTATAACTTGAATTGCAGGGCCGGATACATGATGTTTGTCGTGAGGGACATGATGATCTTGGAGAGGTAGGTTCGCGCAGCGCCGCCGACTTCCTCCCCCGGAGCTGCCCCTATTGGAGGTACTGTGGTTGGGGTTGACGTGACCGGTAATGCGCAGTAATGTTTACGTGCAGTCAGTATACTAAACTTTCGCTAGCAAATGTACGAAGTTTGAACACTCAGTCATTATTGTTTTGTAATCAACTATTTTTAGCTTCAAACTAATAGTGTGTTAATTATAACATAAACTTGTTTATGCTTTGATCAGTATTCCAAATTACACGTTTTTCTCTGCTAGCAGACCCCAAGGTGGTGGTGGTGGAGTAGGTATTTTTGTATCAGATTCTCTATCTCCTTCACAAATCGGAAGACCCTATTCCAATAATAAATTCGAAGCTATATCTGTCAAAATCACAAATAATTCAGGAATTTCACTATGTATAATTGGTGTATACAGAAAAGGAAGTATTTATCATATACTGCGTTTCTTTACACATAATATATTATTTTCGCTGGAACGTTCAGTTTGAAAACATTGATAACAAAACGTGAACATATGAAATCTGTGTTTTTTCTGACAACAAGACACGCAAACTCCGGAAAGTGATGGCAAAACAGGAAAAAGTAACATCAGAAATCGATATCTGGGGCCCTAACTAAGGTATCCTATCAATTTGGTTCGGATCCGTGAGTGTGGCTCTAACGACACTCCTCGTAAATACCAATTAGCTAGAGGTAGAGGTATAAAAAGAGATAGGTTATAGAAAGACGAGAGTAAGAAAGAAATTCTTACGCCTCTCTCTCACCCCATAGGACAAGAGGACAAGACAAAAATGCAGCTGCCATGTGAGTTGCGAAAAATGAAAACAATAAAGGTAAGAGCATATGGGGTGAGAGAGAGGCGAAAACGTACAGGGCTGGTTTTTAGCTACCTCATACCACCTCTGGCTGATAGAGAACGAGCCGTTGTGACCTAGTGGTTAGCGGATCAGGCTGTCAGACGAGAGGCTGGGGTTCGAGTCCGCGCACACGTTTTTTTTGTTTTGCTAGCACTTTCTGAACTTCGCGTTTCTAGTTTATAGACAGAACACAGATAACAAATGTTCATGCTTTGATATAACAGTTTCCGTCAGTTGGTTGCAGTTGGGGTCCTAACTAAGATTCCCTATCAATTTGGTTCGGATCCGCGAGTGTGGCTCTAACGACACTCCTCGTGAAATATAAAAAGAAATATGACGCCATTAAGCATTATAGAACTGGGTTTTCTTCATAAAACAGCAGAGTAGTGTAACAGGTTGTGTAAGTTCGTGCATTTTTGACGGCCGAGGACCAATCTGAACCTTGGTTCGCATTTATCACTCAGAAGTTAAATGAATTTTAAAAATAATTTTTGTATGAAGTGAAAAGCTACATTGTGACAAAACATTAGAAAAATATCGTCGATAAACGTGTCAAGATTTGTTTCGTAATCAGAATTAGAGGGTACACTACCTTTAAAGGTTTCACTATTTAACGTGTAAGAAATGCATAATGTCATATCAGCACTCGGAAGAGATGTTGAATCGTGTGGCGTACTCTGGATACGTGCCCATATCATAGATCCACCAAGTCCACGTGTTCATCATCAACACATTGATCAGCACACAAAACACATTGAGGATCACTCCAGACGATGCCTGAAAATATAACGTGTGAAAGGAACGCAGTGAAATCGGCTGGTGTTTTACAAACATATCAAACTAAAAAAAGAAGAAGTATATATCACATAATTGCTGCTTACCATATCGAGCATGGAGAGAACAGTGGTCTCGTAGACAATGGCATTTGAGGGAGTGGCCATGGGAAGCATGAATGCAAACGAAGGACCGACAGCCGCCGGAATGGCAAAGAACAGAGGATGCACGTGCATTTGCTCCGCCTGAAAAGAGAAGAATCAGTCACGATGATATGAACCATCCGATCGAGAAATTGGCAAACAAGAAAGGGTCTGACCATGTTGAGAGCAATGGGCACGCAGACGCTGGCTGTGGCGGCGTTGGTGGTGAACTCTGTCATGATCACCACGAAGACTGCGATGGCAGCCTGCATCATCTGCTTGTTCCACCCACTCAGCAGTGTCCGCATCACACAGCCTAGGTGCTGGCTCAGACCCGACACCTCAACACTCGCTGCTACCAGTGAGGATATGTGCCGACCGCACCTTGACCGCCTCGGACACTCCGTAGCCGGCGCCCATGAGCAGGATGACGGACCATGGGAAACGGCGCTGCACCATGCCCCAAGTGAGCAGCGACTGACGCGGCTTGCTCGGACGGTTGCGCTCCGATGGCTTCCGCCAGAACACAAAGTCTGGTTTCTCGGCCGGCCAGAGGAACATGAGAACGGAGACGAAGATACCCGAGACCGAGTCAGTCAACATCTTCCTGCAATGGTTTTAGTTGGGTCTGAAGGGAAAGGTGACGAAACTCACTTGCCATACAGATTGGTCCAACCCTTGAAGAAGTCCCATCCGGGATCAGAGAGTACGAATGTGAGGGTCATGAGGAGGAAGAAGAACATGCAAGACTTCTCGCCGAAACTGAATTGACTTGTATATTTTTTTTCTAATTAGTTAGTCATAATCAGTCTAACCGCATGGGTCCGAGTTTGTTGTACTGATCATGTATAGCGTCTTCCACTTGACGAATCTTTTCCTTCTCCTCGTCTGTCGATTTGCGGAAGATGGAAGCGATGTGTTTGAAGCCAAGATATTGGATCTGCAATGAGTGGTCAGTTAGTTCCACACACTAAACACGTACCTGCACAATGAACCACGATGCGATCATGTACAGGAACATAGGCGGAATGGAGAACTTCATCCAGTACATGTAGTTGATGTTGTGGGCAGTGCCCGGGTATAGCCTGAACAAGGTATGCATATGCAATTGATCTCGATACTCACGAGTCCATCTGGTCGCGGAGAATGAGGTTCGGCGCCGTGCCAACGATCGTGCCCGTGCCACCGATGAGCGACGCGTGACACACCATCAGCATGATACACTTGGATATGCCGCGGTCGTCCTTGCCCAGGCGGTTCAGCTCCAGCCCGGCCGCCGTCTCCGCATTCGACATCGTCTCCGCTCCGTGCGGCTGCAGCTCCAACTTCTTCGGGTCGGTCTTCATCCGCGGAATCATGATCGCCTCGATAAGAGCGTAGGCGATGGGACACATGAGCGCGGCGGTGGCAGAGTCCGAGATCCACAGAGAGACGAACGTCGACGCGATCATGAAACCCATCATCAACCTGCAACAGTCATTGGTAGCAGCCACTGTGATTATCGATCGATGTACCAGTGAGTCTTGGCGCCGACTATGGTGAGGATCTTGAGGGCGACTCGCTTGTGCAGCTTGGTCTCCTCGATAGCCAGAGCCATGAGAAGAGTGGCGATGAACAACGATTGCACGTTCTGAACACGCGCATTCCAACCGATTGAATCAAGTTGTGCTCACATTCATGTATTTTCCCGAGACGACATGAGCAGAGAGAACGTGAAGTGCGGGGAAGAGGAAGATGGGCATGAGAGCTGTGATGGCGAGAGGAATCACCTGAAATAGCCGACGCTATCAGTGACATCGATACAATATACAAGTACCTCCGATACCCAGTAGCACGAGAGAAGCATAATCACGAACAGACAGCTCCACTTCTGCAATATTGATGGATATCGACTGGTTATCGATCGATTATCGAACCGGGTCATTGAAGACGAGGAGAGGAGAAAGGATAAGAGGTGCGATGAAGATCCATAGAGACCGCTTGTACACCAACATATCGCTGAACAACTGCTTGAGAGTCACGAGTTCCTGGAATTCGGAGTTTCACGGGTTCCAAGAGGAGGAATACGGTATTTTACAGTAACCATCTGGATAGTACAGAATCCCGTACCTCTCCGAACGCGTCGGGAATGAAGAAGTAGTAGGCGACGAGGAACTGGACAGTGCAGATGAGAAACACGGCGAGGAACACACACATGATCACGCCGCCGAACTTGCCCACTGCAGATGATTGGTCGTTGAATAGATTAGATTTATTTTGTTTCAGACTCAAATTCAGCTTGCACTCTCTTCTTTCGCGAGCAGACCTCACACCGCACGCCCCGTTGCGAGACTAGCTATACGGTGTTCTACCGTCGTCCACCCACCAGTGTGCGGGAGCACATTGGAGCGGATGCGGAAGATGTGCTGGTTGCACTTGTCTGCCGTGCAGCACAGCTTCTCGTTCATCTCAAGCTTGGTGATGTTTCTAGAAACGAAATCGATGGATTATCGATCGAATATCGACTCACCCAGTGTGCATAGTGCATTCCGATACCAGAGTGGCGTTCGTCTCACACCACGCAATCGCCTCGTCTTTGTGCAGTGACAGCGAGCACTACAAAAAACGATAATCAATCGATAATGGATCGATATGGAACTCACGGCGAGACAGTTGTTGGTGATCTTGCCGACGCTGGGGCGCTTGAGGCTGCCTGTGCCGTCGAGTTGTTCTCGCTGCTTGATGCCGTGGTAGCATGTGTAGGTGGTAGGGGCGGATGCAGGGACGGCAGGGAGAAGGGCCAGCAGGCGCAGCGCCCAGAGGAGCAGCCATGTCCGCATGGGACACCCACCAGACGGGAGGAAAGAGGAATGACGAAACAGGCAACAACGAGATGCGTGGCCCCGCGCGAGAGTCGCACAGCCACAACAAACTCACGTCCTCAGGATAATGAGATGATTAGCATACGAATATGTAAATCTGTAGAGAGTCATACATCTAGAGAAGTCAGTATTCAGTACTATACCAAATTGTCTTTCAAAAGTACTTCCAAGTAAAAGTAGTTGGTTTGTACTGTTGTCTCAGTTGAGCAAAAGGACTGACATGTTTTCAACGGAGACATGTGCCAACAGGCTCTCTCTCTCTCATACCAGTGCAAAGCGGCCATATTATAATGAACGCGTTTACGAAGTTATGCAGTTATTATCTAAAAGCACAACTTCTGTTGTAACATAACACGTCGAATAATGCTGAGAGCCTGTTTGCACATGTCTCCATTGAAAACATGTCAGTCCTTTTGCTCAACTGAGACAACAGTACAAACCAACTACTTTTACTTGGAAGTACTTTTGAAAGATAATATCTGTCCTTTTCTTAAGTTTTGTTTCACAAAATTACATTTTCAAACACGTTCGCGATTCGCTGCGAGGATACCGACGCGCACCCGCTATTCGCCTATCTCTCTCTCTCTCACTCACACACAGAGGGGGCGGGGCGAAAGCGATTGTCCGACGCCCGCCCGACACCAATCTCAATCCGCACTCGAATGCGGACTCTCCGTATCTCGCTTCAAATTCAATCAAATTCAATACAACTTTCTATAGCTCTATCGAATAGAGATGTGAATGCAATGTAACAGTGAAAATCACTTCAAAATGAGGAAAAGTGCTTCATCCGGGAAAAGTCGTTTTTGAGCATTCTAGCGCGCGGGAACATCCAGTACAAACGAGAGGGCGCTGGCGCGCCCTCTCTAATTTTTAGCGTAAAATAATCTAATAGTTCTTTGCCGACCGCTTACCGTCCAATTTGCCTGTGGCACTGGTGATGTGAGAGCAGTGAATTCAAAAGTTTGCGCCGTGAGGGGAACGGACGAGAGTCTCAACTAACAAAACAGCGAGTATAAAAAAGATATGTTATACAATGTAAATGTAGAAGTGTATTAAGTAAGAAAAACACACATGGAGCCTGCAAAACGTAAAGGTATTGCGATGGTACATAGTACATTCGAGGCGAACATTTTTATAAGCAATAGTTACAAGTTACAACTCTTCAGAATTCACCATAGGAAGAAGAATATCACAGTATATGGAGAATATCGCTATAAATCAGACAAATCACAAAAGAACACATTCTCTCATAGGTGGAGAAATTGAACAATATTCAGGTGCGGCACAGTATGAACAAAAACAGATTAGTGAATCAATAAATAATTGAGAATTCTTTTTTTGAGTTTTGGTTATTGTTGGATGTCTTCAGTTGCCACTCCGGCAGTGTCGAGGTTCACATTGGCATACAGACCCTCCTAAATGGGACCTCTCTTTCTCCCCCTCCTTCCCCCCCTCTCTCTCTCTCTCTCTCTCTCTCTCTCTCTTCCCTCTCCCTTCCCTCCCCCACTTTCAAAGCATCGGGACTGTCGAGTAGATCGGCGATGATTCTCTTCTGTTTGAGGAAGTCGAACACAGCCCGTTCATGTAGTAGGTATTGCATGCCTGAATGCTTGACAGTTGCTGTCGGAATGGTCTTCGTGTATCTCTCTGTCTCACTCACCCCTCCTGTCTCCGATTCGCAGAGCGCGGAACACGGGGGCAGAGACGAAGAAGACGTGCACCTGAATGAAGATGGAAGATCCTCCCTCTCTCTCTCCCCCTCTCCCTCTCCTCACCCTTCCACACAGCTCTGGCGCCTGTTGAGCTAGATAATGGTCAAATCGAGCAACACCTGAAATAATCGCATGATATCATATCGTTCTGATTAACTGAATAGCAAAAGATACATATTCGTGCATCTATTATTATCGCTGTTTCCTACTAACATATAATCGCCAAATAGAGTATATCGTATCCCACCCTTGTCGATGTATCTCTGTTTCAGCAGGTCACACAGTGGAATCTCGTCTCCTCTCGAAATCGAAGCCAGCTGTTTGTCGCTCTTCGAATGCAGGAATATCACAGTGGCTGCGCGACGGTGCGCGATCTGGAAAATGGAAGAAAGTGGGACTATCTCAATGATTAATTGTACAAGATACATGTTCTTTCCCATCAAGAATCTTCCACGCACCTTGGCAAACGTGAGATCCGCATCGCTCGGTTTCCCGTTGATAAGAATGAAGAGAGCAGTGAAGTTGGACAGGTTGTGGCGACTGCAGAATGTGTATTATCATCTGTCTATTTCTCTCTTGTCTCTTTTGTTTCTTCCTTTATTCTCTCGCTGCTCACTCGATGAATTCGAAGTATGCGTTGACCTTCTTCGGATAGTGCAGTTCCCACAACGTGACAGAATACTGCAATACTCGAATTACTCGATATCTCAATGACACATTGCATGATTCAGGAATATGTCACAATCGATCAATCTACTCATCTCACCTTGAGTAGATCATCATCGAATTCGTATCTCGTACAGTCACCAGGCTTCGTGCGAGACTGAAATCATAAAGTTTTGTGTGGTTGTGATAAGTTGCATGGTGATCTGACCCTGCCGGCAGCGAGTGGATGTCTCCCACTCATTCCCCTCATTGCATTGATCATCGCACTCTTCCCAGCACCCGATGAGCCAATGAAACCGTAGTTGAAAGCCGTCTGAAATCGAAATTGAAAATATGTTTGAATAAATGAAAACGTTACGATTATTCGCCTGTAGAAAGCAAATATCGATACCACTGAGTACAGTATGATTTGTTGTTCGCACCTTTCCTGCCCTCCTCACTCCGCACTTTGGCTGTTCCTGCCCGAACACACGGTCATCCACCCCGAACATGATCTCGAAACCCGCGTCTGCCAGGATCGTCGACTTGTGGATGGCAGAGTTCTGAGAGATAGTCAGTATTTCTACATTTCTTTCAAAAAGATTCACATGCAATCAATCAATTATTCTTACACACCTGAAGCACACTGGCGGGAGGATGTACTTTCATGGAGGGAGAGAGGGCGCGCGCAAAGGCGTGGTCCTTCTGAAACCAAGAAAGTAAGAAGAACTAGGTAGGCGTTACCTTTTCGTATATGTTATCCAATGCATGGTCGAATTGTGCGCGGTAGATCGAGGAGTTGTCGTCCTTCTGAAGATGTTCGCATACTATCACGATTCACGATCGCCGGTTTTCTGTTCACCTGTCTCCTCAGGTATTGTGCCAGTTCGTAGTGGCAGTTGAGCTTCAGACCCACAGTTATCAGCAGCTTCTCATCGTCCATTTGGTAGTGCAAGTAGCTGGAACACACAATGTATTGTATGTACAACTGTGCACTGTATTTATTATAATTCACATTTTTTGTTATACATACCCAGTAGTTCCGCTGAGCAGGTTGCGAACAGTGCCGGAAGAAACGAAACAAACCTGTGAACAACGAGGTAAGCAGATGAACAACGAGGTAAGCGAGGTAAGTTCAAGACACAAATAGAGGAGGAAACGAGCAACCACCCACATCTAGCTGTTGTAGTATCTGGGCGCGCTGTTGCTGCATGGACAGAGAGAACACGCGGCGGGCTGGAATATGAAAGCATGTGAGATGGCTGATGGTTGAAGGAAGTGCACCGACCCTTGTCCTCGTATCCCCTCTTGAGCATGTCGTTCACTGGACGACCCGACTCCCGCGACTCACAATCGAGGTCGTCGTCTGTCTTCAATCAGCAATGCGTGATATGATAAACTTTCGTCGTGAAAATGTTATGAATGAGACTGGCGTACCTTGGTACTGAGTATGGTGATCTTTGTCCTCCTTGCGTGCACGACTCGTGTGAATGACACGTCCTCATCCCTGGGGGCTCCATCCGGGACACACACGAAGATGTGAGAGAACAGCGACAGCTTGTGGGATCTGGTATGCAACTTTTAGATTCACAGACCTCAAAATGTCTTGATCTGATTGAGTTGAAACGTATTGACTCACTCGTAGAGCTTCTCCATGCTCATATCCCTGTCATACAGGTCCGTCATCTGGGAGACGGCACGGGGATAGGGGACCTCCCACAGTACTAGGTGCTGCAGGTGCTCCTGCAGGAACCTGAAAAAAATCATCACATTCATTCTAATAGTATCCAAGTGGAGGGTAGAAAGAAAAAAGAAGGGGTGAATGAATGGTTGTGTCTTCCCTGAATGGCTCCATCACCCTGGCAGAGTCTGCCCCCGCCGCCTGTGGGTCTCCCATCTGCAGGCCCCTCAGGGCATTGATCAGAGCAGACTTCCCCGAAGACGGACGGCCCACGAACGCAATGTTCTGACGGTTCTGAACACCGTGTTTTAGGAGTTTTCTGAATTGCGATTTCAACGCTTGATTAATGAAAAAACTCACCGAGTCCACAGGATGCGTTCCCTTGTTGAAAGTCTTTCCGGCGTCGAATTGGTAGTCTTCTATCGGGTTGTATACTGGATACGCGTCAAACTGAACAACGAATATTTTCTCCATATTGTTATGACGTCACTCTCCCACCTTGTCACCCCCGTATCCATTTCCATCCTGCGCGCGTCTATCTGTCGTGTTGAGTGCCTCGAACTGGCCCACCCTGAAAGTGACGCAGTGACGCAAACGCAAGCCACAACGCACCGGTCCTTTGCGTAGATGAGGTTGACGCCGCGCTTGTTGAGTGGTGTGATTGCGGGAAGACCACCGATGGAACGGGGAGCGGGGAGAGGAGATGAAAAGGCAGAGGAGAAGGGAGAGCTGAAGGATCGTATGTGTACAGTCTCACTGTGTGACTGACCCTCCGATCCTGCTGGGTGGCTGGCTGGGTGGCGGGTTGGCAGGCACTGGGGGAGTGGGCGACGGAGAGCGACGGCGAGGCAGAGGGCTACACAACATCACATGGTTCCATACCCTCACTTCTTTTCCATTTCTTTTCAGTCAATCGTACATACGAACAAAAAACAGATACTGTGAATTTGAATTGATTACCTGACACTGGCGAGCTTGGATGCGCCGTAGTTGTGGAGACTGGAGGGCAGACCGACTGATGCCTTGGACAGCGCGGTAGAGGTGAACGAGGGGATCTTCTGTAAGTGTACTCCTCTCTTCTCTTCTCCCTTCTCATCTCTCCCACCTGTGATATGCCGGAGTGCATCTGTGTAGAGAGGGCAGTGGTGAAAGAGGCGAGAGGAGCCGAGATAGAAGCCGCCAGGGGAGACTGGAATCACAATGCATATTTCGTTTTTCGTTTTGTGTGGTGTTTTTGCGTGATGTTTCCACACTTTCGTATTTGTTCATGATCATGAAGATATATATATATATATATATAGAGAGAGAGAGAGACAGAGAGAGAGAGACAGAGAGCTAACCTGGTAGTGGTATCCAGTGGGTGAGTTGACAGGAGTGGGGGCGGGGGAGGAGGCAGGAGTGGCAGGCTGCGCGCGGCGGACGAACACCGGAGGGGACTTGCTGCTGAAACAGGAATGAGAGAGGGGAGGAGGAAGAGAGGGGAGAGGGACTGACCCGATGGCCTCAGCCTCTGCGGCCACCTTGTTCCAGTCTGTCGACCCGAATGGATCGCGGATGAGAGGAGTGGCAGATGACGACGTCGAGTACACCTCAACACGTTCACTTCGTCTATGTCTTCAGTCTTCCTCTCGTTGTCTACCTTCTCCGTAGTCGTCGTCGTGGTAGTCGCAGTTACCTTCTTCGGTTCCGGGGGAGGAGACTTTCCAATGCCGTACTTTTCCCTGTATAATCACCGTAATTCAACACGTGAATTGAGAGACTCACATGTTCTTCTTTTCCTGCTCGATCGCCGCTCGGCTCACCTGCACCTTCTTTTCCAGAGCCTGAAACAGCCATGAGTAACTGTATAAAATTTACGCATATTAGTTTCGACATGCCTTCTGTGCTTGATCGAATCTCTGTCGCGCGCCGGGCACCGGTGCAAGAGGGTCCTGCAAATGCGAGAATCTCAGATATAGATATTATTATCTTTCAAAAGTACTTCCAAGTAAAAGTAGTTGGTTTGTACTGTTGTCTCAGTTGAGCAAAAGGACTGACATGTTTTCAATGGAGACATGTGCCAACAGGCTCTCTCTCTCATACCACTGCAAAGCGGCCATATTATAATGAACGCGTTTACGAAGTTATGCAGTTATTATCTGAAAGCACAACTTCTGTTGTAACATAACACGTCGAATAATGCTGAGAGCCTGTTTGCACATGTCTCCATTGAAAACATGTCAGTCCTTTTGCTCAACTGAGACAACAGTACAAATCAACTACTTTTACTTGGAAGTACTTTTGAAAGATAATATCTGTCCTTTTCTTAAGTTTTGTTTCACAAAATTACATTTTCATACACGTTCGCGATTCGCTGCGAGGATACCGACGCGCACCCGCTATTCGCCTATCTCTCTCTCTCTCACTCACACACAGAGGGGGCGGGGCGAAAGCGATTGTCCGACGCCCACCCGCCCGACACCAATCTCAATCCGCACTCGAAAGCGGACTCTCCGTATCTCGCTTCAAATTCAATCAAACTCAATACAACTTTCTATAACTCTATCGAATAGAGATGTGAATGCAATGTAACAGTGGAAATCACTTCAAAATAAGGAAAAATGCTTCATCCGGGAAAAGTCGTTTTTGAGCATTCTAGCGCGCGGGGACATCCAGTACAAACGTCTCTAATTCCACGTTCAGTTTTATTGAACATTGGTATGCACACCGCGTTCTCATTTTCTAGGTAATCACCATAAGTACGCAATGTGTAAGTTTAATTTTGTATAAAACTCACAGTCTTCTTGCTGAAGCTGTACAACACAACATCCGGTTCATCTGCCGCCACCTCAGACTCGAGAGTGGGGTTCTGGAAAAGAGACGAGGAGTTGAGAAAGAGAGAGGAGAGAGAGATAAATACAATGTTTTTACTTGCGGCTCTGTCTTGTAACCAGTTATCCCAGACACGTCGACCCGCGGCATCGGCTCCGGAGCCTGAAAAGGAGACATTTATCTAATAATTAATAGAAAAAAATCTCGAAAAACTGTGATGAATGGACTGACTTGTGGCGTGGGCGACGGCGATCTTCGCTCGTTCGGCGGAGTGCCGTAGTTGGAGAGACTGCCTGCAAACATCCCATCCATCGACACTCGTATTGAACACCCACCATAGTATTCCTTTCTCGCTGCATCTGGACTGCCGAAGTTGGATGCACTGTATCCCGCATACTCTCCCTTCTCCGTCTTCGGACTACCGTATCCGAATCGCTGTGCTGCAGTCGGCAACTGGCCGCGCTCGCGGGGTCCCACCTCAAGTGGTATTATCTTTTAAAAGGACTTCCGTAAGAGAAGAGTTTGTGTTACTCAATGTAATGCAACAAAAGCTCATGCATTTTATCAATCGAAATAGTAAACAAACCTGCTCTTTCTGCAATAAAAACTAATGCGAGCGAGCAAATGTTGTATGTCGGGAAGTTGATTTCGGTATCCGATCGATTATATATAACTTGTTGAACTATTGGAGCAGGTTTGTGTACTATTTCGATTGATAAAATGCATGAGCTTTTGTTGCATTACATTGAGTAACACAAACTCTTCTCTTACGGAAGTCCTTTTAAAAGATAATGAATGTACTTTTATTGGATTTCATATAAATCTATCTACATTAACATGAACCACAAAACATTTTTTTCAAAGAAATCCAACATTTCACTCACCTTGTTGAGTCCAAAATTGTATAAAATTTGCAAAAAAGAGTTTAGGTAATGCTGATGGGAAAATTTACAATTCCAATGTCATTTCTATGTAAAATCATATATTACAAAAGGTTTGCCGCCAGCCGGAACCGAACTCGAGCCATGTGTCTCAACGGGCGCAATCGCTAACCACAACACTACTGTGCGCACGCAGAGCACGCGATCTAAACGATATCAGTGCAATCCACAGGCAGTGCGGATTGTGCACCTCCTGTCTGCTGGGGGCAGCCGGTGCGCGCCACCCCCCCCCTAGAAAACGTTCCGTACACGGGGGATTGCCTGCCCCTCAGGGCGCGCGCGCGCGTATTTCGCTTCCTACAACAGCTAGCGTTACCAAAATCGAAACTTAACCATTTTCTAACATCCTGATAACATCTATCAGCATCACATTGTTCTCGTAAAGATTCTAAGGAACCTTTCGTTCAATCGCCTTTTGCCGATTCTAGCGCGCGACTAGGGTTAACACAAACCAACCAGCGCTGCCGCGCTGGTTGTAATGGTGAGTTGAGGAATATTAGAGAGATGTGCAATGCATTGTGTGCACTCACTTTGGGCGAGTCATAAGTGGGTGTCCTTCCCCGTATGTCACTCAGCACCTTGGCATAGATGGAGCTCGTGTGCGTCGCCCCGCCATCCATCCCCGTCCGCTCACTCGAATAACTCTTCATCGTAGAGAACGCACTCTGCGAAGGAATGAATGTGCGAATGCGTTATACAGAAAGAATACTAGAATATGAGAATATCATGTCCCTCTGACCTCTGGCGGTGGCGGTGGCGGGTGGTCGGGCGGCGGAGTTCCAGCCAACACCATAGTCTCTTCTCTGCAGGTACAAGCACAGTGATGAAACAAGTGAACACCTCTCACTCACCCTGGATAGTCTGTGTGTTGCGTGAATCTGGTGAACCTGATGTCTGTTGTCTCCTCCTCCCTGGGAGTGGGTGGAGGAGCAGCCGGGACAGGGGAGGGAGACGGGAAGGGGGTCGAGTCGGTCAGAGGAGACTCAAGCAATCCGTAACTTCGGAATAACACGACAGCAAAATCGACGGTAAACTAAGTTTCGCACCGCACCGGCCGGTCGGCGCGCGATTGATTCAAATGCATTTGACACAATCCGCTTAAGCCCCAAACCAGCGCAACTCGCGAAACAAAACCAGACACTCGATATTATGCAAATGCCGCGAGCGCGCCCACGTTTGACTCAATATCAAATATTTGTTGCAAGCATACTGTAAGGCAAAAAGAAAGACAAGTAAACACATGAAGTGAGCAACTCACGGAAAGGGGCGTTGGATTGGTGACAATGATATGTGGGACGGGTCCGGCGGAGGGCGGCCGAGTGGCCAGGTGGTCGGACACATGCTCCCCTTTAGACGACTTCCCACCCATGTCTAGAAAGAGGAATTAACAAAAATGACACAAATGAAATAAACATGAAAACAAATACCACTATATTCAAAATAATAAATCAAATTATATAAATACAGTGCAGGTGTGCGACTGGGACGGAGCGAGTGTATCGGAGAGGATTACGATTATGTGCGCCGTATTGCGAACCGTGTATTTAGAAATGTTGGCAGAGAGACAGAGAGAGAAGAGAGTTCTGACGTGAATTCGGTTTATGAAAATGAGGGAATACACGATTTGCAGTATATGATATAGGCATATAGGGCGACATACAGTTTCTACAGAGTGAAAATATACGTCCTTGACAGAGCTGCTTTGAAAATGATAAACACTTAGTATGCCCATTTCAAAAAAATGTTTGAAAAACGTATTTTCGTTAAATATATATTAAGGAGAATAATTCGACGTCTGGCTCACCCTTAGAATTACGGTAGAAGAATAATTCGATCTATGGCTCACCCTTAACATTACGGTAGGCGAATAATTCCATCTATGGCCTACCCTTAACATTACGGTAGGCGAATAATTCCATCTATGGCTCACCCTTAACATCACGGTAGGCGAATAGTTCGATCTATGGCTCACCCTTAACATTACGGTAGGCGAATAATTCGATCTTTGGCTCACCCTTAGAATTACAGTAGGTGAATGATTCGATCTATGGCTCACCCTTAACATTACGGTAGGCGAATAATTTGATTCATGGCTCACCCTTAACATTACGGTAGGCGAATAATTCACGATGTATAGAGTGCGAAGAAGTGGAAGACAAGATACAAAAAATGAGATAAATCGATGAAGGCACGTTTAATCGAAAAACAACCGTCTACCGTTGTTAAAGGAACAGTGGCGACTTATTTCTGCCACAACCTGCCACAACTCGGGATTTTCACCCGAACAAAACATTTGGCGGAGACCGGAATCGAACCCGCGATGCTCGGGGCCCACAACGCAGCGCACATGCACTGAGCCATGAAGCAAGTGAAAGGATGTCGTTCATTTGCGCTTATGTCTCCGACCCCAACGTGCAGTATTGAAGCGTTGGCAAGTAATTCAAATTTTCGTCTGCATCCGTGGCAGTGGCAGATTCGAAAGTAACGCAGAATCGTCGTTCTTTCGCGAAAATTGAAAATGTGTTAGGTTAATATAATTTTTAATAATACTCCGACTCAAAAATAAGTCGCTACTGTTCCTTTAACTGATCGTGTCGTGAGACTATGAGCCATGTTCGACATGAGTCTTTTTTTGTATTTTAACCTGCAAAGGTAATTTGGAAAGATATGCTTTTGATTCAAACTTTGATTTTTTTTGCAATCATTGATTTACTATATCATATTAATGTTTGCTCGACACATATATCCTTCTTCTCGCCGTCTGATCTGCCAGAATCGATCGCATCGTCTCACTGCTGTAGTCAACCTAAACAACGTAAAGCATGATTCATGAAGTTAATAAACAAATAAAGCAGGTAGTTTTTCTTCTTGAAGAAGAACTAATTGTAATTCACTTTGTTTCTTCAACACAGTTCGTGTAACTGGAACAAGTTGAACATTAAACAAATAAAGAAACAAAAGACCTTCGAAAAATGAATTGTGATCTGCAAAAAAAAACCTTGCTTTTCGTACAGCAGCATAGTGTTTGTGCAAGAAGGTGTCTGTAGTGACGGACGGCACATAGAAGGGAAGACGACCAGAGCAGAGGCAGACAGTGCAGCAGCAGATGAGAGAGCTGCAGTGGAATGGATACCTCTCCCACTCCCTCTCCCTCTCCTCTCTCCCCACCATCTGCCATCCCCGCATCACTTCATCCAGCACAGCGTCTCCGTCTTCCGTTCCCGTCACCAGAACGAAACGAAGATCGAGCTATAAAGGCATATAATGTGTTTTAAAAGATTTTAACTTTACACGTTGATCACTTGGATGGAATGTAAGTATCACTTTTACATTGCTGGAAGAAAAGGCGTTCACGTATATCCAGTCTTGCATATATCACACGATCCGCGGAATAATCGAACGAGGTGGGACCTAGGAGCTCTTTGTGTGCATATAAAGGTTTTCGAGGGTGCTCTACAAGGTGGTATAGGTGATTTTGGTCCATTATGCAAATTTGGTCAGTTAAGGTACCATGACCTTAATTTTGCATAATGGACCAAATTTGCATAATGGACCAAAACCACCTATACCACCTTGTAGAGCACCCTCGAAAACCTCTTTATGCATACAAGTAGGTCCCATATGCCCAAAATTCGTTCGATTTTTACGCGGATCATGTGATATGATAGTTGTAGATGTCTGACCTCCAGCAGCTGGAAGAACAGCCCGCCCCTGGCCACCACGTCCAGAACGCAGACGAGGAACAGCGTGAAGGGAAGCGACCTGCAGACGGGGTCAAAACATACAGTCTCTCGTATCCCTGACTTGTTTATTTAGTCGTTCTGATTTTGTGTCTAGAACGAAACTACAGTAGTATATCTCACCTTGTCAGCGACGACGCATCGGCTCTGGGTTTCCTGACACTGGCGACGAAAAGGAAGAGGAGAGCTGCGAGGGAGGGGAGGAGGAGTAGACACATGCTGAAACGGATCGTTCTCTTATCGTTTTTCTTCCATCAATATAATTTCACCCGGCGAAGACTGCGTTTCTCTCGTCCATTGCCCATTGGAGCAGTCTCCGATCGAACAGACAGGCCCCCATGAGTGGGGGGCAGATGAGAACGAGGCGACGCTCACACGGGGAGGAGGTGTACGCGGGGTACGACTGGAAAGCGGATATCGGAACTCTATGAGTTTTCATAGTGCTCTCAAATCGTCTTCCGCGCGTTCGTTATTCTTTTTGCTATACTGGATACCATTATTATCATCATCTTAAAAACGTACGCGACGTCTGAGTGTTATGTAAATCAAAACGAAAGCTATCACTGACCTGAAATAGGCACAGGTACCTATCCATTGCCACTGCACAATACAATACGCAGAGCACGGAGAGAAGACGATCGAGCAGCTCACTGCCCAGAAGAGACTGACAAGGAACGGAGTCAGTCAATTGTGTGAAATGGCTAGTATGCAAGAACTACGTTTGGTCTTTTTATATGGATTTGGAAACCATTGCTGTCGAGGAAAGACTGTCTTTGAAAGTGGACGGGAGAAATAGGGTTTCGTAACGAATTTTAGAGTACAAACTCTCACAAACAATAGCTAGTAGTTCAAACACCGACCCGTACAATCATCCAGTTGACTTCCCTGTCGACATCGTTGCCCTCGAACTGCTGGATATCCACCACATCCACGAGGAGGATTACTGTAAGTGGCAGGGTACTGTATGGATACTGTGAGAGGGTGAGAGAGAAGGAGGGAGAGAGAGAGAGAGAGAGAGATGGAGAGATAGGGAGGGGGGATAGCTTACCGATTATCCATGCCATATCGAAGAGCGCATGCGCACAGCAAGTGACAGAGATGAGCAGCTTCAACCTACAGAGAAGATATATATATATATATATATATATATATATATATATATATATATATATATATATATATCAAGAGTGGGAAGAGCCAGTTAATACAGACATCGCCGGTAAAGTGAAATTTCCACACACTTAGAGTTTGAGAACTCATTTTCAAAAGTACTG